>JAVTVJ010000208.1:195000-600570 GCA_034509425.1 Eopsaltria australis
GACATCCACCAACCCAGGAAGACCGGTCATCAAAGAGGAGGCTCCTTTTAGTCTGCTGTTCCTGAACAGAGAACGTGGTAAGTTTAAAAGTACTGTTTGTAATATCTGTGGCAAGCCTTTTGCTTGTAAGAGTGCATTGGAAATTCACTACCGCAGCCATACTAAAGAACGTCCATTTGTTTGTACAGTCTGCAGTCGTGGGTGTTCCACTATGGGTAATTTAAAACAGCACTTACTGACGCACAAATTAAAAGAGCTGCCTTCTCAGTTATTTGAACCCAACTTTACTCTAGGTCCCAGCCAAAGTACTCCTAGCCTGGTCACCAGTACAGCACCTACCATGATCAAAATGGAAGTGAATGGTCACAGCAAGCCGATCTCTTTGGGTGAGGTTCCCTCGCTTCCAGCTGGAATCCAGGTTCCTGCTGCACCACAGACAGTGATGAGTCCGGGGATCACCCCTATGCTGGCGCCCCCCCCTCGCCGGACTCCCAAGCAGCACAACTGTCAGTCGTGCGGGAAGACCTTCTCCTCAGCAAGTGCACTGCAGATACACGAGCGCACCCATACCGGTGAAAAACCGTTTGGTTGCACAATCTGTGGTAGAGCTTTTACCACAAAGGGGAATCTTAAGGTAAGAGGCCACATAAAACTGTAAAGGCTTGGGGAGGGGGGGTTAAAGAGCACTGCTCTTGAGCTCAGAACGTTTTAGTGCTAAGCGTTTGTCCCTAAGACAGGTGAGAAGGGAGTTTCAAGGAAGTGCTTGCTGTATGGTGGCAGTCATTATGCTTCGACTGTGTGGAAGACAGGGACTGGAAAGTGGCTGCAATGAAGAGAACTTTAAAACTGGTTCCAGGTGTACATGCAGGCATGTTGTAGTTCTCCTGACAGATGTGATGGCACACCCAGTCAGCTGACGGACGTGTTCTGAGAGTTCTTTTGGACCATCAATACAAAATAACCTTGCTATAAATCAGAAGCACAAAGCTTGCTCAGCTTCTTAAGTGCCTCCCCAATTTCCATTTTCTATTCCACTTCGCAGCCATTGCAAAGCTGTTTCTCACAGATTTACAATGGGTTACTACAGGACTGATGGCTCCAATTCCTGCAGTTCGGTTAACCATCAGGCCACAGCCTGGGGAAGATATTTCAAACATCCTTTTTAAAAATCCTAAATTTAGCAAATTAATCAGTGCTTCTGACATGAGATAAAATATGAAAACAGACAGGATGAAAAAAGGGAAAGGGCAGAAAAAACCACCCATCTCCTAGTATGAGTAATGCCCTTGGTAATCTTCAGCATGTGAGGACTTCCAGCTTGCATGTGAAATTGTCTAACCCAAGAGAGTATGTACCCTTTAGTCTTGCAGCGCTTTTTGTTTTCACTGAGAAGAAGCAAATGCACATTGGAAAACTACTATGGAACTGGGTTTTCCTTGTGTGGGCTGACTGGACCTTAGAACTTTGTCTTTACTGGAACTGATTTTTTTTTCATTGCGAATTAAAAGGCATTTTTTTTAAAAAGCAAGCACTACTGTAAGTAACAGCATTTCAGGCTAGACCCCTCACCAGAATGTGCTAACTTGGGGGTGCTTCTTGTCCCTGTTCACTCTGCAGGTTCACATGGGGACTCACATGTGGAATAATGCCCCTGCACGCCGTGGGCGACGCCTCTCCGTGGAAAACCCCATGGCTTTGCTTGGTGGCGATGCACTCAAGTTCTCCGAGATGTTCCAGAAGGACTTGGCGGCTCGGGCCATGAATGTTGACCCCAATTTTTGGAACCAATATGCTGCTGCTATCACTAACGGACTTGCTATGAAGAACAATGAGATTTCTGTCATACAGAATGGAGGCATTCCTCAGCTCCCAGTAAGTCTAGGTGGAGGCGCCATCCCGCCTCTAAGTAACCTTACCGGTGGCATGGACAAAGCTCGCACGGGCAGCAGCCCTCCCATTGTCAGTCTGGACAAAGCAAGTTCTGAAACGGGAGCCAGTCGTCCATTCACCAGATTTATTGAGGATAATAAAGAGGTTGGCATAAATTAAAAGCATTCATTCCGAATAACTGTTGGACCTCTACTCGACACAACATTTGTCCTGTTCCATGTACAGCTTTTGAAGCTAATCATTAGTTTCCTGACCTAAATGCATAGGCTCCCTTTAAAGTTTTACCCATAGCAGAAATACATAACTTTGTGGCTGCTGAAAAGTTGTCTTGCAAGAACTGCATGGTACTTCTTTCAACAGTGAGTTTGACTGCTACTGAGAACTTTGAAACCTTTTAATTTAACAGAAAACAAACAAACAAACCAGTCATGGGATAACTTCATTAGAAACAGAAGGAGGCTAGTCTACATTCACTTTGCTTCTTACAAAACTTACTATCACCTGAGAAAGGGGGGCTTCTTTACGGCATTCTGTCACACTTATTTGCTGGTTTTGTTCAAATTAGTTAGCAACTTGGACTATGTTTTTAGTAATCTTAATCTTAAATAAGTGATTTAGTACCCCAATGCTGTGTATTATTACAGTATCCTTGTCTGTAGTATTTATAATGTTAAGATTATGCGGGTAACAGACAATATACTAGCCCCAAACTTAAATGAAGCTTTTGTACTGCAAAATACATCTGGCTACGTCATTTTTCTTTTTTCTTTTTCCTTTTTTTTTTTTTTTAAAGAAAGTTTTGTTTTACTATGAATAAGTGGTTTCTTTCAATGCAGGCAAAATTGTGAAGTTTTATTTGGAAAGAGAGCATGCTTTTCATGTGCAAGTACCTGTCAGTAACAAACCTTTTTTTATTTAAATATTTGTAGCTGCTATGTGGACAGTTGTTCTATTAAATGAAAAAAAAATGTAGTGTGGATTTTAGCTCAATGATTGGAAAACAAGTTACAGACAAACCTTAGAACCATAAATTATTCACAACATTATAAACAGTTGTGAGTAAATACTCCGTGTTATCAAAGCTGTACAATAAAAGGTAATGTTTGTATAATGTGGTTGCAAACTCTTAATTTATACTATTGCACTTTTAGTATTTTGTATTAGGGAGGTTTGTCTATAATTTGAAACTGAACAAAGATGTAGACTATTTTATAAATAGTACTTTGACTTAAGGACTAAGGAGGAGGACCCTGTTGCAGTTTCTTGTTTTGTTTTAAGCTTAAACAATGAAAGATCTCTATCAACTAAGCAGAAAATTGCAGAGAACTGTCAAATCCTTAGGAAATATGGGGACTGCTGTTTCTTAAATGGAAATGATTCATTTAACTTTTCTACAACGCCCACTTAAAAGCGTGACCACCCCCGATAGAATTCTGCTACATTTGTCTTAGGAGTGTGATAATAATACAAGCCCAGGATAGAGCAAGAAGAACATTATGTAGGTTTAATTTTCCTGTAATCTGTTCTGTCTCTTTCACACACAACCATGAGAAAGATGCTGACTGCCTAATAATAGTGGGAACAAAAAAAGAACTTTTGGGCAGCGTGAGCAGTAGTAACACACAAATGCTCTGTATTTATTTCCAACTGTCTGATTATCTTTTTAGATTGCTTCAAAGCACAATGTACTCTGATTAATCAAATATGATTTTATGTTGATTGCATTGTTGGGATTACACTGAGTAAACAAAAGGAATGGTTCCACTCGTAAGTTGGACTGGGGATGCTGAGGAGACTGGGGCTTAATCAAAACTTGAACAGTAAATGTTTTGTGTACTACCTCATTTTTGTGCATTACAAGCATGGTGGAGTTGACACTCTGAACTTCCGTCCAGCAGAATTGCTTGAGGGACATTATGGGTAGCTGGGTAACAGCGCAAGGAGTTTTATGCCCCTGAAGAACGAATCAGACAGTGAGGTCTTCTCAGTTGAGACTGAAAAATACGACAATCTTTCTTATAAAACAGAAACCATTACTGTAAGAGGATGGACTATTTCTGTCATCATGTAATGGAGTAAAAAGAGGTTCAAAGACTTACTAGCTGTTTGTTTCTATTGGAAATGAACAATGAACTCTACAGCTCCATTTTCTATAATGATGAGATAGAGATATATAGATATAAATATGTATCTATATCTGAGCAAAATTATATATCTGAAACACCTCTACAATATAACATAATTTTTTGCCACAGTGTGTGGATGGTTAGGGGTGTTTCCAAGTGTTAAAAAAAAAAAGAAAACTGAGGTGGCTTAATGTTGCTGTATTTCAGCAATTGAATGTTTTTATTTATCTGTGTAATTTTTGGTGTGACTTTTTTTTTGTTAGTATTTGGTACCATGTAGTGTTATCTCTATTCCCTAAAGGATGTGTATAACTTAAAAACAGAAAAAAAATAAAGAAAAATAGAGAAGAAACAATGAAAAAGGAAAAAGAGAAAAAATATGTAAAGTGTTGTAAATAAGATGGTTGACGATGGTACAGTGAGACTGACCCCATTTTGTATTCAGGGTTAGGCCATTCCTCTCTGCATGGTGAAGAGAGACACTATTTTTATACTGTGATACCATGTAGGGTTAGGAGCCTCCCTGAAACAGCTGGGAATTGTTACCTAGATCCAATATTTTTTATTATTAAATCTTGTTGGCTTGACACATCTACTGATTGAAATGGATGTCTTAGTCTAGGTTACTATTTTTGTCATATGGAATTGAATAAAATGCAGGATGTAATATTATTTCTGAATTGCGTTCCTTGATTACTCTAATAACAGAACAAGATATGAGACTAAGGTCACTTGTGGTAGATTGGTGTCAATGACTTCTAATCGTTGCATCTGAAAATCAGAGTAAGGTCGACACCATATATTCAAATGTTTTTCTAATTTATATTAACAGTGCAAAGGGATAGAATTATTAAAATCTTTTTTGTAATGAAAACAAATTTTATGAACATTTATCCCAAGGTAGTAGAACAAAAAAAGACACCAAAAAAATATTTTGGAGGGGGGAAAACAGACTTTGGAATGACTATTGTTTCAAATTGACTGCTTTCTAAACACTTATCATGTACTGTCTAATGAAAAAGCCTCCTTTTCAGGTTTTTTAAACATCTGCCTAATATTCATGATACACTGCACAATAAAATTTGTGAACAAATTTATCAGGAGCAGTTCAAATTCTAAAATACAAAAAGGAAAAGATTGACAACTCGCATCCGTTCATTCCAAATGACATAACCTATACGTTTAAACACATGGTTTTGTTTTGTCTTTTTTTCCAATAACCTTGATTATCAAAGCATGTCTAACTTTAACCAAATTATTTTTTCACATTGATTTAAATGAAAGTATTTACATTCTTAAGGTTAGGCATGTGGTTAAGTATCTCCTGCAAAAAAGCTGTATGTTTGAGTAAACTCCAAGCTGTTATATTCCAATGGTGAATGCCTGCTGCATTTAAAACAGAGAAAAGATAAATAAAAGAGAAAAATCTGTATTAATCATCTTTCAGTGGCCTTGTTATGCAGATACTGTGTTTTATGAGACGAACCCAAAGAAGGTGTGAGTTTCCTCAGGTGACTCAACAACAATGATAGATTTGTGCTTTTCTTCCTCCATGCACGTCCCTGAGTCTTGCTGAGATAAAACATGATATGCAAAATAGAAGAAAAGCAAAGGAGCTGTGAGAGCAATTGGTTCTGTTCAAAACACAAGAGGAAAATTACCTGCTTTCCCCTCCTCCCCCCCAAAAAAAGGATGAAGGCAGAATGGTATCTATTTTTAAATATGTATGGGTTATTTTTTTTAATCATATGAAGAGATTAAATAATAAAATATGCTACATAGATGAAAATGGTCAAAGTCTGTTGAATTACAGATGTTTAAAAATAGAGCCATGCAGGAACTCTATATATGATCAGAAAAATTGCCCATTATGATTTTTCAAGGGGAGGGTTCCAGTAAGGCTTTCAAACTTTTCACTTCCATTTTTCCCATGAGTTATTAGAAAGAGAGCATTTATGACAAATGATTGAAGTCACTACATTTTTACCCATTTTTTTCATTTTGTATATATTAGCCCTCAATATATTATTTGTTCCTTTACCTGTTTTGTCCTTTCTCTTTTGGCAAACACTTTGTTTTTCTGGAGTTGCATTCATCCTGTATTTGTGTTGCCTTTAATTTTCTTCTCTGCATGTACTCTGTTATTTGGAAGATACTGTGGTTTATTTTTTTCCTTTTTCTCTAATTCTGCAGAGGTCAAAAGAGCTGCCTGTTTTTTACATCTATGTGTAACAGTAGCATTATGAGTGATGAAGTCTTCAGTGATGTGATCAGGTATGTGCATAGCTTGCAGGATTTGCTGACAAACACGCCATTCACACTTCTTCCTCCAGATGAAGGCATGAAGCCCATTAGTGTTGCTGGTAGAGGGCAGCCACAGATGGGCAGGAGGATGGGAATCCTGATCCTGACTTCACTCTGCCTGCTTTTACACCACTGAAGCTCTACAGCCTTTAGTGGAGATATTCCAGATTTATTCTGGTGCGAGAGGGACTGCTTCCAGGTTCAGAAGTCTTGCTTTACTTTACACATTTTCAAAACAATAGTTAGCTATACAGTATTTAAAAGTATGTCTAAGCAAAAGCATTCTGGACTTTATTTTTAAAAAGAGGGAAAAGAGAATACATATATTTTAGTACATTCCACAGGATTATTAAAGGAGGTCCTGAAAGCTGAATCTAAAAAAATATATGGCTGTACCCCTTAATATATAATTCAATATCATATGAATATTCGGAGTATTCACATAAATTAGAACCTGTAATTTTTATGCATAAAAGAATGGGAGACTCTTGCTACAGGTCTGCTACACAAGATATGCACTCACAGGGAAATGCCTTCCCTTTGCAGATATGAAAGGTATCAGCAGATTTATGAAAAGAAAAATACATGTTTGTGCATGTCACGGGACCAATGTACAGTACTTTATTTTTTCAAAGGGAGAATGTCTCAATCAATTGACAAAGTGACAAACATGAAAGCCAACAGTTCTAGGCTACGTCACTGACATTTTTAAGGATGTGGGCAAGTTCTTTATTAGACTAATATTTTGTTTAAGAACAATATACTTCTGGGGCCTCTGGGAATCAGGGAATCAGGCCTCTGGGAATCCCCTTGCAGTGTCAGCTAGCACCTTGTAGTATTGGGATGAGTTGCCCCATCAGTAAGACAGGGTAACACTTTCGCACCTACCTCACAGGGGTGTTGTGAGGAATAGTTTTATGTTTGTACAGTGTTTCAAAGATGAAAAGTGCTTGGTATTATCACTGATTTTAGAGACTTTACAGTACATGTACTATTATTTATTATCTGTCCTCCAGTAGTACCTATAAGCTCCAGTCAGGACTGAGAGGCCTTATCCTAAATGTTCTACACTCACCTAGTTGGGGCTGATACAAAATTTTACTCAGTAACATTTTCCAATGGAGTTATTTCATTATCAAATACCTATTTGATTACTATAGGGTTTAATTCAACTATTTAGATGTTCAAATTGATAATCAGTTTTAGACTCTGACAGAGAATTATCTGCTATCACATTTTGTTTTGAGCTTGTATTCATTTTCAGAAAAAGTGCATCAATTTTCTATGGATACTCTACAATCAAATCTTGCTATCCGTGGAATTCTACTGTACTTTTTGCTATTAAATCTAAACATTAAAATACATGTGTGTGTATACATTATTATACACCAATATATGATATATATACACCTATAAACATGTATGTTTTAAATTTCTTTAGCTGCTTAGATTAATTTCAAACTGTGTGTGACATATTTTGCTCAAGCATTGTCCATTTCAGATGCAACTTAAACATCGTTAAAGGGTGTTGGCTCTCAGTAAAGATATAAAAACATGACAACAAAAGACATTGTTGCTATCTTACTTAGGAAGGTTTGTAAAGGAAGTGTCTAAGTCTCAAATGTATTAAAAACCTTCAGTAAGTCATAGAAGTCTTTACTTAGATTATGTTGAAATAAACTACTATATCAGAATGAGATCACTGTATATAAGTATGTTAAAATGAATAAATAATTCCAAAGGTAATGCTTGCTATCATTTGGATGTTGAACAGAAAGTAATTTGTTTCCCAGATTGGTAAACTATAGTTAATATTTTTTTACAGGTATCTGATTTACAATACGGTGCTAAGCAGCCTCTTTAGCATCTGGTCATGTGCTAAATATATTGGCCCAATTAATTCTATTGATAGTCCTGGCTTTTTTATTTGATTGTAAGGGAAGTTTTTGGTTTAGTTTTGATTGAGTTGTCATCAGTGATGCTAGTCTCACTGATTTCACTCAGGTGTATCATGGAGTAAAGGTATGATCAATGGTGGGTGAATCTAGTCTAAAGAATGTCTCTTTCTTTTCCTTCTGGGTATTGATGACATCTCTCCACCACCCCATTCCATGCTGGTTACCAGCCAACACGTCGCAGGTTGTCGTCTTGCTTGTGTGTTGATTAGCACTCGGGGCCCAGCCAATTTTGTCGAACACTTGGCATTTGTTCTGCCACAATGCACACTTCATATGGGACCTATAGATACACTAACATAAGTATCAGATTTGAGACAGGCTGCTGGTGGAGTCTGTAAGTGAACACCTCTGCTAGAAGCCGTATGTCATTACCTGTTGTGTGCGGTGAATAAAATGGGCACGTAAAAGTATGTGGTCATCAGGTTTCTAGCACTTATACTCTCAATAATACGCTTGATATAGGAGGATTGGTTTGGGTTTTGTTTTTTTAAACAATTCTTGTAAGAGCAATTATGAACAGATACCTTAAAAAGGGGATCATACATATTCAGGTAGAAGTTTTGCAGGCAGAACTCGATTGGGAATTGCCTTTTCCTGTCTATTTTCTATTGAATGACTCTTCCCAACATAGCCTACTAGATAACTTCACAGTTAGAATTTAGTCCTTCACCTAGGTTTTAGTCTGCCATTATCCCATTCCAAACAGGCTTACTAAAACCAAAGGGCTTTATACTAAGACATTAACTAATGCATCTAATGAGTAACAATCCATTTCCCTGTGCACTTTTGACATTTTCTTAAGAGAAAATTCAGTTAGATCTTTAAACAGTTTCTCATGTATTTTGTGTCACCGAATATATCTATTCGAATATTTGGCAACAGTCTGGGCCACTCTGTGGTACTTTTCCTTACACTGGGTAGCCTAGTTCTCCACAATTTACAAATTACAATGTAATGGCACATGCCAACCAGTATTACTCATTAAATGGATTTTTTTCAATGTGTTATCATGCAACTTATTACAATAGCTGCAATTCCAGCCTCCCAGAAGGTAGATTAAATGAGCCTGGTAATCTCTGCAGCCTACATATTTCTGCTTTACCAAGCCCTACTATCTTCATGAGGTAGTTTTCATAGTACTAGCCAGGGTTTCCTCTGTGATGATGCATCTTCTGATTCTTTTCAGCAAAGTAGTGCTGCTTGTTTCTTTGGTTTCATTATCTTTCTGTATATGGCCATGTTCTTCACATGTTTATTTTTAAGGTAGTGTTAGATTTGCCCAGTACACACAGCTGTCCTTGTATTATGTTGAGATTAATTTCTTTTTTGATTTTGGGGCCAGGTCATATTGTCCCTACTCACATCTCCACCTAATTCCAAGTAATTTCTTTCCTTGGGACTATGAGTAGAAGATACTGCACGATGAAGCAAAATTCAGCACCCTGAAACTTTGAAGAATTTTCAAATGTTTTTCCATCTGGGGTTACTGCATACTCACATGTTGAGCACTCAAGTTTATTAACTTCAGCTCTTGGACCTGTTATATATATAACTATACATAGTTCCGCTCTTAGGTCCTTTATGTCTGGAAACTCTTTCAGGCTGATCTTGGTTTTCTGTACTTTTTTAAAATAGCAGTATATTACTTTTCCCAAAAACTTGTATCAAAAACCCATTCATTTAGTGGCTAATGTTTTCTATGCAACAAGTAAATTGTAACAAGGAGTAATCAAATCTTGCTATTATTCCAGTGGAACAACTCACACTTAATGCTGAGATGGAAGTAAAGCTCAGATGAGTACAATAAGTAGCCTTTTATTCACAAGTATCTTTATAAGCAGCTTTGCCTTTATATCTCTAGTGCTAAATAGGAGAAAAATAAAGAGATCACAGACCGCATGATAAGCAGCCAGGAATGAGATCATGGCAATAGTGGTGTTAAGCACAAACACAGGCACAGTACCAGAATTAAACACAGTAGAAAATATAAGAATTTAAGATACTAGATTTTAAAAATATACATTTAAGGAAACAGAACCATAACCTCTATACAATTAACAATCATGAGCTGTATTTTTTTACAAGGATTCACTTACCTGAAGTCAAGAGCATCTGAGAGAATCCAAGCAGCGTGTCCCTGGGTACAGCATCTTGTTAGACTCAGAAAATACTTATTCAAGTTTTGCTATTGAAGTTGGGGAGCTCCTAAAACCAGAAACATCATCTAGTCAATATTAGTGTGTATGAATGTCCCAAGTAGATTTTCATCTTACCCCTTCTTCACAGTCTTAGAAAAAAAAATGGCATATTTTATTACTTTTAAAGCTTACCATAGCGTTTCAAAAGCCGAATGAAAATGACCCTTAGCACATCCTGATAAGTGCAGCTGTAAAAGGTCTTTTTTACTGGGCACAGATATTCTATTTTCTGCAGAATCACTCCTGATTCACACTGGTATGGGCAAAATCAAAAGGCTGTAGTGATTGTGTCATCCCTTTTTCATCAGAGCAAGACACATGTCTCTTTTCTTAAACTATAGATTTTTCAGTGCACTCTTTGTGGTACAAGTCACAATACATACTGGAACAAACACAGGATAATCAAAGTACGTCTATACTTCAGTATGTCTCAGATCTGTTCCCGTTCTAGAGGCCACCTGTCTCAGCAGAAGCTGCATCCATACCATTTCAAACTCTTTCACTCTCTTGGGAGAGAACAGTTACATCCAAAGGGAATGTTGAGATTGGCTCTTGCTCCCCAGATCTTGCCAGGATGTTGAATTGGAGTGTGTGTCTCAGCCCATGTCAAAGCTTCCTGTGAATATGTTGCAGCCTGATGGAGCAATTCCTGGCTGCCTGCCCCGGTCCTGGTCAACTCAAAGAGACCATCAAAGCCTATGAGGATAAACATTCTTTCCTGAGGAGAAAAACACACTTTTAGGTGGAGTCATTTTCTCTCCTGCCTTTACGTAGCTGTACTTTTGAAGAAACTGGAATGGACTCTTTATCAGACCACTCCATTCAGCATCTTCCTCTCTTGCCATCAGGAATTTGACTCAGCGTATGTGATTTCATAGGTCACATCTCATGCTCCTGGAAGCTGGGCTTCTTCCACCAGCTCTTATGTGTGAAAAGAGAATCGTTCCTTGTAGGTTTTCTGAGAGGGTTCTCCAGATTCAGTGAAGCTGCCAGAACATCTTTTAGCACCTGTTTATTCATTATTTTATCTAGGTATGTTATCTAGCCCACTCTTGTTCCAGCATAAGAATGTTATTCATGGTTATTCAGGAATAATATTTCCTGAATATTTGTGTAGACAGAGTAGTCCCTTAAGTAATGAGTTCAATTAGGCTAAGATACACTATGTAGCAATTCAATAACAAAAGTCCTGGGAGGTAGAGGGAGAAGAGGCCTGCCAATTGCTTACACACAGTATGCTGGATGACAGCTAAAGACTCCGTGCTGTGACATATTTGGCACATGCTGGCCTTCAGTTATGCCTAGCAACTCCCAAAGTTTGAGCAGTTCCTTGCTAAGGTTTTAATAAAGGAAAAAAGTAGCATGGTGTGCAAATTAGTAAGACAACAGGCTCCATTTGAAATCTCTTTGGGGATGTTCAATCTTACAGAATACCAGCATCCAAGAAAATCAATTCATCTTCCATTTTTGCCTTTAAAAATGTCAATAGACAGTTTTATTTAGCAATTCACTACCCTGAACATGGGGTATTGAATTCAGAACTATAACTTAAAAAAAATCTCAAAACTTGAAATGCATAAAATTTGGTAGATTTGAATTAGGAATTACAACAGGTTCAGCATTTCGTCTGCATTTCTCACTTCCATTGTTAAAATATTTAAATATTTATTCTAAGGATATCAGTTAGCTGCATTTTAAAGGGGCTTAACATTCTACCATGTCCTTGAAACAACATACCTCCAGTATATATTCTTTTGAGAGAATAATACATTGCAAAAATACCTAGAAACCTTCTTTGTCTCTGCCTGTAGTCTAGTGAGATTACTCTTGTGAATTTCCATTTCAAGTTCATTTTGAGGAGCCTGTCCTGTAAAATGTTGCTCATTTTTTAGAGAAAAATCCTGCAAGATTTAAAACCAACTTCAAGTCATTATAATGACTATTCAAATGAAAACAAAACCCAGAAACTAGCAACACTACTTTAAAATAATATGGAATCGAAGGATTCTTATGCCAATACCTCTGAGTCATCTGCTTTTCAAGCTACTGGTTTTGTGGTAGCAATGGGATTCTGCCTGCCGGAGCATTAAGCATTCTTTTGCAGTTTCTGAGGAGGTGACTGCCACTCAAACCTCTTGACTGCTGCTGGGGTTAAGTCTTCAGAGGCTTGAGATATTGATACGGATTTCTTAGCATTGATTTTTATGGAAAATGTTAAAATGCAAATTTTCACTCAAATGCTTCAAATTAATTACCTTATTGTAGTTGTCTTGAGCCACAGAAGCAAAGGAAAATTTTGGGTAATTAAAAAAGAGCCAAAAGGAGATTTCAGGTGCTGAAATCATGCCACAGCTTTAGAATCTGTGCTGATATGCCATTCATGGTTTACAAAGGTTAGAACTTAGCCACTGGGTTAGGATCCTTGAGCCATACCATACCTGATTGCTGAACAAAGCACACAGTAAAAGCAAGACCCTAAAAGGGTATTGGAAAACAGAAAAAAGCCCCTGTTTCTCCACTGCAAGACAAATGTATGATGGTTCTCCTGAGCACTTAAAGCTGATGCACTATAGTTTTCATGATTAGAGCATTATAGGAGAGCTGGAACTCTGCCAGGGATTTCTATATGGATTTTTTGTGCTTTGTTTTTAACTCATCTATATGCCAGTTCATTAACTCGAGGTAAGCTTTTCTCAGCTTGTATTTGACTTCTGCTATCATTATTCCTATAATTGGCTTCTGTCCATGCTATTTTGTACATTGGCAAGTTGTACTGTTCTGTTCACAGGATGTATTAATGAATAACTCATTGTAATGTAAGTGAAAGCATTCAGAGAAATCACAAACACCCATCACATTGCTGGTTTTATTCGTTAAGATGTCAGATACTGTACTCTTTGAAATTAGTACCTTTGGCTGAAAAGGGTAGATTTGTCTCCATTTTTTTCTTTCCATGTACACTTGTAAGTAGGGCCCAGCCACTAAAAAGACTATGCACTTCGTAGCTTCTGGTAGATTCTCTGTTCTAAAAACAAACTCCCACTAGCTTGTGCCTGAATCTGAAGTTTGTATTTCTCCCAGAGTGGTACAACCACATTATATAGTCCTCCATGAGTTATTTTGTGGTACTGTGTAGGAACTGGAATGGTAGGTATTTCTCTCAGAATGATTCAGAGATTTTAGTCACTTATTAAAATGTTGCTACAAAAATGACCAGAAGGAAGGAAGGAAGGAAGGAAGGAAGGAAGGAAGGAAGGAAGGAAGGAAGGAAGGAAGGAGAAGAGAGAGTGCTAACTGAACTGTCATGCATTTATGAAAAATCTCTTTGTATTTAATATCCTCAAAGAACACTAGACAAAGGTAATACACAGTGTGTATGTATTTTGTGCAGACTGCAGGCTTTCCATTAACTGTTTGATTTTGCTTATATGCCTTCTGACAAACCTTACTTACAATTTATTCCTGGTGTTCAGTATTTCACACTCTGAAACTCACTCATTTTTAACTATCAGCCCTGTTTTTGCCTCAATGTCAAACTTTAATTGCTCCACTGACTGCTATAAATGTTGTCCTATTGCAAGTTACAGTAGTACAGTAACAAATCACATGGGCCCTTTCTGAACGTATAAAGTGTATCTCAGCTAAACAAAGCTCTTATCTAGGATCATCACCAGCACTTCAGGACTCATTGCCTGTGTTCTGATATCATAAAATTGGGCTTTCAGCCCTACTGGAGGCTCAACTGTTGCTGCAACTGTAGTAGAGTGTGTTTGATGGATATGTTGTAATTTAGCCTTATTTTCTTTGAAGAAGTTGAGTGGACTAACTGAAGAAAACTCTTGAAATATTGCTGAACAGATTCAGGGAGAGATAGAGGATGGGCAGACCACTGGGGTCCAGCAGAGCCAATGCAGGTCTGCTCAGTTTGTATCTTTCAGAGATCAAAAGGCTGAATTAAAGTCTTGGAAGCAGACAGCCACACCTGATGGGCAATGGAAAAAATATCATAATGTGTGGGAAATTTAACAGACCTTTCTGCTTCTCAGTTAGTGAACTGGCTAGGATGACAGTCACACCTAAAAGGCTGCTGCAAGTAGAAAACTGAATGTAACACAGTTGATTTTGTTCTCTCTAGCTTCTCTAAGGATATTTTTCTACTTAAAAGCTTGTTGTTCAAATAGAAGCTTTTATACAAATAAAAATTAGCTTTCCTGAGCTGGGATGGGGAAGAGACTTAGGAGAAGGCAGGTCTGCCCCAAAGCTGTAGTTGAAAAAGAGCCTTGTGACTTTCTTCATATGCTCAACATGGCAGATTTCTTAGGCTACTGCCAGCTCTAATAAATGCTCTCTTTCCTCATTCATTCAGCCAGAGTACAAACACAGCCAGAACCTATTTCTGAACTGTTTTGAGCTTCTGCAGTTCCAAGTGTCTGCACAGGTGAAGAAGGTAGATGAGGTGATGAGGAAGGCTTGCATCTGTCCTAGAGAGCAAGGTGTTAAAGGAGGTCTGAGGTAGCAAAGCAAGTGGTGAGGAATATCTATCCCCATTAGTTGGCATGGCCCTTGCTTGGGCAGAATTTCTTCCACCACACAGCTCATTGCATTTAAGTGCCTCAGGCTGATTTTTGACTTTCTGAAATTGTTTGAAACTAATCAGGAAATATCACTGATGGAGAGCAATACTTTCCAGTCCTGTAGACCTTCTTTTCATGTAGAATTCACTGTAACTGAGACCGTTGTTCCTTTTGCTTTTATATGGTGCCAAATACAATTTAAAATAGTGATCACATTCCTAGCTGAGAAGGGGGGAGCAAGATGTTGGGAGAAGCTCATATCTGTCACCTCTAAGTTGCCCTGGGTCTGGATTAGTTTGCTTTAGGGGCATAATTCACATTGCTGTTACTCCCTGCTGGATGAAGTAGTTGGGACCTGAAAAAAAGGCTGAAATCGAATGAAATGAAAATATTCATTCTCTACAGAAGGAACGGATTTACTTATGGGCATTGGTCAACCCTGTTCTTGCACATGTGCAAGCATATTTTGCACCTGTACCAAACCACTATTAAATATTTTAAAAATGTATTTAAAGGAAGAGAAAATGACTGTTTAACTACCCCATTTCTGAAACACCTGTACTTTCTACAATGATGACTTGTGTTTTCTTATGCCACCAACATCTGAATTCAGCTGTCTGGGTTTTGCTTTCCTCTGTATCCCTTGCTTATACCACTTTTAGGATTGATCTTCCTACCTAATGCTACTGAGTTCCTGAATATATGCACATTTTCAACTCTCCTCCCCCACTTTTTTTTCCCCCTTCAGTTACTACCATGGTTTGTGAACCATTATAACTCCACTTCTGCTGGTTTAATTAAATTTACCTATGGAAAACAAAGACATGAGATCTGGCAGTCAGGGAGCTCAGGGACACAAGGTGGTCTGTTACTGAATAAAGTGATGCTTGAGAGGTGCTATTCTTTATGCATCATCATGATCATCAGATAAGGAAGAATCATATGACACGTTGCAAGAATGCTTTGAGGAAAGTGAAATTCTAATCCTTTCCCAACATAATCATAATGATGTAAATGTATCTCTATGTGGTGTAAAATTGATTTTTCCTTCCTGTTAACAGCTGTGCAATTTCTGTTCTGCATACATTTTTCTTCAAAACTGCCTGGTTCCCTCTGAGTACATTGTTGTTCTTTCCCTTGTCTCTTCTTTGAATGCATTCATTTTTTATTTATTTTATTTGCCATCCTGACCCTTGGTAAGGTTAAAATGATTATTCAGCAGTTGTGCACTGTTGAATTACCTGTCTTTTGTTCCATGGTCTATTTTGTTGTTAGTGCACTCCATAGACGCCTTTGACTCAATTATCACTGATATTGTTAATCTCTTGGCTACTCAAGATGAATTCCCAAACTGTATAAAGATGACATTGGTCTTTTCTATTCTTAAAAGACTAATTCTTTTGACAGAAATCCAGGAAACTTCAATCTGTGAATGAATAAGGTAAAAAGGACAGAGCAATGATGTGATACTTTTTATCACACTGACATTGTAACTTGATTCTATTATAACTTCTCTTAGGAATCTGATATCCTAGTCCAATAAAAAGTATGGCAGCCTTTATTTTATGTAACAAAAATCTAACTTGTTCATGTACACTGCTGGACCTTAGCTGTCAGAATGTGGTCAAAGGAGTGCAAAGGGCTGTGCTCTGTTCTCAGAAATAACTTGTGTGCTTGGAAGTGTAAGGAGTCCCAGAGATGTCCCATGATAAGAGGAAATTTTGCTGATTTACTCTCTTGATAGGGCAGGGGGCAAACTATTGTGCTGCTGAGTTCTCACGGGAAGGCAGGTGTGCCGAAATAGATGTCTCACAAGCTCTCTGGACTTTTCCAGCACTTGAACTGCAGTAGAGCCTAAGGTTTGCTTTAGAGGCTCAGTGAAAGGCCTCAGCATACATTTAGGCATATGTGCTTGGATCAAAAATGCCAAGAGCAGCATCCATTAGGACCTCATGGGAGGTGATCACCCAAAAATACCACCTGCTTTCAGCACTGAATTCACTCTAATAGTTTAACACTATAAAGCTAAAGCACACGAAAATTAGGTAAAGAGAGGATTTTTCCATTTAGTTCTTGATCTCATTGTGGATTTAATATCATAATTTTAGTGCTAATGTGAATGTTAATTATTTAAGCCCACCTCTCACTTTTCTCCTGCTTTTCTGGCCTTCCACTCCTCAACCTCCCCATAGATCTGGTTCCTGGCAATTCCATGTTTACCTGCCACATCTCTCCCTTAATCTTTGTCTGCCAACTCACATATCGCTAAACTCTGACACCTGTTTTTATACTGGAAAATCTTGTTCCCTTAGCTCCACTCACTAGGAGAGAAGTCAGTTCTTTAGACCAAGATCCATTCCAGTTACAGAGCTTCCAACTGGATCTTCTGAAGGAACTAGTTATGGCTTTAGCCTGATTAGGTGGCTCGGAGAGGACTTAGATACATGGCATGAAGGAGATTATTCAAAAAGGAGGATTAGGCAGATAATAGCTAAATTGGCAGGGAGGCTAATCCTGTGCATGTGCAAGAGGGACAACTTAGCTGTCAAGGGACTTTTTCCTCTTTCATCTATGTGGCTGCTGGGATAAGACGGATGGGGAGGCCTGCAAGGTGAAGTGGGCATGTGGAAGCAAGTGGGATTTAGGTGTAGCTCCAACAGCTCTGAGTCCCACTGTTGGCCTTCATAGCACTTCTAAAATGGGAATGGGCCTAACCATTTAGAGAAGGATACAGATCCTGGACTGAGAGATATCAGACAACTTTCAGCATTTAAAAAATAGATTTATCAGTAATGTAGATATGTATCCATATGACCTTATGAGATACTTTATGTCTGTATGGCAGTTCCATCTGTCTGAAACAAATTTACTGGGCTACTATAAAATGGCTATTTCCAATGCAAGTGCAAAAACAGACAGAGATGTTCTTTCTTTTCTTTTCTTTTCTTTTCTTTTCTTTTCTTTTCTTTTCTTTTCTTTTCTTTTCTTTTCTTTTCTTTTCTTTTCTTTTCTTTTCTCTTTTCTTTCCTTTTCCTTTTCCTTTTCCTTTTCCTTTTCCTTTTCCTTTTCCTTTTCCTTTTCCTTTTCCTTTTCCTTTTCCTTTTCCTTTTCCTTTTCCTTTTCCTTTTCCTTTTCCTTTCCTTTTCTTCTTTTTTGTGGGGTGGCAGCAGCAGAGGTTGTAATGACATCAATAATGTGGTAATGACATCAATAATATGGTAAAATTTCATGTTTGGCCATAGGTACCTCAATCACTGAGAACTTTCATTTGGGCTAGAACACTGAGACTTGTATTTGCCAAAAGGCTCATAGTCTTCCTTGTATTTTTTTCTTTAAGACTTTTCAACTGTCTGTCTTTGACCATGGCCTCTTTTCATTTAGTGTGACTTCTTTACCAGTAGTTCTGGCAGTGTACTGATCAGTGCAGATTTTTTTTTTGTCTAATACACTTAATTTCTAGTTATAGGAATTATCATGACTTGGTTCTCATTCTTCCCTATTGATCCTAGTCCTGTTTTCCTCATCTTATTTTATTTCCCTTCAAAGGATGAAATGTCTTTTGTTTTGCAACATTCTCTGCATTATTCAACCCTACTTGCCTTCAAATATTCTTAAACTACCCCACAAAATCATATTCATTTAATTTTATTTTTTGTGTTCGGCTATTAACTAACTTGTAAGTGCAAAGATCTCATGTATCAGCTGTGGTATTTCCCTTTTTTGGCAATTCTTTTTGCCTTTCAGGTAGCTGGTCATTTTGCATAAGCAAAGAAGAGCTAAAACAACGGATATTTCACCCTTAATTTTTAGTTTATTCTAACTGATACAATATATGCAGTTTTGATTTGCACACTTCCATGTGAGAAGCTTTCAGAGCTCCTGAAAAATTAATGTTTTAATAATTTCTTTATATATTTTTATTATTATTCATTTCAGGGCAATGGATCTAATCTTTCAGAGTATTTTAACATGTCATCTGGCTTGAAATCAAGTTTCTCTTGTTTCCTACCCCACAGACCAAAACTTTGCCTTTAACTTGCAAGGCCCTGCACATGCATGACTACATGCAGCCTTTGTGAGATAACCAGTTGCACTGGAAATGCAATCATGAAGTGAGATGTGTTTATGCACTGTTTACAGCACTATATGGTGCTATTTGCAGTTAAACTGGGGTTTTGAATTTTTAATGCCTGGAAGAAGGACAAAACCCACGATCTTCACAGAGAGAGAGAGATTCGCGATCCAGACACATGCTCATAAATTGGTCCTGAACTGCCTCAGCCAAAAAATGCATGACCGAAGTCCACTAGAGCAACAAAATTACTTTCCATGCATTTGAGCTTAAAGATATAATTGTATCAAAAAGTGAAATTAGCTCTTGTCACTTACAAAAAAACCAGCAAAGTATAGGACCCTATGTTAAGCTAGGCTGTCATCTCTGAACTCCATGCTGCTTGTTTTACACTAGGGAAAAATAGAGGGGCTCAGTATCTCTTTCCACTTACTTGTGGCCTTACTCTTGTGTTGAGTTTAAAGGAAGTCAACGACTTGATAAATCATCAGAACCTTTTCCTATATCACCTTTTTATTGGTCCTAATCAGACTGAATTCTCTTTCAGTTGTGACTGTACTGCAAACTGGAGTGAGATCCTTGCATAAAGATAGTTTTTAAAATGTAAACATGATGGTTTCAAATTTAAAATATGTGCCAAGTGAAGCACATTAGGTTGTACTCCTTATGAGTCTCATTTACTTCTTTGGTATTTTTTCCTAAATCACCAGGTCTTTGTTCATTCAAGAAATAAATATATCTAATTATTGTGATGTGGAGAAAAGAGTTTCCATTTTTGAAATTATCCTGACTGAAAATAAAACAGCAGTTCTGCTCAGAGAAAATAGCCAAAAGCATTGTAATTATTCTGCTATTGCATTTTCTATGTGCTTGGTTTTGAACTGTAATTATTTACTTCATTTTTAGACTTGCCTATATTTTCCCATGGTCAGACTTTTCAGCTTTTGTTTGATTCACATTACATATAAACATTACCAAAAATGCAAACACAACTGTGCTTCAATTGCTGTTTTCCTTCTTTCCTAATCAGGCTTTTTCTTCTTCATTTTTGTGGCTATTATTTGCTCCCCTTTACCTACTCTAGACTGTTTCAGCATTTCCTCTTTGCCTCCATGCAGACCTGTCTCACTCTTTTTTTGCTGTGTCCACTTCCACAGAACTGTGAGCTGCCAACCTGCCTTCCTTCACTTCCTCCTACTTCTGTCTTAGAGCCACTGAGCTGGCAAAATCACAGGAGCCCACCCACTGACTGCAGAGAGAAGCAGGTCAGCTCTCTCCACTCCCCATGCCTTGATCCTGTATGAGAAGAAAGAGGGACAAAAAGTTCTAACGAGTTGCTTCTTTGCATGTCTTCTGTGTCCTGTGCTCTCTGTCTGGCTGAGTTTTGTGCTCTCCCTGAAGTATGGCTTTGTTTGGGTCACTGAGATATTTAATGCATTCACACATTTCAGTGAGACCATTAGTCTTGGGTGGGATGTTTTGGGATTTCCCCTATTGTTTCGAAACCAATATTTAAGTAATATAGTATGAAGGAAGCTAGAGACTTCATTGCTAATCAGAAAGGTTAAGGCATTCCCATCCACATGCAGAAACATTTAACTTGCAGTTCTTTTATTAAAAGCCAGAGATACATCTTTGCAGGTGCTGAACAACTCAGCCCAAGGGAAGAAAAGATTAATCAATACATTGTTCAAAACTGACTGAACTCCACAGGGTACAGGAT
Source organism: Eopsaltria australis (assembly GCA_034509425.1). Taxonomy (NCBI): domain Eukaryota; kingdom Metazoa; phylum Chordata; class Aves; order Passeriformes; family Petroicidae; genus Eopsaltria; species Eopsaltria australis. The sequence goes on from JAVTVJ010000208.1 coordinate 215,846, forward strand.
TGAAATGAAAAATATTTTCTGATCCCAATACTCACTATACAGGAGATAAAGCAATAATGAACAGTGGTTATGAAAGATAATAAAGCTTTGGGGGAAAAAGGTGGATGAACTAGCACACTTAAGCCACACACAAAGTGTTGGGATGTTTGGTATGCCTGAATATGCTTAGGGCATAGCTGAGGGCTTAGACCCAGAAGGATTTTTTACAAGCTGGCTGAAAGAGTTATTGATACAAGCCAATTTAGCTGCCCCAGTTGTGCTGGCATCTGTCAGGAGCCTTCTTGCTAAATAAACTTCTACTTTTCCCTTCCTGTGTACTGTGCTGGTGGGTTGTCTAATTGTTTTTGTAATAAAGAGGCTCCTTAAAACATCAAGAATTGCTTCTAATCTGAATTACCAAAGTTCCACTCTGGGAATATATATCCAGATTACACTATGTTACTTTTGAAGAGGAGACAGATGTTTATGGCTGTGAAACAGATATTTCAATATATTAGTTTTCTCCTAGTGCAGTTCACTACTCAGCCAGACTTTGGGTACAAGGCAAGAGGCATATGGACAGATTTTAACTCCTGATGAAACAAGTATGATTACACAGGATCAGTGAAAGTGAGATTTCTGTGTTTTCAGGAATGCAGAAATGAGTAAATATAAAAAGATCCTCTTAAAACACTTTTGATGGAGCAGCAAAATATGGAATGAAAGCATCCTATAACACAGTGGTTATATTTCTTTATGTGATACCTTTATCTAATTAATAAAGTAAGGTTCAGATGAAAAATGCATACCATCATTCAAGGATGAAAAGAAGGAAAAAATACATGCTGTGGGAGTCTTCTCATATCATCATGTCATGGCTGAATTTTAGTTACCTGAGACAGACTTCAGCAAGCAAATTAACAAGCAAGACCTCCTGGTCTCCAATCATAATTGCTGTTTGGAGCCTTTTTTTTTTATTGGATCTGCTTATATGCACATGGAAATATATATGTAGTCCAGTTTACTGTAGGCTTTTTTCACATGAATATGACCTTTATATTAGGGATGTGGAAACCTTCTGAGGTACCTGCCAAAGGAGTTAGCACAGGGACAACGCCAATAACCTTAACTGTTTCCTTTTTATTTCATAGCTTCTCCTCAATCTTGTATTGCAGCTTAGTAAAGGGGGAGTAACTGACTGCTAGGATTTACACTATAATGGTATTATGATAATTATATCATGTCACCTCTTATTCATCTACCTCATAAACAGACCTAATCTCTCCCCATGTGGAATTATTTCCTGGTGTCTGATTATTTGCCTGTAAGTCCTTCCAGTTTATTGTGGTTTTGTCCTGTTTTGTGAGAAGTGCTGGCAGACAGTTAGCAGGATCAAAACTGAAGGGCAACTCTTGATTTGTAGGATCATATGATAAATGTCTTCTAGAAAGTGTCTTCTATTCCATCTCTTAATACTTCCTAAACCACTGTGGTTTTGTTTGTGGTGGTTTTATGTTCATTTTTAACTTATAGCTGCACATTGAGCAGATGGCTTCATTTGAGCCACACACAAGGATGTCAAGGTCTTTTTCCTGAATGTTTACAGTTAATTTAGAAAAGCCCAAAACTCCCACTGAAGTCAATGGGGAAAATCAACAAGAACTGCTGAGGAAGGCTCAGAGGCTGTCAGGATGCTACAGTCTAACAGCCTTCAGTATAATTAGAAAAAAAAAAAAAAAGAAGGCAGATTCTTTTTCTGATATACAAGCTTATTAAAATGATAGTGCTAATATCTTTCTTTTGGTAAAGCTGGTTGTATGTGATGTAGTTATCCATTTCTTGGAAGAGGGATAATGTAATTAGAGAATTAAGCATTATAAATAGATGGCAGAACTATGTTTCCTCATTTCACAGACCAGAAGGATGTAGGATAAAATTTCCACAGCTGGATGTTTCAGCATTCTTCTGGAGACACATGGAGCCCTTGGTGCTTAGCATAACTGAGAATCACACTTTATTTAGGTGATTCTGCATGGAATCAGGTTCCATTTTAGTTATTCAGCTTTTGAGGTGTTTTCCCCTGAGTCCAATGGTAATATTACTGAGAGTAATGTCTCCTTCATGCAAACCAAGGAAAAGTAACAGAGGGCAGACCAGCAGTAGGAGCAGGACCATGAATCGGGCTGTTCCCATTACTCGCCTCCTTCCCCAGAAAACAGCTGTATTCCAGGGTGTAAACAGCTATATCTCAGCTCAGCTCCAGTGGTGGGAAGCAGGTACTAATTGGGTACAATGACTGACGTTTGGCACCTCTGTGGTCTTGGCTCAACTAGATGAGCAAAGGCATCTAGAATACGGAACTTTACAATCCTGCCCTGAGTTAATGAGTGTGAAGAGCTCTAGATATATGCATGTCCTTGGCATTGCTGACCACATATGTAGCTGAAACCCCTGTAAAATGTCAGTAACATTTCAGTAGTTCATGCAGTCCTTATGGGAACTCTCTTTAGAGTCTGAATAGAAAGCACACCACCCTCTATCAAACTCTATTTTTATTATTGTATTCTGGTGTTTGGTCCCTACATTTCATTACAGTTCTCAAGAATTATTTCTATCTGTAATGGTTTTCCACAGCAATATAAATCTATTCAAAGTGGTAAGTGGAATTTGCATGAATCTAAAATTTTGTGAAATTAATCTAATCTATGCAGTTAAAATATTACTTTTGTGTATTATTGCAGTTTTCGTTGTGCAGGTACAAACTGAGGTTGTTTGTTGGAAATAATTTGGCATTGCAAAAAAGTCCTATTCTTTCTCTAGCTACCTCACAAGTAATTTATGCAGATTGCTTAAATAACAACTACTTATATGCATTATATGCTAAAACAGATCTTTTCTTAAAAGTCCATTAGGTAATTAGAGAAAACTATATTCAGTTACCGACTCTGTTGTGTGAGTTGATGAATAATTTGACAGTTTTCTTTTTGCAAGCTTATATATTCATAGATAACCATTCATCTCTAGTGTGGGTATTTTTCCTGTCAAAATGTTTCTTTTACAATAGGAATTTACTTAGGGAAAAACAGGGAATTCCATGTCCAGCTGGCATAGGTCAGTAAACACTGAAAGAAAAGAAAGAAAATTTCTGTGAGGCTTTTAGTTTCTTATATTGGCATGGCTAGATTGGGAGCAATCCTTTAAATCTTACTAAGGGCACAAAAACAACCAACATGTCAACTTTTCAGACCAAAGAAATTCCATCAACAATTAAAACATATATGAACCAACAGTAGCTCAGTGACAAAACCTGTAGCTTGCGATGGGCGAAGCTGCATGACATAGCTAAGTTCCAAATAATCAGGAGGCTACTGAGAAAGTTTTTGTCTAGTTCCTCTGGTTCTCTCTTGAGCAAGAGCCTCACAGAGCAGTCTGTCCATTTCCTTACACATAGTAGTATTTTCTAAACTTAGAAGAACAAGAAATGTCAAGAAGTGTTAAATAACAGACTGAAGTCATAATAACTTTTTTTTGAATGCTGGCACCTAAAGAAACTGGATGGAAAAATCTGATCTGGCTGTGGTGAGCCCAAGAGGTACTGAACATGTTTGTGTTAATTCATCCTTCTGGCCAAGATGACAAGAAGTGGCATTTGACTAGGACATGAGAGGTTCGATTCTGTCTCCCATACATATGGACTTAGTGTCATGTGAGATTCCCTCAGGTATCCCACCTGATGCCCTTGGCCCACCACTTCAGCAAGGTGAAGACCTCTAGTCCTACATCACGTTTGATGGGTTTGGCAATCTTAGGCACCACTTGTCTGTTTTAGGAAAGTGAACGGTGCACAAGGTGATGGCTGGAGCAGCTTTCTTCGCGTCCAGTATTACATATAGATAAACTATGAGCAGGTTTTGGTATGTGTGTATTTTGCAGGGTGTTTTATACAAAGGACTGAAGGTGAGATGTAGCTGAGGAGAGTGCTGGGTGATAATAACCTAAAATGCCTCAGCTGGTTTTGCAGTGAAAAATTCAGAGCTTCTGCTGCTGCTGCTGCTTGGGAAGGGTAAATTTGTGCCATTCATGGGGGTTTTTTAAATTGTTTTAATGAACTACTGGAGAGTAACAGCTTAGACCATTACACAATAACAGTGCTGGAACACTCAAACATTGTTTTTAACAAGGGGTCAAGGTATCAATTTTTAATTAGGGAAGACAAAGACAGGTTAACAGTTTACAACACTCCTATGTGTTCTTCATTTGCTAGGCCCTTAGTTAATTACAGCCCTAGGGAAAAACAATATCCCCTCACCCAAATACCATACCATTATCCCTAATTATTTACATATTCTATAATCTCTACATCCAGGAGGAGACAGAGGACTAAACTGAAACACATTCAGTACAAATAAATATTATCTTTATTTGAAGAAACAATATTCTCCAAAGTCCAGACTCAATCCTATTGACTACTTCTTGTGTTTTAGGCAAAACTCTCATGTGTCCCATGAATCTCAAGCTTTAGTTTCTAGTCAAGATATTAATTAAGCCGGATTGGCTTCAAATGTCTATTGAATACAAATTTACATCTGCCTCACGTAACAGCTTTGAGAGGACTGGACCTGTGATCCTCTATCTTCATAAGTTCTTTGGACTTATTTCCTGTTCAGAAAAGTATACAAAACTTAGAAGGCAGAGGTAGATGCCTGTTTAATTGTACTGATTAGTACCTCAGCACAGGTTCTTCCTGATCTGTGCTGCTGGTGGTCAGGCTGGGCAGGAAATTGCTGCTTGGCATCTTTGAACTCCTGATTCTGGGTTTTCTTTTTTTCTTTTTTTTGCCTCCAACAATCTTGTTCTGTATCTAAATGTTTGCTATCCAATCATCTGATTTTTGGCCAGGACTTCAATGGTTCCTTGCTGGCAATTTGCAAGGCTGCAGAAAGCTGCCAAGGGGGTCATTAGCACAAATCCATAAACATCTGCTGTGAGAGGGAGTTTTTTTGCCAGAGATAGTAAAATTGGGAAGGAAGTAAAGCTGCCCCAAAGAAGTCAAGGGAAACAGCACTTCATCTGTAAATGGAATCAAGCTCTGCTGGGAACAAGGACTTTTCCTTCTGTGTTCAGATTGATGGTTCAGCAGCCTGGTGCCTGAGCAATCTCCTGGAAACTGAAGCTGAAGTAGGAGGGATTTGCTCCTGGAAGAAGAAAGATGAGAACTTACTATCTCTTCTGCAAGATCTTGAAAGAAGTACAAGAGCACACATACATACATACATACATACATACTTTACATACCAATCAGGGTGCAGTGATTTATATATGTTGAGGTTGAGGTATGAAGTCAGCTCATCTGCCCATTGCATGCTGCCGAATGTTAGGTGATGATAGCACATAAGTTGTCTGGTACAGTGAATTTTATATCCTTTTCCTCTTTTTTATATTCTTTTCCTCTTTTTTATATCCTTTTCCTCTTTTTCTCCTACCTGATAAATCTCTGCGTGTTGAATGCACACAGATGCTTGTGTCTAATCCATGAACTATGTGCTAGGGAAGAAAAGGATTAGACTAATTTCTAAGTAACTGGGCTGTCACTCAATGAGTACCAGATCAGTGCTCAAGTCAGCTCCTCCAGGTGAAAGACAAAGCTTTTTATCCACCCATGTAGCACCCAGTGACTTACTGGGAAATGAAGTGAATTGGGAGAATATTCTCTGCAGGTTAAGTATATTCCCTTATAGATGAAGCATAAAATTAAAGATCATGGACATCTGAACATGTCCAGTGCCCCTCAAATCAGCCTTCTAACTGCACAAGAGACCCTACTCACCTCCAGAAACAAGAAGATCAAGGAGGAGGTAAGAGAGGATGAGATAAAAATATCTATGACAGACCGCTTTGTAGGCACACTGTACAATTGCCTCATTCAATACAAGTGGATGCAACTTCAAACACAGTGTAATGAGCAATTAAGTGATGTGATCTAGGGGAAAGTTAGCCAGAAAATATTAAAAAAAAACAAACTTGTTTCAGAAGACAGCATATTAAAATATTTAACTTTATGGATTACTATTGCTGCTGTTTTCTTTCTGTGTAAATAAGTATGATAGGAAACCTAGAAAACAGCATCACCTATTTAAAGATATGGTATTTGTAGCTGGAATTCTCCATGCAAGATCACTATACTGAAATAGAAGACAGCCCAAATCAAACTTTCCACTCACCTCCAAGTAAGGAGGACATATCAAATAAGTCTTTTGGATTCTCATGTTATTTTTTGCCAAAGATTATATAGAATAATCTATGTAATTACATAGGGTATAATTATATAAGCAAAAAATACATTGATTCTATAGTTTTATAGAATACAGAATAATACATAAGACTAATTGGGCCCTAAAAATTATGAGAATATTACAGAATTCTTTAAGTTAGTCCCTGGCAAGCGATGGTCTCTCCCCATGTTATAAAGATTCTACTATCAGTTGTGCACAATTTTGTTGTACTTTTAATCAAAGATTTCTACCATGGAGAATGGTGAAGAGGCGTGATTTTTTTGCTTGCTCACTGCCAAAACACTTCTGTTGCTTCTAAAAATGAGATTAGGGAAAGCACCTCACTTTGCCCGTATTAACTGAGTAGGATTCTTTCACTAAGATGTTTTTATGCTCTCATGGCTGGGAACAGCAATTTGAGGCTTGATGTGGCATTGCAGCATTTTCTTTCGGGGATGTTTCTTTTGTCATTTTTGCACATTAACTGCCCAGATTTGACCCCATTACAAGCCTTTAGAAAATGTCTGTCTTCAGATGTTCTTCACAGAGTTGTCAGGCTGGCTGCTGCCTTCGTGAAAGGGCATGTTTACGCTGAGTGTACTCCAGCTTTTTACAGATGTTCTTCCTGGGTCCTTTGGTAGCAAAAATGAGATCAGGCACATCCCCTTCTGCCCCTTCATGCCCTTTTCATGTACAAAGGAAAAAAATGTCTGAGCGGAATAAGAGAGAGAAAGAACAAGTCCTACACTAGAACAGTAAAGAGAAAATGAAATGGGGTAAGGATCTGAAAGGTTAGACTGTTAGGCCTTGGGGAAGACTGACTGAGAGAGTAGGGAAGTCTGACATTCAGACTGAGGACAGAAAGGATGCCTGAGACTTAGTAATGAATTCAGAGGCAGGATGGAGGAGGGCATTCCACCCACATAACCTGGGAGACTAGAACTAGCATGTCAGAGGTGAAGGTTAGCATGGGAAGAAGAGGTGTGGAGAGTCTGATAGAGTCGTCTGATATTAGCTAAGCCAGGAGGTTTAAGAAAAAATAGTCTGTGTTCAGTGTAACTAAATGGCATCATAAAGTGTATAGAGCTGCATTGAGACTGTGGGAATTTGGAGGTCAAACGATGATGCCATTTTTGCCTTGCTTTATTAGACTAATAGAGAGAGGCTGAGATTTTGCTTGGTTTGTTTGGTTTTTATTTTGTGCAACTTTGAAAGGGAACTAATTCTTTTTTTTTTCTGACAAACATAAGAAGAATTCTGCTCCTAAAAACACAAGCATTTATGAGGATTCAGTGAAAGCAGGAGCCTGAAAAGCCTAGGAACACTTAGTGCTTGCCTTGGAGCATGTGTTACGCCCTGCATGATGCTAACCACCTAAAGGACTGGTGTACCATGGCACACACAGTGATACCCTGCAGTGTGGTCGCTTCTGATATTTATACAGCCCAGAAAACACAGAGACTCAAGGGAGAAATGATCACAGAATATAAATACTTTCTGGTAGAATAAGGAGCAATGGCCTGAAACTAAGAGAGGAAACATTTAGACTTGCTATTAGAAAAATGTCCTTAATGGCGAGAGCAAGTGGGCAGAAGAGCAGATTACAATGAGAAGAGATCAAGGAACTGCTGCTATTTTAGATTACATTAGACTGATGATAATAGCAAAAGCCAACAATACCTGTGGAAGTTCACTTTGAATGTGTCATACTTATAAAAGGTAGGATTTTTAAATAACAACATACATTTTTTATGGATTCTTTTTCTTCTGATCATTTTTCAAAGCAGTGGATACAATACATAATGATTGCAACCAAGGAAAATGGATTGGGGGGAAAAACATAGAAAGCTGAAAAAATGCCTAATGAGGTTCCAAAATTTCTTCACCAGAATGAAGGTACAGCACGTACACTCATGATATTTCTTGGTCATCACTTCTGGAAAACTTAGAACAGTGCTAAGTACTGTGACCTGAACTACCTGGGAGAGCTAAGCCAGTTAGTGACAGGAGGGATGTGTTCAGCAGTAGCCAAATCATGCGCAGCCTCACTTTTCCACTAGGGTCAAGCTTTGCAGCTCTGAAACCTGACTGATCTGTCGTGATGGATGCCTGGAGGAGTGGTCATATGGGGGAAAAAAAAGACTAGATGTGTTGTAACACCAAAGAATGTGTTCAACATCTTTGCCGTTTGAAGGAGGCAGACCTCAAAAACCTTTGCAACACTAATAGACTTTCTCCTGTTTGTGTGCAGTTTATTGCCTCTTGCATATGCCTTTATGTTGAGTCAGAATCTTGGTCATGCACTAACTGTAAATTATGACAGTAGTAATAATAAAAATACTACATAGTTATTACAGTTTTGGCCTACAACATGATCTAAGAGAACTAATTACTTTATTTGAAACACAGAGAGGCAAGCGTAATACCCAGTGCAAGATGTTGCAGAAATAAAATAATAATCTCATAATGTTGCTTTGTTTCTGATTTTTAATAGCAGGCAACATCTGGAATAAGTAAATGTTATCTAGTTTCATGAAGAATCAGAAAGGCTACATACAAAACCCTTTTACAATTGAAAATAATGAATGCCTGAGAAAATATTTTTGAGTTATGACAGAAAGGAAATTTTTATTGTTCTTAGCTACTTATTTGCACTTGATATTAGAATTTAAACCATCTTAGCACAAAGTCTCTGAACCAAAAATAAATAATCACTGACTGAGATAAATAGTGAGATACCTGATTGAATGTAACACCTGATAATGGTATTGGGATGTTTCAAAGCCCCAGCAGATGTTATGGCTCAATGAGGATGTTCATAAAAATATGTATATCAATCAATTAATATGCTCTACAAGAATGATGAAGGGAAAGTAACTGTGGAAGTTTATAAGCTGCAAAGGTAGTTCTTGAGCTCAGAATATATTTTTCAAGAGTAATGTTTCACTGCAGACATAATGATCCAAATTGCCTCATCTTTTTGTTACTTCAAATATATGATGGCACAGGTACTTCAACTGTGTGTCACACCAAGCAAAGGAGACTTTTATTTAACCTTCCCTATCCATTGATTACCTGCCATACATTCTGTGGCCTGAGCTGACCTATTTGTTTTTATAGTTTAAAAATATATTTAGGGCACACATTTTAAAAAAGATTTTGTTATTGTTAAGACTGTGTGCTTGACTATGCAATCACAAGTGATATAACAAACCCAGTGAGGATTTCAGCATCACCACACAAAAATAAACTTATAAGTGTGTCATATAGTCTTGGAAGATCAATTGATAAAGAGGCAAAATTAGCTTGTTCTTATCTAGACTGTCCAAATTTTTATTTTGAGGAGTAGGGGTTTTTCTTAATGCCATTTACAAGATCTGCTTCATTACACTGTGGCTTTGCAATAAAAACTCAGTGTGGGACAGAACAGCTGTGCTATCTCAGAAGTATCTTAGTGAACCTAAAATTGCCTCACACAATTATTTTTCCCTTTGTCAGAAACTTGGATAATGTGGCTGAAGGCAGTTTGATTTTTCTTTTAGTTTTCTCAAAGCTCTTAGAAAAATACTTCACCTCTTTCCTTTTACCTGTGGGATAAATTTTTAAAATATGTATTTAAGTATCCAATTTTCTGTCACTTTTATCTGTATGCTTTTGATAAACCTAGCTTAGAACCACAAACTGTCATATTTTCCATGATCCAGAAGGGGTCTGAGGTAGTATTTCCATTTGCAGGAGCAGAACACTGCTGACAAGGAGTCAGACTTTTCTTTCAGCTTTTCCCTTCTTGCCTTTTCTTTGTAACTAGGAATCTGTATGCAGCACTGGTCTGTGAAAGAAGTAAAATACTTTGGTTTGTACCCTAGCAAAAAAAGCATAAGGAAAAAATGGTCAATCAGCACTTTGTTTTTTGATTCCTTCTTCATTAAATAAGCACCCTCACCCACCAGAGGTAAGGTTTAGACAACATCACAAATGTAGATAGAAGATGGGTGAGAGTTCTCTTTGGCTCATTTACTGGAGCCAAATGCAGCTCTCAGAAGAGAACCAGTAAGTACCAGATTTTCAAACAGAGCAAATAGGTCCACTAAATGTGCCAAAGCACAGGGCAGGTTTTGGGGATAGATAAGAGGGCACAGACAAGGTAACATCTGCCTTAACTCTTGAATGTGAGTGACATAAGTAGTTGAAATACTGGCAATGGTCCATTACTTACATGGACTGAATCTTATTGGCTCTGCTTAACCTATGGGATTCAAGAAGGCATGTCTTGGGTACATATCTGAGAAGGGCAGAAGGGTGTAACCTTGTGATCTACAGAGTTGTGCACAGCATAAAATTGAATTATGATAACATAAACCATAAGAACAAACAATTCTAGCAAAATACTTAGTGTCTTCAGGATGGCAGGACTGCAACAAGATGGGTACAGTCCACAGTGGCTTGTGAATATTACATTGAGTTCATCTAGGACAAGATATTTTAAAAATCTTTCCTCATAAAATGGCTATGTAGTTTTAAACAAGTTCATTCACAGGGAAAATTTAAGAATAATATAAGGAAAATTTTAAGACTAATATAAGCAAATGTCTGCAGAACACTGAAACTCTAAAAATAATAATAGTACAAAATTCAGCACTACGAAGCTGTTTCCTGCCTCCTGGGACCCAGACACTGGAGAACCACTGATTGCCAGATCTGTGCAGCAACATGATGAGACTGGCACTTTGGGGCTGCATCTCTTTGCTGAACTGCATTAAAAAGAGCAAGGGGGCTATTTTGGGCTTTTAGAGCAATTATTATTTTTGTCCTGTGGCTTTATAAGATCAAGACTAACACTTAGAGAGCACTTAGATGTGTTCATTATTGCCATCATAACAAAAAATGTTTATGAAATACACAGTTGAAAAACTCTTTTTTTGATTATTTGTGGTATTTTTGCATTACTTTGAAAAAACCTACTCTTAGAAAAATAAAATCTTAGTTTACAAAAAAGGATGTTTGCACATCATGGAAGAAATCTACTTTGAATATCCTCAATCATTTTGTTAGTGACAAGGAGAAGCCATAATCTTTGAGCTAATGAAATGCAGGATGGCTTTTTTGGTGATGGTTGCTCAGAACAGCCTAAATTTGCAAGAGCAGCATTCTTCATCTTCAGTCTCTTAAATCATCACAGAAGGCCTTAGCACTGTCCTGAAACAGACAAGAATTCAATATGTTTGGGTTCTTTCTACTTATTGCCATTTATTTACTACAAAATCATCAGTTTATGTGAACCTGTTATTAAGAGATGGGATTGCACAAATGAAAGGCTAGAATCCTCTTGTCCTTGTTCCCTTCTTGGGAGGGTGCAGCCCTGCAGAATTCGAATCTACTGATGGGTCCTATTTGCCCTGAATGCACAGCACGCTTGCTCCAGAGCATGATTTCAAGACTTCATGTCTTTTCGTCAATCAGTAGTGTAGCATTTCTAGTCTTGTGGCTGACTGGATAAGACAAATCATATGAGTCTAGTTCAGTCTTAACTGTTTGTTGAGAGAAGGAACTATGGATAATTTTCCCTGTTTGCCACTTCTTCAGTGCACTACAGAATGGGCATTACCTATGCCAGTGTGCTCCATGAATCTGAGGCAGCAAAGAAATGAAAATACCATAATCACCCCTTTGGAAATGCAGGAATATTTAGGCAGAATAATTACTGAAGCTGGAATTTTGCCAGGATGCTGAGTCTGAACACATTTTCTGTTCCAAATACTACTGTGGATCCTTTCCTGACTGCATGTGGCCAGAACCTGACTTTTTGCATGTGTTATAGCAAGCTGCCATCTCCATTCATCCTTGTCCTAAATTAAGAATGACATATTACATCCAAATCATAGACCTGCATTATCAACAGCTCATAGAACAGTCTTCAACATAATCAGTGTAAGTAATTTACCAGATAAAAGAATGTTAATAGCAAGTACAGTATAATTTATGTGGACACAAATTGTACCTATCTTTCAGAAGAAGAAAGGCACTGCTGCGTAGAAAGTGGATCAAGAGCAAGGTCAAGTGTAAGCACTTCTGTTTAACATGCACAGCCTGAAAACAGCAGGAAGAACTTTCAAAGACAGATGGAAATTATACCAAATAAAATTATTATAAATAATTGCTGTTTTTATGAGAGGCAGTTGTAAATGGAAGACCTATTCTTTACAAGGCATTTGATGAAGACCTCATTTCATCAAAAGGGTTGAAAGTTTACAACTTGTAATATTAGAGGCAAATGGTCATTTTAGTTAGCTAAGTTTTTTAGCTAGCTTGTGTAGATATATATATATATATATATATATATATATATGAAGCACTGGTACAGGAGACTTTGTTCACAGTTCTTGCATCTCAGTTATACATACCTTAAAAGCAAACACAGGTGAACTTTTGCCTTTGGATTCATAGAGCATCTTCTCTTTCTGAAATTACCAGTGCCTAAAATGTACTAGGAATAGACTAAATTGTGAAAATTCAGCATTTTCATGATGTGTACCAAGGCTGGGATTTGTTAGCTGCACAAAAGATCACACTTTTTTTCTCTCCTCTTTATAATTCTATTTCATAAAATTAAAAAAAAAAATCAGAACCATCATTCTGTATCTTCATAGTATCTAACAACAAAGCTTTCACTTCTCAGGGAACCTGCTCTTTGCATCATGAGGGGTTTCCCAAATCTACTCCTTCAGCAAGGGAAGAAACCTCAGGTTCTTCACTCTTGTGATGGAACATGGACTTTCTGAAGCACGGGAGAAAATAGCACTTTGTTATCTGGCTTTCAGAAGGTTGCTTAGGCGAGACACAGTTTGTAATTGATACAATATGAGGAATGGTCATTAAGACTTGAAACTGCACTCTGTGTTGCATGGGGACCACTTCAAAAATGTGTTGTCTGCCATTCTGAAAACTTTAATGCTTCAGAGACCAGCAAAGCAATACTGTGGATGGGAGCAGATTTCTGTCTTATGAAGCTCCATATTTTTCAGCAAGGTAAATAAACCTGGAATAAGCTGGCAGACAGATGACTTTCTGAGCAAGGTACTAGACTAGGACTGTGGCAAAGTGAATTTTTCACTGAATTTCCCATAGACTTTTTTAGTCCATTACTGTTCGGTTCTTGTCCTATGTCTTTATGCTGTGGAGAAATTCCAGTTCCATCCCCAAATTTACTTGGAAAAAGTAGGGAATAAATGAGGCCAGATGTGCCACACTGATAGTACCTTGTCAGCCCATATCAGCACATTTGCTTCTGGGTATATACTAATTTTCTCTCCATTTTCTTAGCCTTCTTGAGTCAGCCCTGTGTCCAAAGGCCCATGTCTCTAGCTTGTGCAGCTGATAACATAACTCATCTGGTCAATTCTCCTGCCTATCCAGACTTTTAGTCATGCTCTGACCAACAGTGAGGGTAAAGTGGTTTTAACAGGTAGATGAACAATCAGAGATGTCAGCACTCTGCAGCATTTCTGATCCCAGAAACATTGCTGGTAATACAGGGACACTTTAGCTGATGTTTTTTCTCTAAGTACATGCCATGGCATGTTACAAAGGCAAACTTTCCGAATTTCATAGACAGAAGAGGGATCTCAGTCACAGTACAGCTGACATATGGGTATACACACACACACATATATACACACACTCACATCTACATGGAACAAAGGTAACTGAATGAAAGCTAGCTATCCACAAAGTCCCCTTGTAGTTGGGTCATGATACAAGGCCTGTTTTTCACTGCCTTCAGTTGTGTTTTGCCTGAGCTCACTGCCAAAAACCTTTCAAGTTGTACACACTGCAAGGAAGCAAAGAAGACAGCAGAAAGGCTACTTGCTGTAAGGACACAAGAAGCTGACCAGAGTGACTGAGGAGAAATTGAATTTCAAATACTCACATGCACCCCATTCACCTCACAGATAATGATACAATGATTCTATGGGTCTATGAAGCCTAAGGCTACAGGCCCATTCTGAACTCCATCTATTATGTACTACTGCACCCACATTGTTCAAGTTTCAGAAAGGGCACAAGAATACATTTCTCCTCTCTGTCAATGATGCTTCCATCTCAGTAAAGTCTTCAAACAAGAATCCTCTGATAAGATCCATTTTTTTCTTCTGTTAGAGACCATGTTGCACATTACTCGTACAAAGGGAAATGCACTGTAAAACATTTACTTCCATTATCCATAAGAAATATCTTTGGTCTTAAAATAAAGTTACATTTATTTTCTCGAAAATATCATATAGAATTTGCAGGGTACCTTCTCTCTTTTTTTTAATACTTGCCTCTTTCCAGAAAGCAAATGGGATGCAACTTGAGACTACACATGCTACCTAGAAGATCAGTGTTTAATTGTGATATGTATAATAATCCATACATTTCATACAGAAAAAGAAATAAGCCTATGATATTGTCAGGCCAGTTTGAGTTGGTCCTAACCCCAACTGAATCTGCTTGTGGGCAAACAATTTAAATCTGTATTGCCATACTGCACCAGAGGTCTGCGAAATTATTTTCAAACACCTATCTCATGGCTTGTAAACTGATCACTCAGATCTTTCTTTGTTTTAAACAAAAAAAAAGAAAGCCAAAAACATCAACCAAACAAACAAACAAAAAAAAAATCAAGAGGATAGGAAAAAAGAGCATATAATCCCCTCCCAAAAGTCCATCTTCAGCATCAAGAGAAAATACCCTGTCCTGTGACCTTGACAGAATTCACAGAAGAGACTGGCTTTTCTTCTTTTTTAAACAGGAAACTTATGGGAGAAGAACAATTCCCTAAGATTCCCACTTTTCTGAAGAGTTTCTTGCTTGACTCTTACCCTGTTTTCTTCTTGCCGACAACCGTCCCACTCAAAGGTGCAATGTATATACCTCTCTCCCTCTTTCCTTTCTTTTCAGCCTTCAACAATGAATTAATTAAATTTCCCTGAAGTATGCACAAGACATAGACTCCTTTAGATTCCTTTAATAGAAAATTTATCGGGGGGTTAGAAAAATCGTTCTTTTTTACCAGAAGATTGAAAAATGGCAAGCCACAGCTGACTGTCCTGTCATCCTTACAGTTATATGTACAGTCTGCAAAAGAAATTAATGCTGTTCATTCCCTCAGCTGTTTGTTTCAATCTCATTTTGTCTGTTGGGGTGTTGCATCTTGCACCTATAATTTTGGCTATGTAATTATTTTCACTAAATTCATGGACTATGAGTCCATGCCTCTGTGTATTGGGTCTGACTAGGGTAAAGCTCACAGTCCTTACAGTGCTGTACTTTGCTTTGGTAGCTGGCATTGACAACAGAGCAGTGTTTTGGCTACTGCCAAGCAGTGCTGTCCCTCTGACATTCCTTCCCCCACTGAAGGGGATGGGAGTGGGCAAGATCCTGGGAGGGGACACGAGCAGGCCAGCTGACCCCAGTCAGCCAAAGGGATATTCGATACCATATGACATCAGCTCAGATATATAAGGGAAGGAAGAGAGGAGGAGGAGGAGGCACTCAAGACTCACCCGTTTGCCTTCTTGAACAACCGTCACGCGTGCTGGAGCCCTGCTTCCCAGAAAGTATCCGGACATCGCTACTGATGGGAAGTAGAGACTGATTGTTTTCCCCTCTGCTCTTGCGCGCGCAACTCTCAGCTTGCTTGTTCTATTTTTTTTCCCCCGCTCTAATAAAACTGCCTTTTCTTACCCTGGTAGTTTTCCAATATTATTCTCTCCCCTCTCCCAGTGGGAGAGGGAGTGATAGAGTGACTGAGTGGGTACCTGGCACCTAGCTGTGGTCAACCATGACACTCTGTAATCCAAGAAATTAAATTCTGGCAACTTCAATCTAAATCTATTTCAGACCTTAGGTATTATTTTAAAGCAATGGACTAAAAATGGA
Source organism: Eopsaltria australis (assembly GCA_034509425.1). Classification (NCBI taxonomy): domain Eukaryota; kingdom Metazoa; phylum Chordata; class Aves; order Passeriformes; family Petroicidae; genus Eopsaltria; species Eopsaltria australis. The sequence continues at coordinate 232,018 of JAVTVJ010000208.1, forward strand.
TGTAGTCACAGCCAGTTTTTGGGGATAACCTATTTACTCTGCTATATGAAGTTTTAAGGCTCTTCACAACAACATTATCTACTTTCAGAAATCACTGTGTTTAACTACCAGTTCTTCCAGATTTAGATAAGTTAGAATCAGATAAGGATATTGGAAGTTGCAGGTAACTCATGTTTGTACACTGACTGGTCTTCATCCTAGTACTTTGGAGACAAAATTGATTTTCTTTATCCAGTGCTATTGAGGGCAACCTTGGTTTCAGTTTGCTTTGTGGAAGGAAGCTGATCCTTCTTAGTTCAAGAAAGAAGCAGTGAATTTTTTTTGCCATTTGTGGAAAATTCACCAAGAAATGTGACAAAATGTTTGCAAATTATAGAAGTAGACAAAACCCACTGGAATTATCTGTTGATTAGTAATGGAAAGCAATCTCTCAGTGACAAATAATGAGTTGAGTGGGAACAGATTGCTGCTTAGTGCAGTACTGAGGAAGAAGGTAGAGGAAGGACAGGGAAAGAAACAAGACACTGAAAGTGATGAGGTGGGAAAATTATCTTTTCAGCTCATGCTGAGTTGATCTGAAAGTAGCTGATATTTCCAATACCAGAAAAAGGGTATGGCAGTAGTCATGAGGCAAAGAATATGCCAAGGATAACTGCATGAGCTTCTACAAAGCAAAGTGTCCCAACAACCCCATGCAGCCTTTCAGGCTTTGAGAAGAGTGGCTTGAGAGCTTGTCTTAGGTTACAATGGTATGTATTCTATCACCATCTTCATGGGATGTTGGGGCCGGGTGGGGCAGTGTTCCTGGCTCATCCCTGATGGCCCCAGGGCATGTCTTCTAATGGGCCAGCTGTTGGAGCCAGGTGGGGCACTTTGCTTTGCTCATCCCTGATGGCTGCAGTTAATGGGCCATTGAGTCCCACTGATAAACTCCATCATCCCACTGTGAGATGCCCCGCCCAGGGTGAGGAACCAAGCATCCCTATCTGGATATAAACTAGGATTTGAAACACCACAAGTGAGTTTTTCCACTGGATTCCCAGAGGAAGACCAGACCCTTCTACACCACCACTGGACCTTCAGAGAAGAACTACACCTTTCACAGGATCACTGCTTCAACAGAACCACATCTATCTCTCCCAGAGGACTGCAGCCACGATCTAATTGGACTGCTACCAACACCCTGACCGACAGGGTGTCAGGTTGTATTCTGACTCTGTCAGTGTTTTTGTACTATAGCATTTCTTTTAAATTTTCTATTAAATTGTAGTTCTGACTTTGAGTCTCTCACTGATTTGCTTTCAAACTATCACAGAGCTGCTCAGCAGAAAGAAGCTTAGGGGTGCTGGTCAACAGTGGCTGTACCCAAGTGGCCAAGAAGGCCAATGGCATCCTGGCCTGTATCAGAAATGGAGTGGGTCACCAGGACCAGGGCAGTGATTGTCCCCCTGTACATGGCACTGGTGGGTCCACACTTCAAATTCTGTGTTCAGTTCTGGGCCTCTCACTGCAAAAGGACATAGAAGTGCTGGAGCTTGTCCAAAGAAGGGAAATAGAGCTGGTGAAGGATCTGGAGCACAAGTCATGCAAGGAGCAACTGAGGGAGCTGGGGGTGTTCAGCCTGGAGAAAAGAAAGCTTAAAGGGGACCTTATCACTCTCTACAACTGCCTGGAGGGAGGTTGTAGTGAAGTAGGGACCGGCTTCTTCTGCCATGTCTCAAGTGAAAGGACAAGAGGAAATGGCCCTCAGTTGTGCCAGGTGAGCTTCAGATTAGCTATCAGGAGAAAAGGCTTCACTGAAATTGTGATTAGACTCTGGAATAATTTGCCCAGAGAGGTGGTAGAGTCACTGTCTCTGGAAGTGTTCAAGAGTTGTCTGGATGTGGCACATGGGGATATGATTTAGGGGTGACTATGGTGGTGTTGGGCTGACAGTCAGAACAGATGATCTTGAAAGTCTCTTCCAACCTTAATGACTCTGTGACTCTGAAAATAATGTTTCCTATATGGATAAGAGATACACGAAAAATCTGTAAGGTTCAAACTGCTGTTTGGAGTGAAATCAGTATACAGAGAGAAGATGTTCAGATTTTAACAGAAACCAGATCTGACTGGCTAAAATATCTGAAGAAAAACAGGTTTCAGAAGCAGGTCTGAGGCAAATAATTTTTTTTATTTTATTATTAGCCTGAGCTGATGACTGGGACAGACACAGAGAGATATCAGAGAAAGAGGAGATTTCAAGTTATTTCAGACTTCTGAAAGATGTGCTTTACAAGACACTAAGTATTTTGTCACTTATCATCTGGGAAATTTTTCTTCATCTACTCCTGTATAGCTCCCAGAACAAAACCTCCTAACCCCACGTGAAACTTTTGGTCACTATTGTATCAGAAACTGCAAAAGGAAATCAGAGCCAAGCAAGTCTGATACCAGCAATCATGACTGGATACTTGAGTTTACACTTGGGCCTTGTTTGTCCTTCCACGACCTTTTCAGAAGCTCTGAGACAACACAAAATCTGTAATTAATCCATGGGTGTATTTTCTTTCAGTTTCAAGGAGTAGTCAAAGCAGCTGTATTTATTTACTTGAAATATCAACAGCATGGAATTAAAAAAAAAATAAACCCACTGAGAATACTCAAAAATAAAAATAAGGTCCTTTGAAAGTTCTGGTGCGCTTTGTTGTTAATTTTGCACAACAGATCATGGGAATATTTTATTAGATATTCTCTCATTTTAAGAGAAGATCAGAAGTTGGTAATCCAGCTCAAGAGTTTTGAGTCCATGGGGTTTTTTATTCTGCAATTAGAAATAGAAATCTAGCATACACTAAGGGCATGAGAAAGAGTACCTCAGAAGCTAACTAGAAATTAAAAGGCATGGGGTCTTGAAATGTATATTGAAGCAATTTTTAAGTTAGAGGTTAACTTAACTGAAGAGATACTGTGAAAAATTACTACATGGCTCTCAGTGAAGAATCACTGTGAAAATGCAGTAAAATAATGAACATTGTACTTACAATTTTCTCCTTTTGTTTATTCACAATCAGCATTTAATATCTTAAGTGAAAGCATGACTGATATTTGTATCAGAAGTCACCAAAGTTTACCTTTGTTTCTAAACCAATTTTAAGTACTCTAGGATTTGCACTTTTTCTGCCTCAAGTTTTGCCAAGCAAATTGGACAAAATGCCCTTTCAGCTAGACCTATTACTGTCTAGAAGACGTATCTCCAGTAAAATCCAAAATACAACCTATACATTTTTTTTCTGATGTAATTGGAGAAGATATTGCTTGCATTTCATTCTGAATGACTGACTTGGTGGAATATAGGTGAGGGTGACACAGGACAGGAGTGAAGCCAATGCTGTGGGATGCATAGTTTGGTAAGGATGGACTACAAAAGGAGGAACAGTCTATAAATCCTGCAGGGCTGCAGAGAGTTGACATTTACCAAAGAGCAGACCTTGAAAGAAGGTCTGAAAGAAATGTAACAGCTGGGAGCGCAATAAATTGACAAACACTAAATATTGTGAATATTAAAAATAAAATCTGTAGAAATAGAATTTTCTTCTAGCTATGTAGACAATATTTTAATATGTGAGCAGCATTTTCAGCATTTTTGTAGTATAGTAATGTTTTATTAGCTTTACTTCTTTTTGCTGTTTTTAAACTCATTTATTTTGGTGTATAATTAAATTGCATGTAGCTTCATCGTCTGAAGTGATCTTTTAAAATAAGGATCCTTTCAGAGAAGACAGTGTCTCCAATTTTGTTCTTTCCCAGAGCATATTAAAATTTTGTTACATCCTACTGATATAGATTGAAGATATGAAGGCACTGCTATTAGAATTATTAAAAATGATAACTGCAGCTGGTGTAGCTCCCTCTATTTTGTATTTGTTTTGCTCCCTTTCTCTGACAGTGTAAGAATTTATTTGGTGTAGTCTTCCTTGCTGCCCTCAGCTCTTCCTATAAACAAAACCATATTCCTTCTGTGTTGCTGCGCTTAGGTCTTGCCAGTGATTTTTATTTTTAAGCCTCTAGGTGTTTTGGACCAATTTACAATTTGATGAAAATTTGAAGACAGATACCTAGCTGGTTCACCACGGATGAAAAAAGTTATATAATTAAAATAGAAATACAAGGAGGTTTGAAGGATAAGGCGAGAAAATGTCAAGTATATAAGTAATGTAAATTTTGTACCACGTAACATTACATGAGGCTTACTGAAACTTTTTCTTTTGTTTTATATTTGATGATTTTAGTATCACTTCCACAGATTTACTCCAATATAAACAATTTTATAATTTGGCTTAGAGAAGGATAGCAAAGAATGAATTAGCTTCAAACTGCCTTTCATTTCCCCTGTTACCCTAGCCCAGACTGGATACATAATCAGGATAAGGAGGGAGGGAGCATTTAACCTTGAACATTTACAGCAGAAGTAGAATGGTAACAAAAGTATAAATTATTATTAAATGCCCTCTGGGGATATCAGGCAGAACTCGTTACAGATAGTTTCTGCACCTGTAGCAGATATATGCAACAAATACAAAACAGTTTCCATGCCAGCTCGTTCCTAGTCAAACCAAGAGTTCACAAGATTCATAAATCATAGGTTCTGGATCTCTGCTACTTGTTAGAAATGCAAAAATTATGCAAAAAAAGAAGCACAGAAAGGATGAGACAGAAAGTTTATTTCAAAGAGATGTTATATTTACTTATTATCACAAATTTATGTTATCATTATATTTAAGTTCCTTAGCCAGTAGTTAGTATTGAAATTAATTCCTGAAATGAAAAGCTTTTTCCATAAAGAAAAGTAATACCTGCCTGAAATGCCTGAATAATAAAATCTGGATCAAATCAAGTTTATTCTGTGACCTTTCAGAATTGTTAAATAGGAAAGGAAATATTTTCAAAATGCAGGGACATTTTCTAAAGGTATCTTGAAAAGTCAACACATATCATGCGCCAAATTCTCAATTTTACATCATGAAAACTTTTGTATAAATGCTTAGAATTTTCTTTAAAAAACAAAAAACAGGATCACATCATAATCTACAGGCAGAACTGAATGATAATATGTGCTACACAAAGATTCTGCTCTTAAGAGCTTTTACCATTTTTTGAAAATAGTGATGCAAAAAGGCAATTAGAGTCATCAAGAAGGTGAAATCATGATAGATTTCCAGCAACTGTCTTAACTGCAAGCTTTAAACATATCTTTGAATTAATCAAGACAGCATGTATTTAAAATGATAAATATTCCACTTTGGCACTCTCTTGGTCACTGGTTTTCTATAAAGCTCATTTTCCTCTTCTTATAGGGCTTTCTCGTTGAAATTTCTCTATACACAGGTAATAGAGAAGCATTTCTTTCCTAAATCCTTAAAATAGTCATAAATAAAACAATGCTTTATAGAATACATGAGATTCAGTAAGAAATCAAGATGCTAAAGGCATTTGTGGTTCCTAATGATTGTCACATGCTGGGGCCTTTACAAGTCTACAATAGTAAACCTTTCCTTATACATGCTCGATCACGTATTTGTCCATACATATGGAATTTACAAACACATACACATAATTGACGAACAGTAGAGATAGTTACAGGCCAAACAATTTGTTAAATAACCAGAAATATAACCAAATACCAGAACCAAAGTTCTGCACAGAAAAGAAGATTAATCTTAAGCTACTAACTTGTGAATAAAGTTATTTTTGTTCAGTTCAAAAACTGCTCTGCCATGGGCTTGAATCAATTAATAAACTGGAAGCAATAGCTTTAATTCTCTTGGCCTCAGTGATCTGCAGTAATTTCTGTAGCCACATGAGGATTCTGAATATATAGCTGTTAATATGAATGTTTAAAATTTCAAAGCTATGAGATGTGCAGAATTGCAGTAACAACAGCCATGAAAGCACCTAGGACTGGTATAACTGTTACTATGAAAGTTTTCAGGGCTGTGTTTGCTTATTCCAACACATAAATTACAGCCATCACTGCAGAGCAGGCAGGAGGCAGACAGTACTGTTAGAAATAAAGGGGGGAAATTCGTGCCCGAAAATGTTATATCAAAATGAAATAAATAAAAAGGATTTTTTAGTGGTGACCAGCTGGAGAGCACACAAGAAAAGGGTGGTGGCACTCGTCCGGGAACCAATTTACATCTCAAAAATAGTACTACAGAGGACAACGACACGCCAAGAGTTTCCTGGCAAGGATGATAACCAAATTGATCAACCATCTCCGGAGGATCTCCTCCCCGTCCAGGTGCTAACGACCAGACCGGACTGAGATAAGGACCATCACGAATCATCAGATAACACCTCCGGATGATGAAAATTCCATCAAGCACAGGATGCGTTTTTGTCCACCTCAGCTTCATGAATAGCATGCTTCATGAATATGCTGAGTGACAGAAATAATGTCCCAAATCCGGACTTCTCGGTCAGAACTGTATATAAACCAGCCGTTGGAAGCTGTCAGCGTGAACGGAGGTAGGTCTGATGCCACAGAGGTCAGATCTACATTCACCCAGTTCCAATCCCGGGCTTGGTACTGTCTCCATTTCGATCGTGGCTTTGCGTGTCCGAACCCTCGGGCGCGAAATAAAATTCTATCTTTTCCTAACCTTAAATTGGGTGGGTTTTTATTTTTTTCATTCATAACAGTACCATACACACACACCATAAACTACTATGCAGTGCATGAAACAGCAACGTACCCTTGAGCAGAGTCACCCACCCACACCTTGGACGCTATTAGTAACTCTGTAGCCAGAACCTACAAGAGGAAAGTGACCCTTCCCCTCTGTCTGGTACTTGTAGGACCTTATCTGGGTTACCATCTCCAGTTTTGGTCTTCTCATTACAGAAGCTCACTGTCATTCTGAAGTGAGTTTTTGGAAGGGTGACCACGATGGCCAGGGGGCTGGAGAACATGATGTATAAGGAGAGGTTGAGATCTCAGCCTGCACAGCTTGGAGCAGAAAAAGAAGAAACTTTGTGGCTGAATTAAACTACTTAATGGCATGATACCAAGAAGATGGAGCACAGAATTTTCTCAGAGATGGATGGTTATGGCTGATCCTGTGTTTCCCATGCTGGAACATGGGAAGTTTTGAGAACTTATTAGCAATTTGTTTATCACAAGATAAACACTGCAACAGGTAGCCCAGAAAAGTTATGGAAACACTGTGCTGTCCTTGGAGGTGTCCAATACTGCACATGGCCCTGAAACAACCTGATATTAAACACAATGGCTTGGAGCAGGGGCTTGGTCTAGGTGATGTCTAGACATCTCTTTCAAAATAAATTACAATTCTGTGATTCTACTGGTGAACTGATTCTAATACTATGAACATTATAAGAGTTAACAGAGTTAAAAAGCTAATAAATGTCTTTCCCCTTTTTGGCATTTCCAAGTGTGATCCTTTGAATACCCAGCAAAGTCCTGTCCCATGGCCAGCATAGGTATTCTTCGCTTCAACTCCTATACAAGTCTTGTGCCTTCTGTGTAACTGTTGGTCCCATCTCCTGGTTCAACTTTGAGAGTTCTGCATCTGTCAGTGAGTTCAGTATCCAGCTAAAATGCTTAAAGTCAAAATTCTGCTCAGAAATTTGCTCTTGGAAAGCATTGCCAGTGCTCCATAACCTTCACTCCAGCAGACAGGAGCATCCTTCATTGTATGCTATGCATTGTGGTGCCTCCATAATGACCATCCTCCCTTGAGGTAGAATGTACACCTCAAGGTAAAGCAACACTTCAGTCCAAACTGTCTGGGTCATGACAGCAGCTTTATTTAGCAACAGGCATTGAGAAAAAAATAAAATAATTTGTTTTCTCCTATTGTGGAAAGTCTTCTGTATTTGTAATTGTGTCAGGCCCTTTGTTCCCTCGCAGCGGTTGATTCCAGGGGAATACTGACAGGTAACATCCTACAGTAGGTCTATGAGCACATCTATCTTCCAAACCAGCTTCTGCAGGTGGTGGCTTGTGGTGACCCGGTGAGGTCCCACAGACTGGCTCGTTATCCCTGACATACAGGATGTCCACTTCCATGTGGCAATACCTGTCTCTGTTTAATGGCAGGAAACCACCACTGGCAGCCGAGATAACTCAGCAGCTGAATAGTTACGGAATCACAGAAAGGGTCAGGTTGGAAGGGACCACAGCGGGTCATTTGGTCCAACCTCCCCGCTTAAGCAGGGTCACCCTGGAGCCCCTGGCCCAGCACGGCATCCAGACGGCTCTTGAACATCTCCGTCAATGAGACTCTACAGCCTCTCTGGGCAATCGCAGAGTAAAGAAGTTCTTCCTCATGCTCAGGTGGAACTTCCTGCGCACAGCCTCTGCCCGGTGCCCGTTCCGCACTGCGGCTCCGGGCCCGCACCCGGCGCTGCCCGCGCCCCGCCGCCCCAGCCGAGGGCAGCGCGCGCCCTCCGCCCCGTGTTTATCCCCAGCCCCCGCCCCTCCGCGTCGCGTGGCCGTGACGTCAGGAGGGCCCGGGCGGCGCCCGGCGGGCGGCGGGGGGGCGCCCCCAAGATGGCGGACCAGATCCCGCTGCGCCCGGTGCCGCGCAGCGCCCAGCGCAGGGCGGCCTATTACAGCAGCGCGGCCGCGGCGCAGCGGCACAGCAGGTACGGGCGGGGCCGGCCCGGCGGCCGCCGCCCTCCTCCTTTCCCTCTTCTTCCCCTGGCCTCAGCCGCGAGCGGGGTGGCGTGCGCCCCTCGCCCAGCCCCGCTACCCTGCGGGGCTCCGGGACCGCCCGCCTGCTCCGCGGGGAGGGCGGGAAGGGGTGGCGGCCCCGCCGTGGATGGTGGAGAGGGTGGCGGCAGTCGCTGGCTCCCGCAGGCCTCCGCGGCAGTGGCCATCTCTCCCGGGCCGCTGTTCCCGTGTCCCGGCGGCGGGGCCGGGGCCGGACGGGCTGCGGTGGCGGCGGGAGGATGCGCAGGGCGCCCTCGGCCCGGCTGCTCCGGCGCCGGCCCCGCGCCCGCGGGTGCGGCCTTCGTCCGCCCGGTCCCGCCGCCCGCAGCTCGCGTCCCTTGCCAGGAGTTCGCTTAGGACCAGGATGCCCGCGGCGGGGGGCTTATTTGGGCGTCCTTAGTAAATATGTTTCGAGCTAGTTGTTGGGTGCTAGCACGGACGCCATTCCTGAGTGTGGGAATTAAAATAATTTCAAATTTCCTGGGAGAGACACTATTGGGCTTAAGCGATTTGGAGAAGACGGTTTAAAGGTCTGCCATCAAATTGTTTCCAGGCAAAAATTGAACTTTTCTTTGCTTCCCAGTATTCTGAATAATTTCTAGATATACTATTGTTGTGAGCAAGGAAGAACTTTGCTCCATAATTTTGGTGTCTCTATTGGATAGCAGTCTTACAAAGGATAATGTGATTATACTTACTTGTTTGAGGTTTCTTTCCTCTTTTTTGGTTCTTGTAGACCATTGGCTGTGGATACAAGGACTGGAGGGAGCAGTTGTAGGATCTGAATTAAATGGACTTGCTAAGAATAGCATAGTTGGTACTGTTGTTCTAGTTCAAATACAGTGATAAATCTGCTTCATAATGAATAAAATATTTTTACTTCTTTGTCTGGATGGGGTAAGTAAGAAAACTAACAAAAAAGGTAGTTTAAAACTGTGCAAAATAGGTTAGGCTTACATTATGTTGTCTTGATTCTTAAACTAGACAAAGGGTTTTTTTATGAACGTTAGCCAGTATGTAGGACAGTCTGCCATAGTAGTAGCTTTCCCCATCTCACTAATGCTTGAATGTCTGACAACTTGTAGTAGGTTTGTCCTCTGTCTTGAGGTTGGGCAGTGTTATCATCATTATCCCTATTCCTTAGAGAACGCTTTTGCTGAAGTTTGTTTCTCAGTGGGTGTTGTGCTTGGGAATAAAGAGGAGGATTAGGTAGGCAAAAACTTAGTCCAGACTATGAAAGGTAGTGGGAGTTCTGTTGTAGGCTAACCAGGAGTGTTTCAGTGATTTGGAAAGTGCTGTAGATGTGAGGGGTTGAGTCCATAAGTCAGATTTATTGAAGGTGTGTGTGCAGGTATCATTGTGGTTCTTTAGACAAACTGTTTAATCATGGCATTATAAGTGGATTTGACAAGCTGTAGGAACTAGCAAGGAACTACCAACTCATTACATATTTGCTTCTTGCCTTCTGTCTTTCATCAACATTGCCCTCCAAAGCTTGTGGATTACATTCCTTCCAGTTTAGGTGACATCTTTCAGAGTTACGGTCTTTCATAATCTGTGTATTTAACTTACAGATCCTCTGCAAAAGTGATTATTTATGTTTTTCATAACTTTTGTGCAACTTCTTATAGGTATATAAAAGCTTTAAAAATTGACAGGCTCATTTATTGCGTTTCTTCATTTTTGATCACTTGCTTATTTGAGTTCTGAGAATTAGAATACTTACACCAGCCTCTTCACTCACTTTATTGTTTTTTTTTTTTTTTTTCTTAATGTGAGTTGTGTAGGTTGGTCATTCTCCTTCAAGAATACCTTATCTTGGATTTGTGAGAGCACCTCTGGAAGGTGTCCTATAGACCTGTAATAAAAACATGGGAATGCTTTTGTGGAGTCTACCACAGCTGTCTTGTGTGGAGTCAGAGGGGAAATGCAGCAGTGCAGATAGTCAAATTACAACTTGTCTTACGGCTCTAAGCTTGTAATTGAACTACAGCATCTATGTCTTTATGAATGATTCATCCTGCTTTTCTAATCTTTATCTTCAGCACAGACTCTGAAGAAGCCTTGCATTCCTGTGGAAACTGCAGCAAAGGTCCTGATGTCAGATACTTAGGAGAGTGTTGAAGTGAAGTCACTGAGATCTCTGATATGCAGAAACCTATCATGTGCATGTATGCTTGAGGATTTTGCCTAAAAGGGTGTAATGCATATCTCTGAAGAGGTCTAGAAACAAACACCTATTAAAATATACTGGAGTTTGTATGTCAGGTTTGATCCAGAGCTGTTGTTTCTGGACCTTCAGGAGTCTTTGACTTGCTCTGATTTATTTCTTCAGTGAAGAATTTACAGTCTTTTGGAAGTTTTATACATGCATCCTTAACTTAAGTGTGGTAGTATTTTTAACTCCAATTAATTGTCCTGCTGCTGTGCAACATCAGTTAATACAACTCACCAGTGCTAACCTTTATTGGCCTTGCAGCTAATTTGTAGGATGACTTCTTTTGCTTGAGCTAAGCAGTCTGTAGGAGTCTTTGCCAGTGTTGCTATAGTTTGCTTTGCTGTGAGGACAAAGACTTTCATACTCACTGTTTGTCCATAGTGTGCTTTATATTTTTGAGATTTATTTAGACAGACTGATAGTGCGTTTTTTAAAGCTGGAGTGTGTTTTCCCACATACACCTAAAAAAATGTCCATAATACACACACTTCTGTATAAAATTTTAGCCAGCTAAGAATCATGAAATGTCCTGGGATGTACTTTATATATAAATAAACATGACAAGATCAATGTATTTTATACATTCATAATGTATATATTAAGGCCTGTTAAAAAATTTTTAAAAGCACATTAAATGTTACCTATGGTTCAATGAACACATGCATCCTGTTCTGCTTTTATTTCTGATGTTTAAGGGCAACTTACCACTTTTGCAGTAGAAATTCAGTTCTTTTCTGTCATCTTTCCCTACCTCAGATGGACAGAGAACGGTTCATGTGCTGCTGTTAGCAGTTAGGGAAATCTAGTTTGGAGGTAAAAGTTGTTCACCTTAAAATTAATTTGAAAAATCCTTGCTGTTGTTTTGTATGTTCAACTTGCATAGCTGTAAGAAGGCCTGGGGGAAAAAGCTGATTGGCTCAGCACTTGCTTCAGCATCTTGTCCTTCAGCTTGAAGGGTGTTATCTATGGGAAAAATAATTGCTGCTTTTTGTTTACATGATGAGGGAGAAAGAGGCCCAGAGAGCATTCAGGCTCACCTTAAATGTGCATGAATGTGTGAGGCTTGTTCTCATGTGTTAGGCTTGTATTTGTTGTCAACAACCCCAGAGTAATCAACTGCTGCATACAGGAAGGAAGTTGACTGTGCTGTGCCTGTGTAGTCATGTGAGGTTGACGGCAGGAAAACAAGAAGCTTGCTGGAATTTTGAAGCTGTTAAGGAATTAAACAGTAGTCAACCATCATTTATCCATAGACTAAATACCTGGTTTATTCAGGTGTTCTATGCTTGCTGCTGTCAGTGTATGCTTGTATTTGGCCTAATAGGGCTGAGGTGAGAGGTGTTGGGACTCCTGAGCTGGTATCACAAAATCACATCTTACCAGCTCTCCCTTATGGGACATAAATTCACTTGCACTCCAGATATTCACAAAGGTGGTGTCATGAAAGATACCCAGTCACTGGAAGGAAGTCTTACGTGATTATTCATGGAATGGGCCACAGTAGTGTATTTATGAATGGCACAACTGAATATATTAGGTGGTTGTGGCAGGGCAAGTTGTGGAACAGATCAACTGTTGCTTGTCTCTACAATTTGCTGCTGATGGAGCAACTCTGTTTTAAGGCAACTGACTATACTGTTATTTTTGAATTTTTTTATGTCATTAGCGAATAAGAAAATTGCACAAGAAGGAAAAAAGAACCAAATAATGGGATAATGTGTTTCTTATACAGGTAAATGGAGGATACCTGTTGCTTAACAATTGGTGAACTGTAGCTTATTTAATGTGAAGTACATATAATAGGAAAAATGAAATCTATTACAGACAAAAGGGAATGGAAGTCTGCAGAACTTGAAGTTCAATGAAAATTCACATGGTTCCGTGATACTAATCTCAAACCAGTTTTTGTAGTACACAGAAAATAAGATGATTTAGTGTAGTAATACTGTTCTAAAGCTATCTGTTTGAATGAAAGCTGTTCCCAGCAATCTTGTAGTCCTTATGGTTATGATTTCTCAGGGTGTTAGGCTAGATTCCACAGGGAACCACCAAAAAAGAGATAAAAATGTCAACAGATAATACTCAAGGCATGTACTGTAATTCTGTGAGGTTTTTTTCATTTCTAACAGTCTGATGTGAGCTTTGTTAAAATACTTTGATTCCTGCTGCCTTTCAGTTTTTTGCTAGATTTGTGTCCTAATTCTAAACTACAATCTGATTTTCACAGTCTAGATGTTATTCTTCATATTCCAGTAGTTTTTGGTATTTCATGTGTAATAACCAAGAATGTCTCCAAATAACTAAAAATACTATTTGGCGAGGCCACGTAACAATCAGAGCTTTTAGGACCTAACATCTCTTGTAGAAGGGCATTCACAGGAAGTTCATGACTTTTATCGCTATAACTGTCAGTCTGGAAAGCCTTGCAAAATGTCAGTAATTGTTCAAAAACCCCAAATATTGGTACATGTCAGTGGAGTTTACCCATCAAATGGGCTATATGCAGCGATATTTGATATTTTGTATAGTTTTCTGAAATGCTGCTAGTTCCTATGAATCTCCTTCCCTGGGTATTCCTGAATGTTTAGAACAGAAGTTCTTACAATATCTGGGCAGAGTTCTACAGGTTTCAGTTTCATCTCCCCCACACACCTGTTAATTGAATGGCTTTACATATTTCATCCTGAAAATGAGCTTGAAAATGATGGATGAAGCTGAATGACTGACTGACTATATTGGCATTAATTTGAATTTTAATATAGCTTCTGTGGTAAAACATTCCAAAGATGTAACTGAATTTACTTTTTGACATCTGTGCTTTAAAAATGCTGTTGCGAAGTGGCAGTAAGTTCTTCAAACATCTGTCATTTGACCAGAAGCAATAACTTGTTAAGTCTAGGAACATAAACTATAAATACCTATGTTACTTTTTTGTGTAGAAATTGCATTGTTAATGCTATTCATTCTGCTGCTCTGGACATGATCACAGAAACTCCTGGAAGTTAAGCAGCTGTGGGAGTGTGAGGGAGTGGGTACTGCTTATTAATTCCCTATATGTGTATTGGCACACCTGCACTTCCTTGTGGACAAAACTTCTAATATCATCTTGGTTCCTGTGATGCTTTCTTTAAATCAGAGCTCCTGTCTTGTGTTATTTTTCTTTTGTGAAAAGAAAACAGGAATGGCAGCAAAATGGATGCACCATTATAGATGAATCTCACCTGCTCTCTGTAGGACAGAAATCTTTGCTGGAGGTAGCGACTCAAAGTGAAATGTATCAGTAGTTACTGTGATACCAAAAGTTGCAAATGTTACAGGTTCAGCTGATACTTGCCAGAAATGTCATGATGTGTTATTCCTGGTAAGTGTTTCAGGCTATGGGTGCTGATATGCAGATGTAGTGTATTGGGAGTGAGAACACATTAAATTACACAGCTGTATGTTATGCTGATATATTAAAATATACATATTCATTCCAATACACCTCTGTCTTTTGTTTCAGCATAAAGAGGAGAGAATCAAATGCAGTGTAAAGAAATCTCATTAGAGTAGTCCTTAGGAGAGTTCTCTGTACTGTTATGCAATTCTTACAAAGTAGATAAATCATGTATGTCCTTTCTTCTTTTCCTGAAGTCTTGCCCCTCCCTTTTTAAAATAGATTTCACCTGAAATTCAAAATGTTTATCTCTTTTTCATTAAAAAAAAAAAATCAACATTGATGTCACTGTCTTGCAGGACATACTGCCCTTTGTTATTAGCCTTTCCTGGATCATGGTTTTGGACAGAGATTTGCCCCAGCAACTATGTCACTGAGTGATTTTCAGGCTTAGTCTTAGATCACATTTCTGAATTCTGATTCTCCCAACAAGGTTGTTTGTGTGGCAGCTTTGTACTTGGGATGCTGTATTTCTGTAATGGTGGTTGAGTTGGGTCTGTTTTCAAGATCTCAAGTTATGGAGTACCTCTAGTTTTTAGGAAAAGGAGTAGTTCATGTATTCACATTCCTGGACTGTTTTGCTTTCTTTGCTGAAGACTTTATTTATAGGTTAATAGTGCTGGTTGGGACTGACACTTGATTTAGGATAGGTGAAGATTCTGAGACTTCTGCTTGGGACAAAGGTCCAAGGAGTTTGATGTGTAACTTTTGAAAAATAGTCTTGCCATATGTTAATATTTTCAGACCTTTTATGCAGTGTTTGTAGTCCTTGTTGGGTTCTGGGGCTTTTACTTTTCAGAGCAAAGTTTAATGATTTAATGATGCTGGTAACCATATGACATGCGTATAAAGTTCCTCACATTAGCAACTGTAAAATAATTTTACAAACAATGAGACTTTCATTGGCATCATACCTGAGAAGCAGTTTGCCATATTTTATTTGCAGACACAAATTTAGATGACATAGGAACTTTAGGTGATTTTAGTAAAAAGGGGGTTTTAATTGCAGTACTTTGACTTGACATTATGTAGAACTGTGCATTTGGAAAAAGTTGCTTTTATGTTTTTCTCTTCACTGGTGATGTTCTTTCACACCAATAGGTTTACAGACAGTCATAATTTTTAGCACAGTTATTCTTACAGCAGTTACCCTGATCAGAAGTGTTTTAATCATTTGGCAAAAAAAGTTTGAGAACTTCAAATTACTATTGCAGATGTTACTGTTGTTTGCATAAGCACAAGTGACTACAGGTTTAAGCTATTATTTTTGCACGCCTTCCTGGTTTGTATCTATAGTATCTAAATACAGTGATTTGTATTGCTTGAGCAGGCATTTGGATTGCTAAGAACAGGGAGAGAAAACAATTGATTGGGCTACAATGTCAATAACAATACCCAGTGACAGTGATAAAATGGCCCCGTTGTTCTGATCAATGACATACCCTACTAATTAAAAATAGGGTTCTGCTGAATGTAGATGATGTTTCCTAAGGTCCTGCTGTGTATTTAGGTATTTCTGGTATCTATTTGTTAAATACAGAGGCTCACTCATCTTGTCATGGGTTGAAAAAGATCTTGTGTTAAGGTATGCGCAGTGCTTTGTAAGGTGAGCAAGGAGTAATAAGGACAGGTTCCTTTTATCATGGAGGCTTCATTACACATTTTCTCAATTTCCTTCTTCTGTATATTGTTCTAGTAAGAAAGCATGATGTAGGGGAGAGAGAGAAG
Organism: Eopsaltria australis; assembly: GCA_034509425.1. NCBI lineage: Eukaryota > Metazoa > Chordata > Aves > Passeriformes > Petroicidae > Eopsaltria > Eopsaltria australis. The sequence goes on from JAVTVJ010000208.1 coordinate 248,119, forward strand.
GCAAATAGCATTCAGAATATTTGATTTCTGTAGGTGTCTGGTGGAACCTGTAGTTTTAGTATCTGTTCTAAGCAATTTTTTTAAAAGCTACTGATGAAAGGGAGCTGCTGTGGTAATAACTTTGTACTATGTGCAACAGATGTAAGGATTTTTCCCTTAGTTCTGCAAGGCTGAAGATACTAGCTGTTTGTTTGTTTGGGGTTTTTTGTTTGGTTGGTTTGGTTTTTGGGGGTTTTTTGTTTGGTTGGTTTTGGAGTGGGGTTTTTTGTTGTTTCTGGTTTGTTTGTTGTTTTATCTTATTGTAGTAGTAGTTCAACAATGCTGCTTTGTGCTTTTCCACATTCTCTCTCTCTGTCATTTGGGGCCAGGGGGGCAATGATTTATTTGTGCTTATTGCCAGGTTTGGTCTTACTCATCTCAGTGGCGGAGTCAGTAACAAACTTGTTTGCATAGAGTAGAAGTACTTTCTCCTTCTATTTTCTTGGCCAGTGGATAAGCATGCGCTATGGCGAGAATGTTGTACTAAGTTTTTAAAGATCCTGGATGTAAATGTTCAGCTCTACAAATATCCAGCATCCTTGAAAGATGTCCAAATGTATTTTCATATTTTTTTTTTGTTTTTGTTTGTAGTATTAACTGTGGTTACTTCATAAAAATTTGTAATAGCATTATTTTTTGTGAGTCTCTGATTTTTTTTTTTTTTAGGTCAGGACGTGCATTCAGAGGCTTCCCAAGTAACACTGATTAGGGATGTACTTGCATTAAAGGCACAGCTAAAGCTGAATAGGGACACAGAGCGGCAAGTTCCAATCAATTTTTAAAAACTTCTGAAATAGCTTTTCTGTGTTTTTTAGGAAGAGGTTGAAGGAAATTCTTTAAATTTCATGCATTTAGCTGTAGAAGATTTTTCCATTTTCAACTGCTGTTGTAATCTAGGAACAGCATGATTGCTTTGCAGTTTAACAGAATTTACTGCTGTATGAAACAAAGAAGTGTTTGAAATTAGAGGAAAAGCATAACTTCTAATTCTTAGAGATACAGGGTAATGTTTGAGGAAAATAAGTATTTGCAATTTGATTTTTCAATTTTTTTGGTTTTTGCGTAACTTTCTAGCAAAGCAATTTTTTAATGGATACACTGGTTATCTGTTTAAGAGGAAGGGTTACATGAAAATACATCGTATAGTTATAAACATGGTTAGGGATGAATGTACCTTTCTTAATAAAATTTATGCAGCTGCAGTTTCCTGGGAATTTTTTCTTCGTTACAGGGCATGAGTTGGACAGTTTTGTCAGTGATACAGGCAGTCTACAGCAGTTGCTGATTTGGTAGTTCATCCTTCAAGAAACAATTTTTGCTCTTTGGATGGATATGCCTGTCACTCTCTTCATTTTTTCTCTTACTGCTTCTCAACAATTGGGCAGATTCCTCCTTTATCCTCAGACTTGGAAAGTGTTCGCATAGGTTGGAGGTAAAGCAGGATAGGATATGAGACAGATTGTGGATCCTCTGCCTGTGACAGGAAGCAGAGGGAGTCCTGTGGCTGCCACAGCCACTCAGCCAAATCACCAGCTCTTGGCAGTATGGGAAATGGTCACAGCATTGGGTGGCAGTAGCTCAACTGGTCCTTCTCAGCTTTTTTACTCAAGACTTTTCCCAATGCAGCCTCTTTTCCATCCTACTCTGCATCCCTCAGCCATCTCCTGGGTCCAATTCATGCATGGACTCATGACGATGCATTCCTTTTTCCCCCCTCACTAGATACGAGAAATACTGCTTTAAGACATCAGCTTTGTTTTTTCCTTCTTGTGAGTGATGCTCTATAGCAAAAGTGATAGGTGATGAGGAATGAATATATATGCAGGATCTGACTGACACAGTGCTTATATTCCTACCTGGAGTTTTTAATGAAGCAGATTAAAAAAACCTCTTCATAAATACTACTTCTGCATTTGTTGAGTGAGTAAAACCAGAAAATCATGCAGATACAATTGCCCTGTGTCTTGCGTCTTCCTGCTGCACCCTTGAATATTGCTCTTCTAGAATAATAGAAAGCTGGCAGAAAACACGGATATTATTATGGACCTGAATAGTAGCCAAGTTAGATTTAAATAACTTAGAGTGGCTTCTGTTACCTGTTATGGTACCTATTGTCATGGCGTAATCACAATTGAAAACTTCCAGTATAAAAAGAGGAGGTGGAGCCGGAAATGAGGTATCTGGTATGACAGCTGCTCAGCTCCGCCCGAGCCGGGAGAGGCTTTATTCTGCTGCCCCTGGCCAAGGAACTTTACTGGCTCCGCTTTGCCTAGCCCGGGCCAGGCTGGTTCCCTCCCCACCCTCTGCAGTGCGGCTCAGAGGCAGCTCCGTCAGCTCCTTGAAACTCGGCACGGGAGAGAGAGAGCTTGGGGCCAGCCCTCTTACAGCTTGGACGTGGCCTTGCAGGTTGGCCCCGCGCATGGTCGGGAGCGGGAGAAGGCTTAAGCTCCTTCCCTCTCCTCCCCTCTCATGCAGCCTGGGCACGGCCCTGCCAAGCCCCTGCAACTCAAACACGGCTTAGCTGGGAAAACCACACAAACAAACTCCTTTCCCTCAGTTCAAACGCAGACTTACTACACTCAAACCACACGGGCAAAAGTAATGTGACCATCGCCCTGCTGAAAGACAAAATTAACTGTTGTCTTTTCAATATCAGAATGGGACTTGGGGGCATTCATTTCCCCCCCCCTCCCCCAGCCCCCCACAGAAAGAGCACAGGAGTGAAGGCACCTACAAAAGGTACAGCATAGAGACTTTAAGTTAATGAATGTAACCAAGCTTATATTCAAAGAAGGAAGAGATGAGAAGTGCTTTAAAGCTGAAAATTCTCTTGTAAAAAACATGTTGATAGGTTCGGCTATAATATACCCTGTAATATATGAACAATGGTCTAAAAGAGGTGAAAAAAGGAGGATGTAATGTTCTAGGTTGTAAGCAGTGGGCTAAGACTCTTGTGTATTAAATTTCCTTGCCCTGGGAAGGAGGCTTGTGTTGCCAATAATGAGGAAAGAGGATTTCGTTGCCACTGTAATAGAAATGTTCATCCTCAAAAAAGCACCTCAATGACCATCATCTGTCCATTGGTAGTAGCCCTGGGAAGGCTACTGAAGTGGGAAGGGGTCCAGAGAAGCAAATCTTTTCCTTCAGGGAGGGTTTGCTTGCTGGGAGGCTGATAACCGTGGAAACTATATTTCCTATGGGGAGTCAACATGATAGAACAAAAGAAAGCTTCTCTCTCTACATGAATTAAGAACTGTTTTTTCCAGAGGTGGTGATATAACTACAGGCCGAAGTGTTACCTTTTGTGCGGTCAGTAGGAAAGAAATGAAAGGGGTGGGGAGGGGAAAAGAGTGTTCTAAAGGGTTTGTGCTGATGCCTGATTATTATTCCTGTTCTAAGTCTGTTAATAAAATTCTTTTTTTGTATTCCTTAAAGTATAAGCCTGCTTTGCCTACTATTAATCCTTATCTCACAACAAAATCAAATAATTTTGGCTACAAAATTAATGTTTCTACCTAGTTTTGGTCCCCCAAACCTCAAAATTGCAACACCTATGAAACTGCAGCCACATCTACTCTGGCAAACAGCCATCAAAGTGGAATGATGTAGGTACATGTGACTTGAGGCATCATTTTCACAGCAGATATTTATATCAAAATTTCACTTATAAGTGTTTATTGTATGTGTCTTTCTTTCAGTTAAATCTGTTAAATGATATTCCTACTAGTAGTCAGATTTTGTGGAAAGTTGTTTAATATTAATGTTCCTTCCTTCTTAGGAAACCATATTTTGTCAAGATAGTTTTCTTCATACCTGATTTAGTAGCAGTCATGCTGAGAGTTTTGATGTCTCCACTCTGGCTTCTTTATTCATGTTGCTTTCAGTGCTTCCCTATTTTAATACAAGTTTCTAGGATTATACTTAATTGGTTTGTCACTCAAGGAAAATCAGCACTTCAAGCAATTAAGTGCAGCAAAATACTAGGTAACAAAGACACAAAGATTTTTGTCCTCATCCTAGTTATGAAAAATCCATTATTCATTATCTTACTGTTTTTAAATACTGAAGTACAATTTTCCAACACAATAGCAAAATTGCTTTTGAAACAGAATAAATTGCTTGCCAGTTCAGAGGCTGTATTTTGAAGTCAGGATTACCTAACGTGATGGTGCTTATGCTCATTATCTTCACTACATGGTGAAGCTCTATATTTGAAAGTGCAAACCTAGATACCAATTGTGGGAAAAAAACCCTTGTCTTTAGTATAGTGGTAAATAAATCTTAAAGAAATTATGATTAGAAGATCAATGTATTCTGCAAATATTACCACATATACAAAATAGATTTAAATATAAAGCATATCTGTGAATGTTTCTCTGTCAAATCTCGCCCATGATTCTCCTGCACTAGTGTGTTCATCCAAGAAAGATTTTACCCTATTTACTGTGTTACTGTTCTTTGGAAGAGATACTATCTTTCAAATCAGACAGTTCTTAACTTTGTATGGAAGTAAAAGGAGCGTGGTACTTAGTGATATCTCGTCCACACCATTACAGCTGGCAGACTGTGATCTCACTGCGTGGTGTTAAAATACATAATTAATTGGATGTCCAAGAGCAAAACACAATGCAACATAAAGCTCTCTTTAAAAGCATGATAATGTAATTTACAAATTTAATTAGAAATGATTATAAAAGCATTGAACAGGAGTATATTTAAACACAGGCCTGTCTTATTGGAAGTCTAAGAAAAAAGCATTATCTTGAGTTTTTTCTAAGCAGTGGTTTTATTACCTAGTGTTGGTCTAGTCTGAGAGCAATCAATATAATTTCGTATAATATGGATGTTAACCTGTAATAACTCTTGTGGTTTGTGAAGAGAATTTTTTGTATCATGGTTTTTTAAAATGTCCATTAATAATAATAGTAAGAGAAAATATATTTCTACATTCTCATACTAAACTAAACATCAGATACAGCTTTTTGCAAACAACATTGTGAATATCAAGTTTTTCATATTTGTTTTAAACTTTTTTTTTCTAAAGGGGGTGCTGTTAGCAGTAATTCAGAAAGCATTTTCCAATGCATATTCTCATGTAACTTTCTGGAAACTCATAACTTTTAACATTACCACAGTTTATTTTAGTTTGAAACTTTGGTTGTGTTTCCTGCAGTGAAGTAGTGCTTTTATGCCATTTCAGACTGATGAAGATTTCTTATCTAAAAAGGCCTAATGTACTTAATGTTCCAATACTCGGTTGACTTATAGCTGGGTGTGGGAAATGTTTGTTTATTATTATTCCTAGTTATGCAGTATTTTCTAATCTGGTCTGAACACATTGTTAGCATCCCTTAATGGTGTTCCACAACAATTGATTCCAAGGAGGTGCAGAAATCAGGGTATCACCTGCCAAGGAAAAGAGGGAGTGTCTAGCTGAAGACTTGTTAAACAGTACTGGGTTTGGGGCTTTTTGTTCCTCTTCCTTATTAGTGTTTGCTTCTTAACACTGTTGATACAAATTTATTATATAACCAGTGTAAAGTATGTGGTGTACCTTTTCAATAGAAACCAAATATTCAGTCTCTCACTTCCCTCTCTTTCCTGGCATCCTAAAAGGTTAATAACTGCTTTTATATATATTCTTGTATACACTAAGGCTCAACACAGAAAATCTAGGGGGAAAGGAAATGGTTTCAGGTTTTTATATTAAATATATAGTGATTGGAAAAAATGCAAGCCCAGTGATGGTGCCTTTTCATGCTTACCCCTCATGTTTGTAATATTGCTTTTTAAAAAAATACTGGGTTTGTCTATCAAGACTTTGGGCTTAATACTGTTCAGGGTACTGCTCTTTGTCAGCAGAACTTCTCCTGCTCAAGCAAGGCCACCTAGAGCTGCTTGCCCAGGATTGTGTCCAGGCAGCTTTTAAATGCCTCAAAGGATGGAGATGCTACAATCTCCCTGGACAGCTCATGCCTGTGCTTAGTCATCCTCATGTTGAAACTGTTTCCTGATGTTGAGATGGCACCTTTTGTGTTTCAGTTTATGCCCAGTGCCTCTAGTTCTGTGACTGGGCACCGCTGAAGACAGCCTGGCTTAGTCATCTTTGTAATCTCCCTTCAGGTTTGTAGCCATTAATAAGATCCTGCCTATGCCTTGTCTTCTCCAGGCTGAGCAGTCCCTGCTCTCTCATCCTTTCCTTGTAAGAGAGATGATCCAGTCCCTTCATAATCATCATGGCCCTTCATCGGACTCTATTCGATATGGCCATGGCTCTCTTGCACTGGACACTGCTCCAGGCGTGGCCTTCCCAGTGCTGAGCAGAGGGAAAGGATCTGCTCCCTTGATGTGCTGGCAGCACTTTGCCTGATGCAACCCAGGAGACTGGTACCTTCCTCTGCAGCGAGGGTGCTGGCCTACGGTCAACTTGGTGTCCACCAGGATCTCCAAATTCTTTGCTGCCAGGCTCCTTCCCTGGAGTAGCCCCCAGCATTTAGTGGTGAGTGAGGTTGTTCTGGTGTAGAACTTGGCAATTCTTGCTCAGCTTCCTGAGGTTCCTGTCAATTTGTTTCCCCAGCCTGTCAAGTTTGCACTGGATAGTGGCATGTTCATCTGGCCTGTCATCACTCCTTCCAGTTTTGTGACATCTGCAAACTTGCTGTGGGTGTGTTTTGCCCCATCTTACACATCATCAATGAAGATGTTAAACAGGACTAAAGCTAGTATGGGTCTCTGGGATACATTGACCTAGTGTACTGACCTCCAACTAGACTTTGTGCCACTGACCACCCCTGACCATTAAGACAGAATTCAGTCCATCTTGTTGTTTGCTCATCCAGCTACTGCAGCAGCAGCTTGTCTACAAGAATTTTGTAGGAGACATTGTCTAAGACCTTACTTATCCACTGCTCTTCCCTCATCTACCAGGTCGTTTGTTTTATGTTACAAGTTTATCGGGTTGGTCAAGTAGGACTTCCCTTTGGTGACACCATGCTGACTACTCCTCCTTGTGACTTTCTTGTCCTTTTATGGAAAAGGTTTCCAAAGATGAACTGCCTATCACCTTCCCAGGGACTGTGGTGAGACTGGAAGGTCTGGGCAGGTTCCCTGGGTCCTCCTTCTTGCTGTTCTTTAAAGTAGGGATGGCATTTGCTTCCCTCCAATTTTTGGTCATTTCTCCCAATTGCCATGATTGGTCAAAGATTATTGAAAATGACCTTGTGAAGACATCTGACAGGTTCCTCAGCACTTGTGGGTGTATCCCATCAGTGTCCATAGGCTTTTTAATATTTTTATATATAAATATATATAATAGAATACTAATAATATATGTATTTTATTACATATTATATATATTTCATTATATATGTAATATTATATCATATAAAATTTTGTATATATATATATATGTTCATATTCAGTTTCCTTGAATATTCCCTCACTCGTCTTCCTTGCTTTAGGCTTTCTTCCTGTTCTCTGAGACCTGGGACTCCTTAAAGTCAGTCTTGTTAATCAAGACTGAAGCAAAGAAGGCATCCCAGTACCTCAGCCTTTTCCATGTCCTGTGTAACTATATCCTGTCTTATTCAGCAATGAGCCGCTGTCTGCCCTAGTCTTCCTTACCTCACCTATGTACTTTAGAACTTCTTCTCTTTGACATCCCTGTCTGGCTTCAATTCTATTTGGCTATAGCTTTCCTAGCTTTGTCCCTGAAAGTTTGGACAATGTTTTTGTATTTCCCCTGGCTACCTGTCCTTATTTCTACCCTCTATGCACTTCATTTTTGTGTCCAGGTTTGGACAGCTCCTTGTTTTTCCAGTCCGGGCAATCCCATTGGATGGGAATTTCTTGAACTTGGAGTAGCTGATCCTTGAATACTAACCAGCTTTTATGGGCCCCTCTTCTCCCCAAGACCTTATTCCATGGGACTCTTTCAAGGACTTCTTGGTAAGGCTGAGTCCATTCTTAATTCCAGAGTAGTGAGCTTGCTTGCCACCTCCCTCCCTGCTCTCAGGGTCTTGAGCTTCACCATGTTATGGTCATTGCAGTCAAGGCTGTGTTGCCCTTCACATCCCCAGTGAGCCCCTCCTTGCTTGATGAGTATGAGGTTCAGCAGAGCATCTCATCTCATGGGCTCCTCCTGAGTTATTGGAGGAGGAAGTTGTCAAAGTTCTGCAGTACCTTGCAGCATTGCTTGTGTTCTTTTGTGTTATTCCTCCAGAAGATACCAGGGTGGTGGAGATTCCCCATGAAGACCAGGGCTTGAGAATGTGAAGCTGCTTCTATCTGTCTGTAATGTCACCTGCATGCATTTCCTGTTCAGGTGGTCTCCAGAAGACACTTACTAAAATGTTGCCTTTGCCTGTTCTCTCTGCTCTTAACCTAGAAGCTCTCAGTTGCCTCCTCATCCATCCCTAGGCAGAGCTCCATGCACTCCAGCTGCTCATTCACATAAAGAGAATGAATTTCCAGTTTTGTTAATTGCTATTTTCATATGGCTGGGGTTTAGGTTCCTGTGGAGAAAATGGGACAGTCTCAGGATTCACCTTGTAAGAGATGACTTTAAATACAACTTCATAAAAATTAAGCTTACTAATTCTGAGTAACAGTGTATCTTCTTTCAGTCATCTTCCCAAAGGTATAAAATTATGACATGAGTAAATTAGTCAATTTGCATGCAGTTAGGGGAATTTTCTTACTGAATATTCCAATGTTTAGTCTTAGCTTAAAAAGCATTCCAGAAGTGTAAAATTAGAGTGGATAATAGTTTCTGGGAAGGAAAGTACTTTCCTTGTTTTCCATTGTTAGCTTAATGTTGTTTCCATGGGTCCCACAGGCAAATCTTCTTGACTCACTGAATGTTTTTGTGTAGTATTATAAGAGTAACTATAAGGTTTTCATAATTAAAACCAAGTTACTGATGATGGTGTAGAAAGTGAGGCTCAAAGGCCTGCACACGCAAGAAAAGACATGAGAAAAGCAGGTTGAAGAAGCACAGTGGAAATAAAAAGTCTGTACTTCCCTGAAAATTCAGTCACTTGTGTCTGCTATAAGCTTTGCGAAGTAACCTTTGTTTAACAAAATCTAACAAAGAATCATTTGAAAAGTAGGAAGTTGCAACTTTGTATGCACAGATTATATAAAAATCAAGAATTTCCCTGGAATTATTTCTACTGTGATTGACAATGATTGCCAGCCTTTTTGCTGTATTACACAATTTTAACTAAAATCAGAATATTTTGTTAATGTGTTAACAAAAATGCATGAGATGCTTAGATGATAATATCTCCCTAATAAAATTCCGTATGGCAAAAATTAACTTGTTAATTTAGGAAATTCCCAATAATAAAAAGTGATGTATTGGCTATTTATTTAGTGCTTTTATTTCATTTTGCCAGGTACCAAGTGGAAGATGAGTCCTCTCATTTGGATGAAATGCCACTAATGATGTCAGAAGAAGGCTTTGAAAATGATGAGAGTGATTACCATACTCTACCAAGAGCCAGAATTTCTCAGAGAAGAAGAGGCTTAGAATGGTTTATCTGCGGCGGCTGGAAGTTCCTTTGCACTAGGTTTGTCAAACACTAGTACATTAAATTAAACTTTTTAACAAATTAAGTAAATAGTAACCTTGTGTTGTGTGATGTGTGCAGAGTACAGAACACAGAATAATTTGTTTGTCATGAATCTTTTGAATTATTTGCCTGCATTTTCCCTACTAGGACATTGCCAGCTGTTAAAAACAGTTCTGAAGAGCTGATGGTGTTGTGCTTCTCCTGTCTGCCTTGCTGACTTGCAAGAGACATCATGAACTAAACTTGTATTAATCTGAGGCCCATAATTTGGCATGTAATCCTGGTTCTCACTTCTACTCAAAACTACATTAGGTTAGAGGGGTTAAATTTTTACTTTTGTAGATTATTAGTGTGTTAAGTTGGCAATATATATAAATTTATTGATGTTGCTGTAAGGAGAAAGCCAATTCATCAACTAATGATTAGTTCACCCTTCAACTTTAAAGGTTAAAGTATAAATGTAACCAGTGGTCTTACGAATTACAACTGGAATAGCTCTTGTGATTTGATTCTTATTTAGAAAATTTTTTCTGTGCCAAACTCTGCTATATGCGAATACCTTAGAATAGTAATTTTCTAATGAATTCTATGCAAAACTTCTAAATAGAGAAATTGCTGTTAGGGTTATTAAGGATCTTCCCTTTTCTGTAATTTGGAATGATAAAATCTGTGAATCAGTCAAGTGAAATGAGTAAAGCATTTTCAGTGAATTTAAATGATGAATGCTTTCTTTGGCAGATGTTTTTAGAACGGATTTAGATAAAAGTCTTCACAGCTCGTTTTCATGGCACTTTAAGAGGCCTGTTGTTTTATCTAAGCAAAGCTGTGCTTTTACACCTTCGGTTTTTTGTTGCAAAGCTTTAGAAAACATAATTCGTGTTGATTTCTTTTTTATATGATAATTTAACAAAAAGTCATGGTTTATTAATTTTAATATAGGGATTAAGTGTTTGGAAGAAAGGAAGGTAGAAAAGTTTACAGAAGTAGTGTTTGCATATGTAAATGAGTTTTGGAAACAATGTTTTTTGGTACAGACCTTCATTGTAGTTGTTAAAAGAAGTTTTTAAGTATTTAAAGAAGTTGTTAATCTTTTGGACGTGTCTTAAAATTGAGATACCTTTCAAACAACATACTTTTATGTGAGTTCAGTTCTGTAAGTATTAGTGGTTGTTAGTTGCTGTGGTTATATTCCTGTCAGTTAAGTTTCATGAAAACAGGTCAGTAAAGACTGCACCCTGACATGGAATTTATAGTGTTTGGATAGAGAAAGACAATTGCAAGGTGAGTTTCTGTTGGAACTAATTAAAAATTGTAAGAGAATGTCATAAGAAGTGGTCATTAGTGCTGAAGATTGTAAAATTTCATGTTTCTGCTTGCTTTTTAAAATTGAAAGGTACATCTCAGCTTTCAAGCCTAGAAACTTTCAAACCTGTTCTTTAAATTGCTTGAGTCATATTTGTGATGGCTTTTTGAGAAGGAAAAGAGAAAGGAAATTGTGCTGTGGATTATTTTCTTTTTTTTTTTTTTTTTGCTATGCTCTAGACATATTTTACTGCTAATATAGGTGTGTAAAAAGAAAAGTGTTCACTCAGAGGCTTTAGGCGAGTATGACTTCTGCCTTGCTGATTTCCTCAACTGAATTTGGCACAATAAAGAGTCCATTTGGTATTGTATTTATGCCTACAGGCATTTTAATCATATTAGTGTTCTCTATAACAGAACATCATTGCAGATAATTTTCATTTTTCATGGAAAAAATGATGAAAAAATGACCATCTGATTCTAGCAGAAGCTTGAAATTTTGGTTGGATATTAGGAGACAAAGGATACTCTCACAAGAAAGCTGCAGATGCCCGCTTAGATGAGGAAGGGAAAAAGATGTGGAAGGAAGGTGAATCCCACGCTATCTTATCTACAGGTCCAGTTAGACTGGATAGAAACCTCCTCTTGAGTGAACATTTTTGAGTGACCGTGTCATTGTGACCTGGCATTGTGACCTGTCATTGTAGCAGGGAGATTTCATCTGGGCTGAGAGCACTATTGAGGCTTTGTAATTCATAAAAGTCAGGGATCTGCAGTCAGTGTAAGTTATTATTTTTGATGGTTTCTCATTATAATAGCACTTTGCTGGGGCCCACAGAATAGGTGAGTTTTTGAAATGCCTATTGCAGTTTATAAAGTTACCTAGGATCATGCAAAAATCATGCAGGAAACTTAGAAGCTACTGTATTGTCACACCTGCAGTATTTACTTGCACTGTGTAGTGGAATTAGTTACAGTGTTTGAGTGGAGTGTAAAGTATTGGTTTGGATACAATTGTGTGTTGATGGCTTCACACTTGAAATGGAGAGGAGCATGTGCGAAAACAATTTTCGTGTATGTTGGTGTATACATGTTATATGAACAATAGAAACTTTTTTCCAGAAGACAAACAGTGTTTTTTTAAGAGTAATGTAAGATAAAAGCAGTCTGAGACCTGTTCAGTTAAAGAGAATTGAAAATTTCACTCTTTTTTATGGAAATCAGTACCTCATACCTGCATCTGTGTGAGGTTGAAATCTCAACTTTAACATCTAGAATTTCTTTTTGTGCCTTAAATGAAATTGTAAATTTTTCAAAGCTGTGACAGAAAGATGAACACAATAAAAGACTAGGCATTAGTCTGGAGCTGAGCTCAGGGGCCCCCTGATTTCTTTTGGGTTCTCAGTGAAAGTCTTGTGTTTGTGTTCAAAATCACTTTACTTGTTGCAAACAAACAAAAAACCCCATACCCAGCAGGGGTTTTTGTCAGTCTTGCATTGTTAGGATTAATCTCATTTTTGTGAGAGGAAGTTTTTCTTCTCTTACTTTGCAGCTTAAGAATTTTATACTCTATAGAGTTTTGTTGCTATGCCACAAACTGTTACTTTTTAGTCTAAAAATTTTCACTTGTTTTGCAGAAGCAAATATGGAAGATTTGAGAAAGTTCTGTGTACTTGAAAAATTTTTTGTATAAATATTTTATTCAGCTTTTAACTTCAGTTTAGACAATAGATTTGTTGATCAGAACTGAATGGTGTGAACTTTATTTGCAAATCTGCAGCTCTTTAAACAGTTTTTATATTTGGAAGAAAAAAATCATAATTAAATCAAATGTTGTCTTTGATTTTGAACGAACTGAAGACTTAATTAAACCAATATAACTTTTAACTTCAGAAACTGCTTATTTCTTGCTTTCATAGCACAGTTAAAAGAAAACTTTGTGATATAGCAGCTGTTTTGTGGTTGTAATCATTTCCCCTTTAACTTACAAATTCTCTTCAAGCTTGTGAAATTATAATGCACATAGATCAATACTCGGGAATTCTTTGGGCTGGATTGATTTCTTTCTCATGAGATTTGCATTCCACTTGTTATCAAAAAACACTTTGTCCCTATGAAAATGGTGCCATTGAATGGCATTTCCATATGAAGTGAAGGGGATATCAAATGCTCGGATTAATTTGGGCTCTAAGATGGCCTGTACGCTTTCAATTAATCTGCAACACATTTGTTATGCAGAAGCATGGGAAAATGCTGATCTTTTGAGAATGACATGACCACTGTGTTGCTTTTGGCCTGATTACTGAAGCTACCTGTTGAGTACAATAATTACAGTATGTTTTCTTTGCCGAACTAGTTTCTGCTACTTAAAACCTAATAAGGAAAAGCTGACCCTTGCAAACAATATAGAGGTTTTATATTATCTTTCCATTCTGATGAAAATGCTGTTTTGTGAAAGACACTGGCAGTTAAGCTTGTAGGATAAAAGTAATGAAAAGAGAAAATAAAAAAAACCCTTTATTATTTGAGCTGCAGAGTCAGTTGAGACTTTAGCTTTTGACTTGTAGAGATATGCTCTATTTATGAAAAAGTTAAGGATTCTTATTTAACAATTACTTCAGGTTTTGATTTGGTGGTGGGGAGATTTTTTGGTTGGTGGGCTTTTTTTGTTGTTGTTTTAAATTTAAATATGGTATTGGTTACTAATATGAAGACTGTGGTTATTGTTCCTTCCCATTAAAATAATACATTAGGAAGCAGGTTAGTAAAATGCTATTTAATAGATATGCCTTGAAGTTCTTTTATAAATTAGGTTATTTTTCATATATACGGTCTGTTATATTGATACAGACAGCACAGCTTACAACCAGCTTGAGGAAAAGGATTTCTGTGCATATGTTGAATTTTCTAGGCAAGGGCATTTAAAGTACAAACTTAAATCAGTAAACAAGGATGTGCTTTATATTTTTTTCATTGCTGAATCCCTGGCATAATATGTGGTTTTACATAAGAGCAGAAAAATCTGAAGTGTGTCTCGGTCATGATACATCTTACATTGTGCTTCTAGGCTATTTGAAGCTTGGAGAATGCTACTCTCATTTATCATACAAATTTACTGGTTACAGAAAGCCCGTGAAAGGATCTATACCCTTGCTCAAAAATATTTTCTGTATTGGGGAATGTTAATTCAATAACAGATTAGAAATGTGTTGGATGTTGATAATCTGAGTTACAAAAATTTTGGGTAGACTTCATTGGTGTTAAATTTTTTAATTAATTTAAATTGATTTGGATTTCTGAGGCTAGCATGTCCACCTTGTATTCTTTCTGTGATAAAGCAGTAATTGCTGCTGAGAATGTAAATAGTAGAATCTAACTTATTTCTATTTTTATGGTAGTAAAGCTTGACTGAACCATGACAATATTGATTTGGGCATAACCTGTAATATTTTCATCATCTGTGACTTCTCACATCTGAGAACTTGGCTGTTGTTAGCTCTGTGTCAGTCAAATCCCTTTTATCAAAGGTATTGCAGTTGTTTCCCAGTCAGATCCAACTCTTGCGTTTGTACTTTTTGGCATTTGCTAAACTAATGGTCATGGTGGTGTCTGTTGATCTGTAAGAAAAAAAGTAGTTTCAAGGAGGAGAGACTGGCAAGGAAGGCAGCATAATTATGTTGCCTTAGGTGAATGTTTCATTTTAGCAAGAGAGAGGTCTTTAGTGTCTGAGGAAATGATTCTACAAAAGAGACTGTGCCTAATCAAATATTTAGTCTGTTTACAGTTCAAAAACTGAACAATGCAGGATTTCAGAGATTGTCAGGTGATTTCTGTCTATGGGATTGTAGGCAAAGCTGTCGTGCTAGCTCACTTTCTCCTGGAAAAAATTATTTTCCTTGGAACTTTTTTTTCTACAGATCTGCCCTTACCCTTGTCAGTATATAACTAAACTGTCTCTTTTGTCTCTGCGCCCCTGCCCTGGAAACTAACAAGTTTAAAGCTTTAATGCCATGATCAGCTTTATCAAGTAAAAATCCAAGTTGGCACTGAGTGGAATCATCCTGCCTTCTGCTGCAAACATATAACTTGAATTGTTTCAACTATTTTTACAGTCTTTTAGATTTTTAAAGGTTGGGGATGGATAGAACTGAAAATAATCCCCTTTTATTCTGCATTAGTTTACAACTGCATCGATTTGAAGGTCTGGTTTTCCCATGCAGTTGCATAAGTATTTGTGCCAGCACAAGGGAAGGAGCAAGAATCCACACTTCTGTTATGGAGGGAGGGAGGTATTGGACATTTCGGCAGCAGCAGGATCTGTTTACAGATTAAACTGGAATCATGAAACAGAAAGAGTGCTGTTCATTTTGCTTTATGGACAAGTTTAAGTAAAGATATTTCTGATTTGTATGTTACTAAATAACAGGGCTGAATTTTGAAAGTTGAATTAACACTGTTACAATTTTTGTGATTTTTTTTCTCTATGTCAGTATTTTAAAGTGACTGGGAAAAGCTGATGGATGGACTCCTATTTGTAACAAAAGTAAAATGCAAGTTTATGTCTATCCCATACTGAGAGATTCGGGGAGAAAATCTTAAGAATTTCGCATTTAACAGTGAAGTATTTTAAAGGTCAGCTTGTGAGTATTGATGCAGTGGTATTTCCATAACAAAGTTATTGTTGCTTTGAATAGTTTTACTATTGCATAACTTTAAATTTTCTTTGAAGGGAACCAACAACTTTGAATTCCGTTATTTGGCAAAATTAATTTGTAATAAGTATGTGATAATGTAGACTGCACACAAGAACACTTTAATTGGGATTGTGGCAATGTAAGCTAACTATCAGCCTTCCTTCCCTGCAGTATTTGTGTGTTTCATGATTCTGTAATTGTGAATAAACAGACTAGGAAAGAACCTTAAGAGGTTTCCAGTCGATTCCTTGCCTGTACAGAATGAATTATATCACTGATGTCTGATCTAACCCCATTTTAGAGACCTGCAGCAATTCCAGCCTCCTTAAGTGTCTCCTCCACCCCTATCATTAAAAGAGTTTACTTAGTATCTGTCTATGTTGTGCCCACCCTGGTTATTGATTTGCCACAGTTGAAGGTCTGTCGTTAGTTAATAATGGTGGACCTGGAGAATAATTGTCCCTTTCCTCTTTGCAGCTGGTTCTTACATACTTGAAACCATATTAGGTCCACACTCAGCCTTCTGTGAACAGTTCTGTTTCTTTTGGTGTATGTAGTAGTCAGCCTGCCCTGCTTTCTAGACCTGTAATTGTTTTCTTGCTCTTGTGTGTGGTCTCTGTTTTCCCAATAGGCCTGTTTGTTGAAATTTGGTATTCAGAATGGTCCTGTAAGCCAGCTGAGATCATGCTAGCACTGATTGAAAGGAATACATTCATGACTTGCTACAAGTATGCTTGTCCACACTGAACAGATGTCTTTTTTTGCACGTGTATAACATTCTCATGCAGTAACTGAGCTGCCACCTGGTTTTTGAGCATTTCCTGGTTCTATATTTGTTCAGTTGATTATTTCTCTGTAAACTGTATTGCACTTATACCTGATCAACTGCATTCTGTGTCTTCCTGATAGTGTTTTAGTTTTTCTAATTTGTCAAGACAGCCTTGAACTCTCATCTGCTCTTTGCATGTATCCCTCTCTCTTCTAGTTTTTTTGTGGTCTGAAAAATGAAATATTCAATAGTTAATTACACAGTAAGTTCTAAATAAAGCCTTACAGACCTTCACTGATATTAGTTTGGTTTTATATAAGCTACTCTGCAACTACGATTTTTCCAACTACATCAGTTTCAGGAATATGTTCCTTTACTTTTTTATGATAAATGTCTTGAGAGTTAAACTTTATTAGGGATGTAGAATCACAGAATAATTTGGGTTGAAAGGGACCTTTAAAGATCATCTAATCCAGCCTCCCTGGCATAGGCACAGACATCTTTCACTAGATCAGGGTGCTCAAAGCCCCAGGAGTCAATGGAGGACATGTACTCTCAAGCAGTGGTGCAACTGGTTCTTCTCAGAGTGAAATTAGTTCCATTTTAGAGATTATTTTTGACACGTCACTCTTGGTTGTGACTTCTGTTTTCTTGCAAGTGTGTACAAATACATATGAATAGGTTGACTGCACAGAATTAATCCAATGAACTGTGCTGAGGTGATTGGTTTGCAAATTTCCCTCTTATGCTCAGCTGAATTTTTCTTGTTGGTTTGAATAAAATTTGTAAGAATTTCCTAATGGTTGCTTTCTGTTTGCTGCATCAAAAATAGTGCCAGTCTTCAAAAACCTCACTAGAAATTGTTTCTTATTTCAACTTCATCAGCTGATGTAGCTGAAATCTGCTGTTACCAGCTCAGTCAACTGCAGTAGGTGAAGAACACAGAAGGCTTGTCTGCTCAGTGCTCCTGATTCCCTTGCCTAAAACAGACTGAGGCTGGGCCAGGACAGGCTGATTCAGCTGTGATGGCCCGGCCGGGCTGGGCTGGCTCCGCACGCAGCCCAGTGCGGGAGAAGGTTCAAACTGAACCCCTGCGGCTCAGACTCAGCTTGGATGGAGAGTGGCGCAAACTCCTCTCCCTCAGCTCAAACACTGAGAATGCTACACTTAAAGCGGGCAGAGGTTATGTGACCATCACCCGGCTGAGAGACAAATTAACCTTTTCAATGTCAGGATGGAACTTACAAACATCCGTTTTCCCCTACACAGAAAGAGAAAGAATGAGGGTACCTGAAAAAAAAATACAACATAAAGTTAACGAAAGAAGCAAAGCCTATATCCAGAGAAGCAGGAGATGAGGAGTGCCCCAACTTTGAGGCTGAAACTTCTCTTGTAAAGACATGTTGATAAACTCAGCTATAATATACCCTGTAATATATGAGCAATGGTCTAAAAGAGTGAAAAGAGAGGGATGTAATGTTCCAGCTTCAGCCAGTGGACTAAGGCACCTGTGTAAAGATTCCTTGGCCCAGGAATAATAGAAGAAGGCTTATGTTGTCAATAATGCGAGAATAGGGGATTTCTTTGCCACTGTAGTAGAATGATTCATCCTCAAAAGAGTACCTCGTCGACCATCATAACCCACTGTAGTAGCTGTGGGAAAGCTACTGGTGTGGAAGGGATTTTCCAGAACAAGCAGATATTTTCTTTCTGGGCGGCTGCTTGTTGTGAGGGTGGAAACCATAAGAACTGTATTTCTTATGGGGGAATCAACATAGCAAAGCAAGAGAAAACTTCTCTCCCTACATGAACTGAGAAAAGATTATTCCAGAGGTGGTAAACTGACCAAAAGTCGAAGTGTTGTTTTTTTGTATTGTCAGTGGGAAAGAAATGGGGGTGGGGGGAAGGGTGCGGAAGAAGGGTGGGATAAAGGTTTTGTTCTGGTTCCTGATTTTTATTATTCTTTTTTTTAAAGTCTGTTAATAAATTTTCTTTATATTCCTTAAAGTTTGAGCCTGCTTTACCTACTCCTAATCCTTATCTCATAGCGAAATGAAGTAATTTTAGTAAGTGTGCTGGTGTTTGACCAACAACTCGAATTGGTGAACTCAAACCACTACACAATTGGTTTTTCTGCCTGGTTTCCCAAACCTCTAACTGCAACAATTAACAAATAAATACAGATAAATTCTCCTTTAATGTATGGCATTGTAAACCAAGTATATGCAGTGTACAGCAAACCCACTCCTCTTTACAAATGGTGTCTGGATGGTCTTTTTTCCTCTATAGATAATACTAGTAAGTTTTAAGCTGATTACATTATGTTAGTTGAGTCACATGCATGTTTTTTCCTTGTTTTATGGCTGTTGATAAAAGTCTGTTGAGCCTCAGAGGCATCATTGTGTTTGCCAGCTTTTGTTCCTCCTTGTTGTGACCTCTTCCCACCATTCCTGCATCTGTGTCCAAAATGCAGTTGTTTAAAGGTTGCTATGAGCTCTTCTCTATCTCACTGCTCATGGTTTAAACTTCTTCAGTAGATTTGCAAGCTGGTTAGGGAAGGATGCTGTTCCTTTCTTCTGTGAAGTTCCCCCATTACAGATCATTGTGCAATCTGCATTTACATAGTGGGCTTGTTTTGAATGGTTTTCTGTTTTTCTTCGTTAGGTTTGGTTTTTTTTTTAAATATTTGACAGTGTGACATTAGCAGTAGTATGGAGGAAACTGAAGATTTGCAAATGATGTGGTAATTGTATCCAAAGCTGCTGAAATCTTTTGAACTGTATCGAACAGAAGCCTTATTTCCTTTTCAATCAGTAATATAATCTAGGTGTTAGTAATCCGAGATAAAGAGTTTAGCTGAAGGACTATAAGGTATAATGCAGAATCTTATTAACTAGAATTTTTTGAACCTGTGTCAGGGTAAGATGTAGTGAAACTTGTCATTATTGTATTAGGATTTTCTGCAAAGAATGTGCAAGTGTTCATGTGTGTGTATGTCTGGGTGAGTTCAGTACTCTGTAATTGCCCTAAATATTAGAAGTTAGATCTTGTATAGTACATTTTTAGTTTTAAAATAAACAATTGTCTTTCTTTTCAGTTGTTCTGATTGGCTCATAAACATTTGTCGAAGAAAGAAAGACCTGAAGGCTCGCACAGTGTGGCTTGGGTGTCCTGAAAAGTGTGAAGAAAAATACCCCAAAAATGCCATAAAAAATCAAAAGTACAACATCTTTACCTTTATACCTGGGGTAAGGCCACTAAACATTTTCTGGTGTTGGGCTGACTGTATGCTCTGTAGTGGTTTTTGGCTATTCTGCAAAAAGATAATTTTATTTTCCCAGATTCTTCTTTTTCTTTCTGTATTTGTCTCAATGACTTCAGTGAAAATTAACAGTTGAGAACAAGGTTGCATTTTTATTAAATTGGTTTGTTTTCAAAGGGATATGTACTCAATTGCAGTTTGAGTGGTTGGAATTTTGAAATTTGAGTTTGGTTTCTTTGCACTTTTCTATTCATCATTAGAAATTTGTAATCCTTTTTTAAAAAGAAACACTTCTGCATGCAAAGGACTGGCTTCAGTTGAGAAGTAAATAGTTGAAAATTACAATTTGGTTGCATGGATATTTTCTCATGCTCCTTGCCATTGAAAGTACAATAAAAAATGAATTCTGAAATGGACAACTCCTTAAAGGCAAAACTAACTAACATCTTCAATTTGTATCACAAGTAGGCCTAGTTTAGTACTTTTCAGAGTTGAATTTGTTAATGCAGTTTTTTTGAGAGTATTTTTGACTGTGGTTGCAGTTCTTCAGCAAATACTTTTGCTGTGGAGTGGGAAGTTTTTTTTGTCACTTTTTTTCTAAGAAGCTGTATTGCACGCTAATTTCAGTTTTTTGCTTGTAATATGCACCGTGTATATGAAGTCAAAAGAGGCATTACAGTTTAGTCTAGTTCGTAGTTTTAAAAAAAAATCTTGTTATAATAAAATTTAGCAATAGAGAAACAATTTTTTGAAACTTAAGTAGTCAAATCTAAAAATGTATCCTACAGTGATAGTATACATTTTTATTATTCCACTTCTACTTATATTTTTACAAATACCATCCAAGAGTCCTGTGTCCCGTAGCAAAAACTGAATGTCTTGTTCTTTTGAATACAGACATGCTTTGTCTTAAATTTTTTATTTAAGTGATCATGCTGCTCTGTAAAAGTATTGGTTCTATTATTCTGGCTTCTTTAGTCCAATGACTGGCAGGTGTTTTCTAATGCATTTCCTTATTAAAACAACAAAAAAAATTAATGACTTTGTAATTAAGACTGATCTCCTGTCAGGAAAATAAAATGTCACTTATCACATGTGGAAAAAATATTCTTATAATTATTGGACAAAGTAAATGTTTTCTTCCAAAGTTTAAATTATTAAATACACTGAAATTGGTTAAGCCACATATGCTTTCCTAAAGGTCACAAAACTCATTAGGCATATAGTAATCTATTGATTATTGCAACTAGAAATCTGCAGTGTGGATTACAAATCCTGAACCAGATTCACATTCCTTATAGGGATCAGCCATAGTTTTCAATTCCCTGTGATGCCTTTTCCTGTTCTTAGGAAATAAAGGCTCAGACACAGTTAGAGGGCTGGGGGTTGTTTCCCTCGGTATTTTAATAGGATCCCATTCGATGGCTTCTGCCGTCCAGGTAGAACACGTCGCAAAAGCCCCTTCCCCCCAGTCAAGTATACAATTAAAGACTCTACACATTAGCATATCTACCAGGAGGGCCCAGTAAGGGGCTGGGGTGGGCTAACTTCTAGTTTACAAAATCTGTCCTACTAGGAGACCTTGAGGGCTCACGAAAACAGGATGTTTGGTCTCTAGCTCTACGTGGCTTCAGGGGTGTTTAGTCTACTGGCCTGCTAAACACCATGAAACCAGGCTAAACTATCACCTAAAGCATCACAAGTATGCATGCTAATACTTGTGAATATAGGGAACAGTGTAAGAAGTATTCAGAAGAAAAGCAGAAAAATCCTTCAGGCATCACCTGTTGTGAGAGAGAATGTTTGTTCTTTTTTGATATTTTAAAAATCGTGGTTTTACCCAATAGGTCAAGTCAGATTTTTAATTTTGTGCTAGTATTTGAAAACTCAGTAGTAACTTCAAAATGAAGTGAGATCCTAAATGTAAAGTGCAATAGTTGGTGAAAATGAAATGTTTTCACATTGTAATTTTAGACATAAATTAAGACTTTTCATTGATTAGAATACTGTGTAGCTGTCTTTTTTTATGCTGCTTTACTAGAAGTAATTTGTAGGGAACATAATTGTGTTGGTTCCAAACCCATAAATATAACAAAGTCATAAACATTGACTCCAGTGATCTACTCTGGTTGAAATTTTAATCATGTGAAATTTTGTGTTCTCTTTTATGGTTTTTTAAACATTGAGGCTGGCAATAGGTAATATTAAATGATCTTATATCCAAATACAAACTTAAAATAATGCTTAAGTTATCAGAATTTTACTTGCTGGCTAAAAGAGCTGTAACATTTCCAGAATATCACCTAATTTCTGAACATCTGTCTGTTCAATTTCCATTTACAATTCCATATACATCTTGATACAGCTGCTTAGGAATTTTGCATGAATTTCCAGAAAACATATCTTCTGTGATGGGCACATTTTGAAGATACTTCTCCTGAATTTCAAAGCAATAGTTTTATTAGTTTTATATAGCTGGAGACTTTTCAATTTGCTTAACTGGACTGAAGTGCTTAGCTTTGTATTGAATGAACTGTCAGTGGTCTGCCAATTCAAAGGATTTGTAGGAAGGTCCTTTTTAACTTCCACCTTCTCCTACAAGATCTGCACCCCCTAAAGCACTGTGTGGATTTTTTTTTTTGACCTGGTGTATCAAGTTTTTGTAAAGAGTTAAACATACTAGCAGAAATGAGTGTATGAACTTCATCAGGATCAACATAAGGTGCAGGTTCAGCCTGGAATACTTTCAGTTTGGAAGAAGACTCTGACCTTTCTGACAACTTCATATTTCACTTTTTTACCTTTACAGTTTTATTGGTAAGTCGTGAAATAGCATTCCGTGCTCTGGAAAAAAAATCTTATGTTTGGAGGCTGTTTAGGTAGTCTCTAGCTGAACTGGCAGCTTTGAGGTACCACTGCTTTGTTATGCCTGCCAGAAAGACACTTTGAAATGAACTGTCCTGAATATTTTTTCCTAGCACATAGGTTTTTACACAATTAAGTAATAATTTTGGACTGGTAAGAGCAATAAATATGAATCAATTACCTTTTATTTTTATGCAGAAGTCATTGTAATATATGCTGAATTTTAAGATTAAAAGATGGGGAAAATCTTTAAATGTGGCTTTTTGATCTATTTTGAATGTTTTATCTTTGAAATAATTGGATATTCATTTTCTGAAGTCTCAGTGTTCCAAGTTCAGTAACCACTTCTCTTAATGCTGCTGGAGGTGCCATATTGCCCTGGCTTACTGAAGAAATATGTGAAGTCTTTGAAGATTCAAAATTCTATGAAATGAATAATGTTCTTAGCATTGTAATTACGACCAAAGCAATCTTGAGAACATGTGCTTGCTGAAATGGTGCTTTTAATTACCAAAGGAATCTCTGCATCTCTCATTGCTTTGGAATATGGGACACTATATTCTGTGATAAGTTTACTGAGGCTTCACGTCACTTCAAAGTTGGATAATTAGCTCTGAGTTTAGACCAAATCTTTGATTTATTAATAAATATATCTTAGTACATAGATTTAAATCTGAAC
Source organism: Eopsaltria australis (assembly GCA_034509425.1). Classification (NCBI taxonomy): domain Eukaryota; kingdom Metazoa; phylum Chordata; class Aves; order Passeriformes; family Petroicidae; genus Eopsaltria; species Eopsaltria australis. Next base: position 271,304 of record JAVTVJ010000208.1, read on the forward strand.
AGTGATCTTGATACATAATCCAGTTTTCAAAATACCCAACATTGAGTGAATTGCTTTTTCAGAGTGAAAAGTATGATGTATAATGCTGTTGTATCTCTTATAATGAAAAAGTGTACTTTTTGTACATTATGGGTACAAATTTAAAGACATCTACTTTCTTTTTCCTTTTAGGTTTTATATGAACAGTTCAAGTTTTTCTTGAATCTCTATTTTCTCGTCGTGTCCTGCTCACAGTTTGTACCAGCACTGAAAATAGGGTACCTGTACACGTACTGGGCTCCTCTGGTAAACAGAAAAATACTATTAACTAGAAGTTTTGGGGTTTTAATGTCAATCAATGAAAGGTTAATTTCTATGTATGTTGTATAAACCTGCAACTGTTAAACTACAGTGGTCAAAGAACATAACAGAAGTAAAATGCTTATTTGAAAGCTGTTGTTTGATAACCCTCCCCTCCAGTTGCCTACTATGCCTCTGCCCCACAGGCTAGAGGTCATTTTTGTTAACCAGCTAGTGTGAGTGTGCAGTGCTCCATTCTGCCTGCTGGTTGCTTGAGAGTTTAAAAAAAACAACAAGCAAAAAAAGCTCCAGCTGCTAGGGGACCTTACTTGGTAATATAGGTAATAGGTGTGTTAAATATCTTTCCATTTATTGTTATTTGGTGACTATTTAATTTTTTCAGACTAGGTCAGAATGGTGAGCATAAATTTTTTCATTCCTTCTGTACCAGTCTTGATCACTACCTTTTCTCACAAAAATTTTCTCACAAAAATAGATAAACTATTTTAAGCCATAGATAAATCAGGAGGAAATTGTGCCTTGAAAATAAGTTATTAATTAAACATGCTTCTCCTAATTGATCACCCTGCCAGTTGCACTGGCTTTCTTTCGATACGTCTTTTTATTATTGAGCTCTCTACAGTGTTTTCTTGGGAAACTGTTCAAATCACTTGCTTCTGACTCAGGTTTCCTATGGTTTGAAAACTGAATTCTCTTCAGAGGAGACCTTTGGGTAGTCTGCCAGCTGTATTGCCATGATTTGGAATTATTTTCTTATTTGTAATCAGATCATTACCTTTTCTTTCATCTTCTTCCCAGTGCCTCCACACTAGGTTTAAAGCAGGAAGAACAAATGCCTTATGTTTTAAACTTTTTTTAAAATTTGGTATTTTTCAGTAGCATTTATTCTCAGTAGTATTCAAAAAGAACTGTGACATGCTGACTACTTGAGTAAAGGTCGCTCTTAACAAGTCAATAGAGCAAATATTCTGGATTGATTTAATTGTTTTAATTGTTGTAACATGTGTCCTTTTAACTATGGATAAATGGAGAGAATGGAGAGACCATCTTGGGTGTTCTTCCCACCTCTCTTCCCAGAACTTTTTGCTTGTGCTGCTACAAAAAACCACTTTCAAGATAGAAAGCTTGTTCAACAGTGGGATTTTAAACGGATATTTACAAAGTCTTTGTCACTGACACAGTAAGAAAAGACAGGATTTGGCCTTGTCTGTTGCTCTATTCACCATGATGTGCTGTGTGCAGCGCTATACATAAGTGGGGTAGTAAGGAAAAGAAACTAGCAAACCCTTTGCATCTCAGTCCATTTCTACCCTGCTCTAAGAAGGGGGCAAATACTGTGTTTTGTGAACATCAGTAATTTGTTCTGTATAAATATGTTTGTCTTATTCAAGGGTATTTTGAATTATGCATCCCAGTTTTCACATACAGCTTGAACATATCTCAATACGTTTTTTTGCTAAACTCACTTGTTTCTACTTCAGTAGCTTTTCTACTAATAACCAATCTCCAGATAAAAGACAGCAGTTGAATGTTGAGCAAAGCTAAGTATCTATGAGGAAAATACAAAACATTTAAGTCTGATTCGTTGGTCTGCTTTTGATGCTTCACAGATAAGTTCAGGTTTTTTGAAGGGCATGTGACTACTGACACAGATACACTTAGATCAAGCCCTAAAGTTCTTAAAACAAGACTATTTTGCTAATTAATTGTCATTTGCTCTAGGGAATGGACTTCTCATTTCCACTCCGTCAGGCAATGGTTTTAAAGCATACAGGTTTGATTGTAGGCAGTACACTGAAGATACTTACCTGCTTACAGTTAAAGAAAGATGGCAGGTTTCTTTTGTTAAACTGGCTTCACAATTTTAGCCCTCCTTTGGAAGAATATCAATTTCCTTTGAGCAGATGAATAAAAAGAAATGTCCTTCTTAAACTGTTCCTCATAGTCACAGTCAGCTGTACTCAGTTGCTCAGCAAGGAGCTGCTAGAGGAAATTCTTGCAATTAGCACCTTGCGTTCTGTGTTTTGATTGCTGTCTAGTAATAAGGTGTGTGCAAATGACAAATACGTTTGAAGGTGCTTCAGGAGTGCCCTTTTTTATGCTGCTTAAATATCTATATTGCCAAAGCATATGAAAATGCTGCAGGAGAAAATCTGATTTTTCATTCAGTTATGCCCTGGGACTAAAAGGAGGATGCTTTTTGCATAGACTGTTCTTTGTTCTATGTAGTTTCAATATAATTGTAGCCAATGTAAACTTGAACAAACAAGTAGTGCTTAACTATAAGGTCTCAGTTGAATAAGCCTTGGAACTTTGGTCTGGAACTGCAAAACAGCCCTAAAATCCGTAAGAGGATTTTAGTCAACACTCTTTTAGGAAAGCTCTACACCTTCACTCCTTTCATATTGCTGGGACATTAGGGGAAGTTTGGCCAACTGTGGACTTCTGCAAGAGAAGTCTAATGGCATATATTTTCTTCTGTAAAGTATTAGTGGTTGTCTGAAGCTAGACAGATAATGTAGAATCTTATCTGTTGGTGGATTTGTTAATATTTGAATTTGGTATCCATCTTATTCATAGTAATGAAAGTTCATTTTACTGGTGAAATTTTATTTCTCTTTCACTGATGGAGAAAAACTCAAGTGCTGAGTCTTAGCCAGAAGATCTGATCTGAGGAGGTTTAGAGAGGTAGAGAGGAAATTTATGAGCTTATTGTTCTGTGCTTTTTAGCTTACCACCCCTTCTAGCCAGAGACCATCACAGCTGAGCGAAGCACTGTGCACTTCCAGTAGAAGCTGCCATGGCATTGCCCTGTGAAAGGCAGCCAAAGCATTTAGACACTTAGTTTTTCAGGACAAATCCCCTTTCTCTTTGTCCATATTTGTGATGTGTTGCTAAATAACTACATTTAAGGTGCAAAATTATTAAACTAGCCATCAATTTATCTTTTTCTGTGTATTAGGAAAAAGGCAATATTCCAACATTAGAATTGGAGGCTTTTAAAATATTTTTGGTAAAGCCCTAAAGTTTGTGGATGATAATGAAATATGCTTATTGAAACTATAAAGGCTATCTTTAAGAAATCCAAAGCATCTTCCTTTTTTGCATTTCAAAATGCTATCTAAATTATGTGTATTTGGACTTGTAGTTACTCTAATTATATTTGTACAATGTGCAAGTATGGTCTTGTTTTTGCTGGACTAAACCAAGATACTATTTTAACTTACTGAAGAAAAGACTCAAATCCAAATTTAAAAAGGAAAAGTAAATATTCTAAGCACATGTTCTTACTCTGTGTATTGTTCCTACTTGTTTATTTCTATTCTACCACTGAGAAGTCTGACCTGCATAATTGTATCTTTAACAGGGATTTGTTTTGACGGTCACAGTGGTCCGGGAAGCTGTTGATGAATTTCGACGTTACAAGAGAGACAAAGAAATGAACTCACAGTTATACAGCAAGCTGACAGTACGAGGTTGGTAACACCATTTGTATAAATCCTTAAAATATTTCATCTTTTTCTTATATATACATATGCAGGCTTTCAGTTCAAAGAAATAACTAATAGTTTCAAGCTGTAGGACTCAGAATGAAACTAATATTCAACTAAATAAAGCATATGATTTCCCTTAGAGAAATATGATTGTTAAATTTGGCCTGTTTAAGAAGTTTTATAAATATTTGGTTGTTCGTTAAAGAAAGGTGTATGTCTATAATTGTATATATATTTTTAAGAATTCTGCTGATTAGTACCCGTACTTCAAAGTGCAGTTTACCTCTGAAATTGATGCTATACAGTAACTCAACAATATTGTCAACTATGTATCAAACTTATATAGGAAATAAGGGAGCAGTAAATAATGAAACTAATTAAAATTCCCTAGAGCTTTTCAAATGTGGTGGATTATATTTGTGCCTAAGAAAAGGAAGGTGTATTGTGAGTCAGCTTCAAGATCAAAAATATTAATTTGAATTTTTGCATGTAATTTGAAATCTGTTTGATCATGCAATATCAGGAACAGCCAGTTTTCTTTAATGAAAGGAGAAACCAGTTATGATTTTTTTTGGACTCAACACCCTTGACAGGTTTTCATGAAGATTTTTAAGGAAGTGAAGCGCTTCAGATGTGAAGTTACAATTAAATTTGTTAGGATATTGTATATTTTAAACATGGGCATAAGAGAGTACTATGCATTGCTCTTCACTTTCATGTGCTTAGCACTTAGCACTTTTTACTGTTAGATTCAGAACAGAGTGCCACATAGAATGGTGCAAAAAAATAATGAATAACCTATTATCAAATCTAGTGAATAACTTTACAATATGACCTTACTATTACCATCAAAGGGGTTTTTTTCTCTGTTAAGGATTTTCCTTGGCATAAAAATTCTAAAAGTGGGAAGTTAAGGAATGTGAGGCTGCACCTCAGGCAGTTAGATTATATGGCAGACATTGTACCAAATGTAAATTCTTCTTCCCAACACACATTTCAGTGCACTTTTTAGTATATTTTGGTGAATATTTTCTGAAAGTCACTGGGAAGAGTAATATCACCAGGTCTTGGAATCTTGATTAGAAACTAAACTCTTGGAGTAGCTCTGGATAATGTTCTCTCCAGAAAAAAAAATGGATGAAAAACTTATAGGGTAACACAAGTATGTTCTGTATGTTCCCATTTCTTGGAGTAATTGGAAGGTAAACAGTCAACAGTCTCAGTCTCATTAGTGATGGCATAGCCTAGCAGCTGAGAGGCATTCATGCTGCTTCCTTGCAGTATGGACATTTGCATTGCTTTCTGGAGTTTCCATACTGAAGGAAGCAACTGTAGGGAATAGTCTCGTGTTCTTCCTTTCCTTGTCAGTCTGAAATAGTGTTATCAACATTTAGAAGTACAACTGTTGGAATTTGGCATATGGTACAATTGGCATAGCTATAATTTGTTTAACACAAAGGTTGCACTGCTGGCATCGAGATTTTTATGCAGTTATTAATACAGTCTGTTAGGAAATGGACTCTTAATGGCTTTTGTTTCACAGTTGTAATTTAAACTACTAGTTGGCGTATTCCTTTTTTAGATCTGTTGTGGTAGGCCACTGGACACTCACCTTTGAAACACATAGTACAATCCTACCCTATTCAGCAATAGTGCTAGTAATCTGAAATTCTTAATTCAGGAAGCACATGAACAGTTTATAGTTACCTTCGTAATCTAAATGTCAAGACCGACATATGCTCTTTTAAGAGCAAAGTCTGGTGCTTTTTGTGCTTCTCTTTTTTAAACTTATGTTTAGAGTTACTAGGCATTTAAGCAGCATTTAAGTAGAAGTTTTAGAATTGCAATTTCCTGTTTCCCTGCTCGTGAAGTATTTTCTGAGGGTATATGTATTTGAAAAACCCTTTATTTTGTGGCTTCACCTAGAAATAAGGAAGTTATCAAAGAAAATAGGTCATGTTGAGATGACTGTCTTCCAGATAGAGAATAGAGATTTGAAAGTAGTATACAGTTGTATATAGGTAAAGCTCAGCAGTTATATCAGTAACTGACACATAGAGAGCAGGGACTTACTAAAAAGAAGCTTTAAAATGCCCCTTTTTGAAAAAAAGGGTATCAGCTTTTACCTACAGAAGTGTTTGTCTATATTGACTTTCAGATTTTGGTGTCAGTGCCATCTTGAATTCATACCTGATTTTTGTTCTGGTTTCTGTGTTTTTTGAAGACTGGTCTATTACAGAAGTAAAGATTCAAGAACTCTGCTTACAATGAACTCTGAATCCTGTGTTGACAATTATGTGTGATCATTGAACTAACAATGTTTTGAGCAATGACCAATTTGAAGAGTGAAAATATTACTGCAGTCACCACTCAAAATTGTACTACATGTTGCCACAAATCCATATATAAAATAACGAGTAGTGATAAATTGCTTTTTTTTCCCCTAATATAGGGTTCTTCCATAATGAGGTATTCTGATACTGAGAGATATAATTTTGATACAAAAAAACAGACTTTTTCCCATGATAGGATTAGACCAAAATTTTTACATGTTTCAGAAGGATGTAGGTTTATCTTATTTATCTGTATAAATTTTTAAAATCAAGTACTGTGCTTCCATACACTATTTCTAAAAATAATGTTCAATATAATTACCTAATTTTTAATATTGACAGTATTCTTCAAGTGGAAAAATTTGGTTAGGCCTACTATACTAAAGTACAGGCTAATGGTTTGGAGAAAGAAGGCTTTGTTACTTGTGAATGAACAAACTTGATACTGATTTAATTAAAAGATTGAAAACTGATGCCACTCTTGAGAGTCACTTTTTGGAGTGGAACTGCGCTTTATACTGCTCTAGCATCTTTTTTTTCCCTAATGATTTTATGACTTGTGCTAGTTTTACAGTCTTCTATTTGAAATACTTAGTTTTTCCATCTCAAAGTTAGAGAAACTGACATAGAGATGTTAAGCAGGTTGCCCATGGTCAAACTGGACAGTAGGAAAACTTCAAATGAACAAGGTCCAGTGTTCAGTTTTGGTTGATAAAAATGAAAATTTAATGAAAATAATTTCTGGTTAGTTGTTTTCCAAATTATGTGTTTAGTAGAAACACTTTTGTCGCAATAAAGTTATTGAGATCTAAATTGTGATTAATTACTTCCATAAAGATAGTGTGAGTAGGCTGATTTGTAAACTAAGTATTTTTTTATGTAGTGCTGCAGTGGATTAAAATTGGGAAGTCTGTGACTACCTATCAGGCTTAACTTTCTGTTGGAGTCTTCCTTAGTCTTTGGAAATCCTAAATATGTAAAACATGTGCATGTTGCTAGTGTAAGAACTACCAGCTTTTAAAGATAAGGGTATTCATGCCAGTAACTCTTGAAGACTTAGAATTTCCTTCTAGTAATTCAAAAACTCAAATATGTATTTATTGTAATAATTTTTTTTATAATAATAAGCTGTTCAGAGCAGGAAATCAAGGGAGAATGGCACATCTCTTTTAAGTGTTACTTATTTGTAGCTGGACAGCTATTGGCCAGGTTAACATCCATAGGCAAATTCTGGTTCGTGAGATACCCAGTGATTTTGCAGTTCTCTATTTGTCATGTAACGTGGAAAAGATCAGTCACCCTTTGTTGAATTCACAGTGTGTAACTTCGCACTTTTCGAATTGCTCAACCTGCTAAACATAAAGTTTGAATTGTTTCTGTTTTTTCAACCCCTCATGGCAAGTGTTGAACCATGCAAATCAGTAAATGCATTGAATTCTTTTAGTCATTTAAGTCTACGTGTCTCATGTTTGTCATTCTTTTCCCTTGTTAACTTGATTATGGTATCAAATGTATTAAGTTGTTCAGTATATGAGGAATTCTGCTGTCTTAATCTTATTGAGATGTTTGCTGCAAAATCTGCTTTGCTGCATATGGAAGTCTGCAGATCCTTAATAGACAGTTTTCAGTTAGCATTCAAGTTTAAGCTGGAAGTAGAAATTTTTGTTTCAGAGCAGTTCACCTGCATATCCTTTTTAGAGTAGAAAACTACAATGGGAAAAAAATTAAACCTGGGCATGCAAGTATGGGAGGTCTTCTGTTTTTCTTACCTAAACAACCATTATACATTTGACGTAGTTTCTTCTCTCGTGCACTTAGGTATGACCAGTTAAGTGCCTATAAAAGACTGCTATTCTGAAGCAGAATCACCTCAAGTTTATAAACAGGCTATTATCTATTTCATTACCCTGTGAAAAGCCAATTCTCTCTTTTTTTCTCCTTTTCCATTCTTGAAGTTGGCAGTTCTGAACCTTTCCTAGTTAGGTTTATCTGTGCAGTGTTACTGAAGTTTCCAAGAAAAAAAAAGATCAAGAAGAAAACTACTTACTGTAATAGTCACAACTACAAGTGGCAGAAGAGTCCTGCATCTGTCACTTTATCTCATAAGGTTTAACATGTTGCAGAACTCTCACTTTGCAACCTGCAAAGCAAAAGAAAAGAAACTGAATGTTAGGAGAGATAAGGTTGATGAAATAATTCCATTCAGGATTCAAATGTGAAAGACTTAGGTCTTGACTGTATCCTTAAAGGCTATTAAGGAATGTAATGAAGCTGAAAACTCACATTTCAAACTGTGTGAAATTAAGAAATATCAATAACCAGTAATTGCTATACAAGAGGAAAAAGTATGAAAGCTAGTATGTTTCTTTTGGAGACCTACAGTGATTTCAGTTTATTTTTTTGTTGTTGTTGTTAGAATTTCAGCTCTTCAAGAACAGGTTGTTCTGCTTTGAGAAGCCAGTGCATTAAGAAACCACACTATATCTGAATTTAGAGATACAACATTAGGTCTTTCTCGCTTGCAACATTTCAGACCTACTGGTGACTTTATTTCTGGTATTCAGACCATTTGGAAGAGACAAGTTTTTAAAAAAATTGTATAAATTTTATCTGATTAGGGAATCAGTACTAACAACAGGAACAGAACTTGGAATTTTAATGTAAGAAAGAATTTAAAATAGAGGCCAGAAGAGAGGAAAAATCAAGGGGACTGTTATTCCACATTTTTGCAGCTTTCAGGAGATTGGATAAGGAAGAATTTTACCCAAGAAGAGACAGGACACATAGGAGAGAAACTAGCAAGGTTTTTTGTGGAGTTTTACAATTGGTGGTTAAAGACTAACCTTGCTTCACAATGTAAGATGGAGTTTAAAAGAACAATCTACAGACAGCACTTGCACTGAAAGATCAGCTTCCTCACCTTAGACTCACTGTAAGTTTTCCCCCACTGCATGCCTGCTCTGTTCTCCTCCAATTCCCATTATGTTATATGTACTCTAATTATGCTGACAGTTTGGGCTAATAGATATCATGAAGAACTTCACATGGTCTCTACTGCCATCAGTCAAGAGTTTTGTATTTATGGGTTAGAGACAAGCACTATTACTAACTCCACAAGCAGTACTTCAGACAGTGTTAAAGGTACCATGGGTAAGATGCAATAGCAACTTAAAAAGAATTTGAAAATGCTTTTTTCAGAAGTGTCTGTTCTTTCATGAGTGGCAGTCAGGTGATGGAGACACTTTTTAAGGAAAAGAAGGATAGTTTATATCCATATTTTGTTTACTTAATTTCCTAATTTTTGTGTGAAATACTTGTTAGCACATATGAGATATTTATTAGTTTTTCAAGTCATTGCAGTTCATTTAAACTGGCTTTATCTCGGGAGTGTAATGAGTTACTACAGACACATTTCAGTGTTCCAGTTCTGCATAATTTTATACATTGCTTTAGGCGAAAGCCTTGCGCCTTGGTGGACTATAAAGTCTGGATGCGCAGCCACTTCTGACAGCTTTGGACTTTTTATTGGTAATTACACAGATGGTGAAGTGTGTTTTGCTATGGAGATGTTTTTAGAGAAAAAATAGTTTGCAAAAATAATTTATGCAGTGAATAACATTCAGTGTCTTTTTTTTTCGAAATGCATCTTCACTAAGATGTAGTATTGCATTATTTTAATGTTCTCTGAAATGGTATCTAATGAGTCTCATTTTTGCTAGCCTAAAAGAAAGTGTTATATGTTGACTTTCCAGAATTTTAAGTTGCTTTTTAAATTACTGCCACATTTTACTGTTTAGTATTTAATGTAATATATCCTGCCATTCAAATTTATGGTAGAATTGTCCTGTGTGTATGTAAGGCCTTTTCCTTCTGTGTGAGGATGTACAGGATGATCTAACAAGACATGTTAGTGTCTAATAAAGAGAGCATTCTGTCTGTTATACTAAGCCACCTAGAAAACAGTCTGATAAGGAAACTTTTCAATTCATTATGTGAAATTCCTGGAGCTGCTAGATTAAGTACAAACAAAGGTGCAGTGTGGGTTCCTCTTGTGTATTTGGCACCAGAAATCTTTGCTTTATGTCTGCCCTACATCATGTTGCATATGAACATTCTACCTTCTCTTGTCCTCTCAGGCTTAGTGTCTTTTGGTCTTTACTGTGGGTGCATTTAGGGCCTGACTGTGGAAAATCTGGTTAGGCTGACAAAATTGCCAGTAGTTCCATTTAGTTAGTACCTCTGAATAGTTTTGCTTCATACATGACTGTCTAGGTGGTGTAGATCTGAGACTTGACGTAGCTCCTACTAGATTTTTTCTGGCCTGCTGATTGACTAATAATCCGATGAAAATTGTTAGCAGAAGAATGGAAAACAATATAGGAAATGCTGTTCTTTTGGTGAAGTCAACAGACTTAGAAAGCAAAGTAACATTACAATGTTTCTTCTGGTATATACTATTCACTTCTAGTCAAAACTTCTGAATTTTTAAGGAGAAGTCACAGGCTTATGCAGGTAAGCAGGTGAAATATGTTGGGTTTATGTCAGTCCGTTCTCTTAGTGGTTGAATTTTAGTATTAGTTACTTTAAATTAAAAAAAAAAGCTTTCGGTACATTGACACTAATTTAATTTCCATAGGTATCTCGAAATTCTTGTAGAGAACTGCTGATGCTCTTGCTACAGCTTTTTATACCTTCTGCAGTCTTTTGCTACTTCCTCTACCCTCACAAACTTGTCTATTGAAGATAGAATTTGTCTTGTATTTGAGAGCAGAGGACAGAAAGTGATTCTGGCAACTGAAAAATGGAACTAGTGTAAAAGGTCACTATCAGGAGCAAAGTCTGGTTTTCAGAAGTAACTTCGCAGACAGGCCAAAAAAAATGTTATTTTTCTGACATTGCACATCTTAGAAGTGCTATTTTAATGGAAAATATATTAAATATTAGCTGTATATCACAGGAATACATCTATTATTGACTGAATTAGATATAAAGCAACTGCTGGTTTTGCATGAAATTTTAAAGAGCAAGTACTCAAAATAATTACTCATAATGTGAATCTTACTGCCTTTTACTAAATGTAAATAAAAGTATAAGTAATTTTGGTCTCTCTTTATTGAGAGTTGTAATGAGAGGGTCTCATGGATTCCCATCCTACCCTAGTTTTTTTTGCTATATTTTGTATAACTGAGATGCAACTGTGCATTGACAAATCTGCTACTCATAGTATTTTTGATTAAACTTCAAACTTTGCTGCTCATTCTGTGCTTCTGTGTGTCTTCTGTTCTAATTCATTCCACCTGTCATTTAGAACCCTACCACCTTACCATGTTTTGACATACTTGCCATCTTACACCTGCTGACCAGAAACCTGCTGCTTGGAATCATGGTAGTATTTCTGTAGAGCAAAGATCATACTTACAGGGGTGTGTTTCAGCTCAGCAGGCTATTTAAATATGTTTCTGTTTATATCCTCAGGTGTTTTTGTTGTTTTTAACTCAGGCAAGCAAATTTATTTTGGAGTTGGAGACCTGAGACTAGAACTTCTGAATCCTAGTCGGATCAACAATAACATATTTTGGGCATTAGCTTAACCTCTCTATCTCAGTTTTTCAGTCCATCAAATAAGAATGTTAAAACTTAACAGTCTTACAAATATTAATACCCTAAGGAATGTATGGAAATTAAATTGGGAAATGTGCTGTGTTTATTTTTGAGTGAGTTGTTCACAGCAGTTACTGAATGGGCAGCTTTAGAGGATGGAAAACTTCTTTTTTAGCTTTTGATATTTTACTTTTCTAGAATTAAATCTTTAGGCATTTCTATGACTTCAGAGGGATTTACTTCTTTTATACTATAATTGTCAACATTATCAGACAATGCCAATTACATCAGGAACTTTAGTGGTCAAAGTTACCTGTTGGTAGCTGGGCTGTGAATAACAACTCTTGTCTGAGAATGCTCCATGACTATAATCTAACAATTCTTGTCAGACATAGAAGTGCTGTCTAGTAGATGTGAAAGATTCCATTTTCCAATTTTACAACTCTATTACAGATACTATAGATCAGACGAGCATCTCCCATATGTATTTTTTCCTCTAATACTTCTACAATAGTTAACTGGTTACGAAACTGGAATTTTTTTAACCACTGGGTTATTTATTCAAAAGATGAAATGTATTTATCAATGTGTTCAGCGGAGATCTGTTTTGTATAAATTGTAACATTTTCACTAAACAGTAACATCTACAAATAACACTTGCATTCTGGGATTTATATTCTTGTTATTCTCTATTAATGTTAATTACATTTCTTCTCTTTTTTTTAAGGTAAACTGCAAGTTAAGAGTTCAGACATACAAGTTGGAGACCTCATCATAGTGGAAAAGGTTGATACTTTTAAAATATATATTAGAGTCTAAAGATTATTAACATGCTAATTATCTTCTGAAGAAAAGTGTATCAAGGTACTTATCTGTGAAGTCCGAACTAGCTGGTATTTTAGTTCAAGTCCTATTTGAGAATCTTCAAGGAAGTCTATTATAAAATTAATTATTTTTTAATTGAGTGAATATATTTATATTTTATGAATAGGTACATGCTTAAATCAATCTTGTGAAGGGAATACTATTACAGAATTAAATGTGCTGTGCTGAATGTGTTATGATATCTCCTTACTGCTACCTTCCTTCTGATGGTTCAATCAGTGTTTCTTTATTTATGTGTTTGTGTATATATTTTTTTTTTTATTATTTTAATATAATATGTATAGTATATATTATATATGTATATATATAATTAAATAATAAGAAAGTTCATATATTTTTTAAATGGAAAGAAAGCTTTCCAGTTTGTTTGCAGATGGTGAGTGAGAGCTGTGAATTCTTCTTTGCTCTATATTAACATTATAATAAAGACTGTTGCTTATTTCAGTTGCCTTTCTGGGCTACTAAGAAATTATTGTGATCTTAGAAGTCAGCTTAAATTTGTTGTCAGAGGTAACTATTTTTGTTTAAATTAATTCTGGGAAGGTGACTCACTTTCTGGATGCCTGCAACTAATTCCCATCACACTTTGTATTAGAGAGTTGATCCATTGAGGTGCTGGAAGGAGGCACCTCAAATTGAAGCTTGTATCTGCTTCTGCTTGTTTTGGGAAACTTCTGTTTCCTTCCTTTCTATTTATTCTGTAGTTCAAAGAAAAAAACTATGCACTCAAGTCTCATTTGGCTTGCTACTTTCAGCTTAAAACATATATATTTTTTCATATAGTTTGCACAATTTCTTGCCTTTTTCCTGTTCTTTTTTGTCCACTCTGTGTACCTTATAACTTTTTGGGCCCATCTGAGCGGCAAGTACTAGGCTGCACAAGCTAGGCACTGGTATGTCTGGCCTTTACATCTGTTTAGCTTTATACCTTGTTACCTTAGAGTGCAGGTGGAATTGGCTTGCACGTGCTTGCTTCTGCCTATTCCAGAAGTTCTAGGAGACTGAGATATTTGCTTTGATTTTTATTAGGGAATTTTTTGGTCCTTCTTGAACTCTAAACCTGGAATTAAGTATTACAGAGTGTAGAGAAGACTCTAGTGACTGCCTAGGTAATCTGCCTTCCCTGAAATTCACTGATCTGTCTGTATGTTGGATTTTACTAGAATTTGGAGAACTGGAGTTACTTCAGGGATGAGTCTGTCATGCATGAAGTTGGTCTGCATCTATTTTAGCAGTATATGCAGTAGCTTAGAGTTCATATGTTGTGAGTACCTGAAGTTTCTAATGAAAAACTGATGTTTAAGGATTTAGAGAAAGAATAAGTAGTGTGCTTTTTGATGAAGGTTTTAGTCAGGTATCTCAGCTTACTGAGATATGCATATAATGGTTTGAATGTTGTATTTCAGCCTCATGCTCCCTACTGCCCCAGCAGAGCTGCCTTTTTTCCTTTTGACCTAGCTGGGGGTGCTTTCAGACTAATGAAATTAAATGTTTTCTGGTTCTGTTGAGGAGTGTATTTTGTTGGAGCAAGCAGTTTTCAATTTCAGAGTATGACTCTTAAGCCAAAGAACCAGTCAGGAGTGAAATGTTCAATTGCTCACTCTAATGGCAGAGGAACAAGTTAACATTGTATTTGACTGGTAGATGCATCAACAGCATTTCTGCAGTGAAATTAATGACTCACTTGAGCTGAAGATCCATATGTTAACTACTGACTGCATCACAAATACTAACAACTTAAGTGAAAGGCTTTTCTAGATTTAAACTTTGAATATCCTGCGATTATTGTCTTTATTTTTTAATAGTCCCAATTAATGTCAAAGTATTTCTTAGGTGACTGTAATATGCTTAAAATAGTATAGTTTCAAGAAATACATTGTTTCAACTGAAAATTTCATATTGCACTATTACTAGGCAGGATGAACCTGAACAGATGAAAATATTGCCTAATTTTAAGAGCTGAATGACACTCATATGTGTTAGCTTAAAAATGGTCCAGTGCCTTGAACAGCCATGCTGCTTCTAGATGTTCTCCTTGGCTTGTGTTAAAATTCATTTTTAGTTTCCAGTGGAAGCACAGATGTGCATAATGTTCCTAAATAAGACAATTGGAGGGATGAGTTGGTGAGTTCAGATACTGTTATTTAGACACTGTACCTTATTGACTGGAATGCATTTTGGAGATGTGAGGAGGGCATAAAACTTTAAACACATTTAGTTAATAATAATAACTACACATTTATGGGACAACATTAAACAATAGCAACACATAATAGTGATGAGCACGAGAAGAGTAATGCTTTTTCTTAAAACCTTGAGAGCTTTTCTTGGAGCTATAAAGGTACACAATTTTTTTCTTAATCTTGGGAGTAAAGTGAAATTAATCCAGTATTTTTAGGGATTGCAGTTAATGCTAACATGAAGTATTGCACAGTGTGCAGATCCAGGAAGACAACTGGGAAGTGCCTCTTCTATTTATAACTCACAAGCGAGCAGGAGTATTTTAGATAATGATAAAAGTACATGATTCATTGCATGAATGGAGAAGGAAGGACAGTAAATGCAAAATTCCAAGGGTCTGTAGCTATGCGCAGTTGAGGGGAATTGGAAGACTGGCTAGGGAGCAGGAAAAGTTTATGTAAATAACAATTTCATTATAATAACATGAGAAAAATATAAAAGTAATGTGAAAACTATGAGAAGTAGTATTTTTAAATTGAATATTGTTGCCCATGTTGCAGGAAAGTATAGATGTCTTTATGGGTTTTCTTGTTTACCAGTCTGGCTGGTGCTCCTGGGTGGCACAGAGTTACAGGAACCCTGGAGCTGTGGAAGCACTTGTCTTGTATTGACCATTGGCTGGCTGTAGTTAGATCTCTAGGACTGAATCTGGAAGTCTGCAAACAGTGAGATAAATGGAAACCCTCCTTTTCTGGAGCTCTAATTCTGCCCAGATTTAAGAAAAATAATGCATTGAAGTAATTTTCATGACTTATATATTCAAATTTCAGTATATGTCAATAAGCATTTCTGGCATCATCTCCATGGTAATTGAGATTATGTAGTTTTTTCATGAGTTTCTGAATGCTTGAAGTTGTATGTGTTGTCATTTTAACTTGTTCTACTTTGATAAATATGACATGAGAGGGCTAACATGATTGACATACTGCTGCTGTTTGACTATGACAATGTACAACAGAATTTAATTTTCTCCATAATGAGATGTTAAAGGTTTTTGTAGCATACTTGCCATCTGTTTCTGTGTAGTCACTCTTTTCTAGTGACTATATATATATCTGCAGGACTATCTTTGCTCTCCAGAGTCAGCAGTAATAGTGACAATATTTTTGGTACCTAGTACTCCTGCAGTATCTTTCTGCCCACTTCCAAAATATGAAAAACCTGTTAATAAAACAAGATGTCACTTTTAAATACTTTAAAGGCAAGTCAGTCTCTAGCCTTCCCTACATGGTAGGATACATTCAGATACATTCATGCAGAAAAGGTTGCATTATTTTACAGGAAAGAAAAATGAGCAAGAGAGAACACAAAAGAAGGCAAAATCAATTTGTATTTTTTGTATGAAAATGAGAAAATATTCACATTACTAATTTGATCACAGTCTTTAACTTTCTTACTGGGAGACAGAGAGGGAGGAGTTGCTGATCACCCTCTGGTGATCAGCGACAGGACCCAAGGAAATGGAATCACAAGGGCATGCAGTGACAGTACAAGGAGTAACAGCTTTAAATTGAAAAAGGGTAGATATAGATTAGATAGTAGCCAGAAATTCTTCACTGTGAGGGTGGTGATTCCCTGTGAACTGTGGATTCCCTGTCCCTAGAAGTGTTGAAGGTCAGGCTGGATGGGGCTTTGAGCTACCTGATCTAGTGAAAGGTGTTCCTGCCCAAGGCAGAGGGTTGGAACAAGATGATATTTAAGGTCCCTTCCAACCCAAACCATTCGATGATTCTATGAATGAAGCTGTGTCAGGGGAAGTTCTGAGGAAAGGTTCGTCACTGAGAGGCTGGACAGTCACTGGAAGAGGATTCCAGAGAAGTGATCATGGCACCAAATCTGTTTGAGTTCAAGGACTGTCTTAGTCAAATGGTTTAGTCGTAGGTAGTCCTTAAAGCAGCAGGGAGCTGGACTCTGTGATCCTTATGAGTCCTTTCCAACTTCAGATATTCTATGATTCTGCCCAGTTTTGTCAGGCATGAAGTATCTGAATCTTGGATACTCTGTGCCAGGTGAATGTTTCATTTACTCAGTGTGAAATATGTCCTCTGTGGAAGTTGATAGTGATTTGTCAATACCTTCTTTGTATTACTAGAACTTCTGCTTAATTCAGTATTAGATCATTTGACTATTATTTTTGCAAAATTTTTTGGATGTTGGTGAAGTGTTTTAGCTTGTTTACAAGTAACTGGAAGTTTGTATGCATGAAGTCA
Source organism: Eopsaltria australis (assembly GCA_034509425.1). NCBI lineage: Eukaryota > Metazoa > Chordata > Aves > Passeriformes > Petroicidae > Eopsaltria > Eopsaltria australis. Next base: position 288,368 of record JAVTVJ010000208.1, read on the forward strand.
GTAACCTGAAACTTGTGTAATGGATTTATGTCAGAGCTGGCAGGGGAGTTGCAAAAATGTATAGCTAATCTATATTAAGACTGGATATCTGTTTAATTGTTATTGTCATTTAAGGACAGAATTATTTAATTTTGAAGTTGTCTTTTCCCTTTTCTCTTTTTTCCTTCTAATAGGCGCAAAATAATATAATTTAAGGTTAATCTTTTCTCTGCATTTTTTTCCAAATTTGAATGAGATATTCCTAGTTGAATCTGGATTCATGGTGAATAATAAATTTCACTACATCCTTAATTATTAGCTCTTATAAGGCCAGATTCAAAAAATTGCTGTACTAGTTACACATGAGCAGCCTCTTCAAGGTGAATACTGTTGGCATACAAGCAAGTGAATTTTACTTGTAAAAGCATAGAGTTAAAATGGGAAATGCTGCAAATCAGGAAATATTAATGGATGAAAATTCATCATTTTAAGTTATGCAGAGGGTTTTTTGCTATCTATGTAGAATTTTTAGGGAAACTAAAACATGTATCTATTTTCTAGTGTTTCCTAACTTGCTCATTTTTCAAGCTTCGTCTTTGCTTATGATAGTAGCCCCCCCTGTAGCCCTTTATGGCCCCTCTTTACAGAACTTCCTATAGAGATTACAGTTGCAATTGCTTCCAGTCCCATTTATGAACTGGTGTCGCTGAGAGTGTGTTACAGAGAGTGGTAAGAAGTACCAGTCTCCCAGAGATGTAGAGAGTTTACATCATCTTACTTTGAAAGCTGAGCCCATATAACACATAGCCTGGCAGTTGACTCTGGCAGATCTCTTCAGATCACACTATTCCAAATGGCACTGTTGTGGTCACATGCTGGTCATGGGAAGGTTTCTTTGGATTAATGGAAAACTTTGGTTTTTTCCTTTCCAGTCCTGTATTTTGCAGATTTCGATATATTGGTTATTTTTGCTTTCTCCTGTTTCATTCTTAAACAGTATGTTGGCCATGTGTAACTGGTGCTGCTAGATGCCTTGGGAATAAGTGGAGAGAGAGCTGAGGATTTGGGTAGTCATGTAGCAGATAGCATGTGTGTGGGAGGCTGGTATTGTTAATTTTGTTTATTCCTGTGAAAGCTTAGAGTGGCCTTTCTGTGATCAACAAATAATTGAAAACTTGATACAGACAGTTCTGTACTGAAAAGGGAAATGGCAGAACAGGTGCATCTGACTGTGCATATGATTCTATGTCTTAGATAATGAGGAAGAAATTCCATTCATTTTACATTACATAATATTTGCAACTTGAGTGCAAAGACAGGTATTTTAAATTTGCCTTTTTCTTTTTTTATTATGTGTGCCAACTGAATATCAGAGTTCTGCTCAGTGAAACTATGTTTTAAGATATTTCAGTTAGGTATTTATGTACTTGAAGTACTATTTTCAGTCAAGAAAATGTTAATCTGTTCTTCAGGTATTTATGATTCACTTATAAAGAACATCTGAAAGGATTAGCTGTTGTTTGCTTATGGTATAATTTTTCGAAAATATTGATTTCTGAATTGCAAATGCTGAATGTAAAGTACTGTGAGAAATCCTATTTTAATTGAGTTTCAATCCAAGTGTGACCTTTTGATGATAGATCTTACTGGACTTTTGATTGGAATTCACTTTTTTTTCTACTTAAAAAAATACACCTTTTTTTTTCTTCTCCTCTCAGAATCAACGAATCCCATCTGACATGGTGTTTCTTAGAACCTCAGAAAAAACGGGTATGTTTTGACAATTCACATTGGTTACATGATAGATTAGTGATTGTGGTAAAATTTTAGATTGTACATTGTGGCCAATTTGAAATGGTTAAATAGATTGATAGAGCTCTACCTTCATCAGATTAATAGGAGAGAGTCCATACGTGACAAACACATTATGCTTGGACTGTAAACCAGGAATAGTCTTACTGTGAACATGAGACTTCTACAGATACGTTTCTCTACATGGATGATTTTTATGAGCAGTTTTAACAAAAGGTTTAAATATTAACAGTGATAAAAATATTTAGCAAATATATTTATAAGGCTGTACTTGTTTAGTATGATTTGACATTATTTTAAATTATTCACAACCAGTTATTGTCTTGCAACATACATTTATATGTCATCTGATTGTGTTTCAGTTATTAAATTGAAAAGAACTCAAATCTGAACTTACTAATACGTGTTTAAAATAACTATTTTTGGAAAAATTTATCACAAGGATCTGAACTCCTGAAATAACTTTTTTGGGGTTTTTTTTTTACTTCAAAATAATACTGCCTTTTTGATCAGTCAAAAAAAAAAAGTCAAAAAGCCAGGAATTTTCTTGAGTGAGAGAAAGAAAAGTGCTACTTCTTAGCTCTATTTCTCTTCACCTGGTGATAGGGGAGTAGTCTTAATCTTTGAGAAACAAATATCTCCTTTATAGGAACCCTATAAATTATAGCTGTTTTGTAAAGTTTGGAAATTACTCCTGGATGCCCCTGTGTATAACTCAAATGAGTTTTCCTCCTTTATATTACCATTTCTCTTCAGATCCTGAAGAACTGTCTGGTATTTGTCAGACAGCACTAAATTTCACAAAGCTAATAGCTGTGATATTGGTAGGCCCTGTATTAGTGGCACATAGTATTTCACTGTGGCACTGGAGTTCTATCATATATTTCAGACAAAAGCCTAAATTTGCAGAGATCATTTGAAAGAAAAGACAAAAATATTTCTGATAGCCGAAGGAACTCTAGTAGAGCTATATATTTGCTAAAAGAAGAAATTACTGTATAGTCACTGTGTCTTGTTAATGCTGATTAGATGCAGTGATCATCTATAACTGGCCTGGAGTGACAAAGCTTTCTAGTGGTCTTATATAAGCTCCATCTTTGTTAACCACTCTCTGGTTCAGGATGCGGGGCCTTTTCTTTTTATTATCTCTCAGAATCACAGTCTATTAAAAAGCCTAATTTTCTATTAACAAGCAACAGGTTAACGAGTTTTATTTGTGTTGCACTTCTTTAAAAACAAAACAAGAAAACAAAACCACACAAAAATAATTTCCAAAACTTCAAGCATATGGCAGTAATTGTTTTTTGGCTAAAGAGTGAACATTTACATCTGTAATTGTTTCTTCCTGATGTTGCAGTTTTGACTGATGTTTGCTTTAATTTATAGTTGACACTTTTAAGTACTTTGTGTAACAGTTTTTGCATAGTTTTATGTTCTATATGTAATTTTATCTTCTGTGTAATAAAGCAGTTTAACTATAGCTTCGTACTATAAATCTATAAAGAGTAATGTGGAGAGTTTGAACTATTCTCAAAATCCAAACCACCCTTTAAGCTTCTTTTGGGCTAAAGTGCTATTTTCCAGCTTCAATATTTACATTATATATTAATATAGTCTGCAGCACTGCAATATCCTACATCATCACTCAAAAAAAGGAGCAATTTGAGTTATAAATGGGCAATTTACAAAGTTCATCCAGAAACTCACCCCCACAATGCACTTTTACAATTTTCTAGGCTACTTTTAACTTTACGTAGCAGAAGGTGCATTCTGGGGTATCAAGCTCATTTTGGTAAAACTAATTTCTTATTGGATGTATTTTTCCCTTTCCTTATCAGATGCATTGCCTTTTAGCTAGAATGATTTCTTCAAAGACTTGATACAGTAACTTGATGTTAATTCTGCGCCTATTCTGCACCTAATTTCTAAGATTCCTATGTTTATTAATCAGACTTTTACAGAAGTTATAGTTTAAAGGCTCATGTTGGTGGGACTTTTTTTGTATTCATGTGGCGGTCTGTAACATTGGTATTCCTCTCTTTCATGAACGGAGGCAGCTAGATGGCTGTTTGTATTTTGAGTTAGGATTACTTCCCAGGGGGACGGAGCAGGTGGAAATCACTCCTCAAATGTGAATTCTTTGCTGCTGTCTGGCTCCCTGTAAACCGGTTTTCCAAAAGCTTTTCATTGACTTCCAAAATAAATAAAAATAGTTTAAAAATTAAGCATGAAAAACTTATGGAATAATATATTGGAGTTCTATGTCTTTGAAAAGGTACGAGGCAATTATTTATGGCTGAATCTTGGTTTTACTCATTATATGTGGCAGAAGTGACAAGCGATTTGGATGATTTGTCCCATTTATCAGCCTTCCACCAAATGAAAGGAAATGTTCATGCTGAGCTGGCTGCAAAAGGTAGTTTAAAGATTATTTTAATTTTCTGTATAAACAGGCAGCATGCCAAAACCAGCTGACTACCTTAGTGTAAAGCTGTTATGCAAATGTAGGCAAGATTTCTGTTACACTAACACAAAGCTCCCTTGCTGAAATTAAACTAGATCTTAAGTGGCCCTTAACAAAACTTTCAGAATAATTTTTAATTTGTTTGGCATGTTCTCTGCATTTCATTTGTCTATAGGCCGTCTCAATCAAAAAATCAAAGGCTAGACAGGGCATTCCAGAGATCATCATATAACTTTATAATTATTCACAGAAACTGCCAACTGAAGCGTACGTTAATAACTTCATTATGGGAGTATCAAAGATACTGTGTGTGTAAAACACAAGAAAAAATTCAAAGATAAACTCTTTCCTTCTCTAAGCTACAATCCTTGCACTCCACATTGGCTGTGCCTTGGTGCAGTGACTGTCATCTGATCCAGGTCAGGTATTCCTATGCTAACACGTGCTCTGACATGAACTGGTTCTGATCCTTCCTGAAAATCTGGTGCATGTGTTTGTAAGACTCGGTGTTTCTGGAATATTTGTACTCTTTTTACTTTCAAATGTAAAATTCTGAGAGGAGTATAGGGTGACTACAAAGTATCAGAAAAGAATGAATGAATTTTTTTCCAGACAAGCTTTTTATTTGCATTCCTCTAATAACTTTAGGTTCTTATTATTTATGGTGAAAAGCTGGCAAATGCAGTGGCTGCTTCTGAGCTAAGCAAATGTTGATTTTAGCTATCAATGTTTGCTAGGTCCTAGAACAGATGACTGTTGGAGCTAGCAGCTTGGCTTTTTTTTTTGTTCATATGGCTCTTTCATCCTCTCTCGTTTCACAAAAACTCAAGGAACTTCCTAACTTTAAGATCATTGCTCTGCCATACTAGGTTGAAATTGGCCACAAGTCAAACATTACTGGGCGAAAGATGACATGGCAGAAAAGCATTGTACATGGAATTAGGGCTAAAGAGACTAATTGCTGGCATCTGCAGCTGGAATAGCCAAGGGGTACAAAGCTTTAGGTCTTGTGATGTGTTCCACAGACACTTGAACTGCAAAGAATTGTTTCTGTTCTGTACTACTGCTAACTACTTAGGCCTATGACAGACTAATCATAGTACATGCTGGTAGGATACTGACTTTCCTTAGTAGCTTTTCAGGGGGTTAAGAATTGCTTAATCTTAGTTAAACCCTTCTTATTGTTCCCGACGTCCTCTTTGTCACAGATAATGCTTTGTGATGTTATGAAGAGTAGAGCTGGATTTTCTCTTCAGCCTTTTCTGGTGAAACTGAACTTCCAAAAGGTGAAGAGGAAGTGGTTTTCTTGGTCTGCTTCAGCTTTCCTGACCACAGTATTTGAACCTAGCACACGTCTTCTGCATGGAGTTAAATTTTTTGGTAGACAATTGATTCCATTCGGAATAACAGCCACTACTTCTGGAAAAGTAGTATTTTTTTTTCCAAAAGCGAGAGTACTGCATTAAAATACTTCTCTTTTAACAAACCTAAAAAGGTATATGTAGAAGTCTGGTAAAATAAAGTCACAATATGATTTTAATCCTTCAGCTGCTGTAGTTTTCTCAACAGCTACTAAATTGACCAAAAGCTTTTTTTAATTTATTTTAGGGGTGATACTTTGGCGAGAGCAACTCCCAGTGGCTAATCAGTTCCACTGCTGTCAAGCATACTCTTATGCAAACATTTTTATCATAAACCAATTTTGTTACTGTTTGTCCTTAAATCTGCTACATAATAATTTACTGGCGTGGACATTGCAAAACACTGTTTGTCCACCACTACAGCTATGCAATGCAAGCAGTAGGGAAATGGAAAAAATAATTTAAAAATTCACAATCCTTTGTGGAGAACCTTTAATTCTTTGCAAGGTAATGTGAGTTGTGCAGTTGCTACATTCGGTATTTTTCAGGCCACTGTTACACTGTTCTGATGCTTGCTCATCAGCCCATTTCTCCAGCCTGTCAAAGTCCCCCTGGACATTTCCCGTTGCATAGATCAGTGATTTGAATTTCACATAGAAAATTATTTTAAAATGGTATATTTACTCAGGCATAAAATAGTTGCAAACATATTTATACTTTTCAAATTTTTAGCAAAAAGAGTAATCTCTCATTAAAATTTGTAGTTAAGAGTTTTCAGGATTCTCTACTTGTAATTGCTCTAACAACCATGGTATAAGTAAAATGTGGGAGTAAAACAAGAAAATAATTTTTATTTTGAGGGTTTGTAGCAATTAATTTCTTTAGCAATATAACTCTCAGATGTGGTTTTTATTTTAAATGCTAACCATTTAACTGGCATAAACTCTGCCATGCAAGTACAGGCTTAAATAATCATTCATACAAGTTGATTTTTGGAAGGAGCTGTGAGTTAATCAGTGAAGGCAGGCTCCAGAGTCTACTGTCTCAAACAAAGTCTTCTCATTAAAGAAGTTTTTTTGAAAATAATGAGTTCTTAAGCATTTCTATACAAAAAGAGAGCATTGTGTCACCAAATACATTTTACTTGTCTAAAATATTTAGTTTTTTAGGTCTTAAAAAGCAAATATTAGTAGAATATTTATGTCAAAGAATGAAACTCCAAACTCACTGCAAGAATATAATAAAGGTGGTGCTAATACTATCTATTTATTCTGGACAGATAGGAATAAATGTTCTACAAATAGCTTAATTGTATGGGCCCCAGCCTGTTCTGGAACTCCAGATATTTGAAAATCAAACCAGAGGAGAAAATGTCAGTTTGGAATTCTGTTGTGCAGCTGATGTCACTTTTTATTTCTTCATAAAACCAGCTACTGCAGAATAATAAGGCTGAAGGAGTTTCATTTGTCACACATTCTGGAATTTTCTATTATGTTTAGAAAACAAGTGTTGTAAAACCTACCTGTCTGGAAACTAAAATGCTTTGAAAATCTATTGCTATAGAGAATGATAAATGACTAGAGTTAAGTTTTGCACATACGGCCAGATAAAAGTTTATCTTCAGGGCATGAGTAGCTGCCAACAATCTGTCCAAACTACTTTAATCTGTTTCTCTACTTCAGTTCCTATTCTGTTTTTAGCATTTGATTTAGCTCAGGCTTGAAATGTTTTGGTATCTGTTTTAAGCCACTGAATACTAGTGATTTGATGTGATCAGCTACTTGTTTAAGATGTAGTCAGATAGCATGAATGTTATGTGGTGGAAGGAGGTGGTCTCAGCAGGCATTAGGCTCCCAATAGTATTATAAACTCTCTATTAGAACTGTAAAATTGCACAGTAATAGAAGTCATGATAATATATGTAATTCCCTAATTACTTTTATTTTCTGTGCATACTTATCTGACTAGTGTAATCCATGTGTTTCATTAGATTTGCACGAAAATAAGCATTAACAAATTTTTTTTCTGTATTTAAAAAAAAAGACTAGTAAGAATTGAGAAAATTGATGTATAAGGAGACTGTATATTGTGTTACACATTAATTAGCCTGTTCTTATTTATCAGTGATAATGCATTTTCCCAGAAATTTGAGGGGATTTGGTGGCTTGCCTTGAGTAGCAGTCTGAATGTCCTGAAATCCCAAACAATTCGCCCAGTTTGGGAAACAATGTGGAGAAATTGAAGGTGAGAATCATCAAAGCAGATCCTAGAGGCAGGGCAAGTGGGCAAAGAAATGTGTATATTAAGAACTGATAGACTTGCTGGTATGTTGTCAAAGGCTTTGAAAATAAAAAGCCCAAATCACTCTTGCAAAAGTAGGGCTCAAAAATCCCTTATAGAGAAGTTTGTAGTATGTTGTCTGTAAAGTATCTGCTCGTAAGAGTGATACTATGCATTATGTTTGGAGTTTTTTTAAAGATACTGTCTCCTTTCTCTTCTTTTAGATTATTGCATTTGGGGTATTGTTATTTTCTTCTCTGACCTGAAGGCTCTACTGGGGAAGCTGTTAGTATTACCTTGATTCTTTGAAGTGACTGGAACAAGTCTCTTGGTGGGCCTCATATTTATAGTGAAAAAGGAATTTCTGCATAACCTACGAAGTTCTAATTATCAGGTCTAATGAGGAGCAATCTTGCAGTAGATTCAGAGTTGTCTCCCAAAAAATTTAGAAACGATCCTCAAATCTATCTAAACGCATTAATGAGGACAGGATGGCTTGCACATGCTAATTTGACTCTGCCTTTCATGTGGGGCTTGGAAGTGTTCGACTGGCTGGAGCTGGAATGGAAACTTGCATAGACTTGAACTACCTTAGTCTAGCAGCTCTCATTCCAGTAGTAGAAAACCTATCTTGGAGCAGCCTGTGTGGTAAGGAGTACCCAGCTGAGGAGAGGACTGGGTTTTCCATGCAAGTGTTGTGGACTGTGTTGCCATGCTGTCACTGCTCTTGGTATATATGAAGGCTAAATGTAATTTAGGTCAAATATTTAGTTTCTTCAGCCACAGTTGTGATTGAAAGTAGCTTTACACAGCCTTCCTCTGTCTGTCATGTAAAAAGAAATTGAAAAAATTATAAATCCTCTGCTTTTTGCTTTAATTAAGTCCAGTGTTAAATCTTCGTAGCTGGGTCTGTTGTTTCTTCCCAGTTACCAAACAGTAAAGGAAAATACGCTTTTTCCTGCTAAACTTAAACTAAAATTTTATCCTCTTGTTTTTCACATGCCTATTGTAACATACGGCTTTGTCAACTCCTTTGACTTGTGCTTTTCTGTGTTTAAGCTTTATGAGATACCAAGGCTTTTATTACTACTCCTCCTAATTTAGTTAATGGAATGTCCTTCAAGTTGATTATTGTTGCTGCTGCTAAAATCTTGGAGGCAAAACATGCTCTCAGTGGATTCTGGTATATTTGGCCATATATTTTGCTTTTCTCAACCTCCTCTGTGAGCTCTGCTTTCATCTTTTGATGAAAGCTCCTTAAGTCTTCTATAAGCACTCATTTTTGAGATGTATATATATTTTTTGTATTACTGGTCTTTAGAAATATGTAAGTCCATTAGAGCGGTTGATGGGGACAGTGAGTTCTGCTGTGCTACCAGAGCTCTCAAATTGTGGAGCTGTTTAGTCAGTATTTGTATTTTATCTGAAAAGTGAGAATTTCTTCAGTGTTCTAAGCATTGTCTATGGCAGACTTTTTGTTTTAGTTATTACTGTGAAGATGTAAATAATACATATCATCTTTTTTCTCTATCACTGGGTTTCTGCAAAAAGAGATTGCTGGTATGCATCAGAAGAATAATGGAGCAAACTGGTGCATCAAATCCTATTAAATGGAAAAGATTAATGCATTTGAGTATCTTTCTGTATATCTCAAAATAGTATAAATCAGTAAACTAAAATCTGAGAATGTGAATGTAGATTTTTTTTTAAACTCAGAACATTGTTTGCTATATCTGAAAATTCTATGTTTTAATAGAGATAAAATTCCTAAAGCGTACTGAATCAATACTACAATTCAAAAAAGATGCAATGTGATCAAGCTTGGATTAAAAAACATCTGAGTTCTTGTCAATAAGGAACTGTGATGAGTTTAGGGGTATCATATTGACTGTGTATTAATACATGGTATCCTATAAGACCATCAGCTGATTGTTTAGAATGTAAATGAAACTGTTGATGGATCCAGTGACTGATGGCTTAAATTCCAATTAATCAATTGCTTCATCGGTTTCTTAATTCAGATCAAATATCTCAAGTACACATAGTTCTTCCCTGGTCTTAAGAGAAATTAATGCTTTTAAACTAATTTAATCAGTCTTCTATAAATGTGCATCCTCTGGAATGGCGACGTAGCTTAAATGTTTAGGATGTTTCAGGTGTCTTGCGGTTTTGTTCCTCCTTAGAAGCCATGATAATTGAAAGGTTCTCATTAGAGTAGGAAATGAAACTCTGTACTCCAATATGTCATCTTGGTGCTGCTATTCACCTTGTCATCAGTTTAAAATTTTCATGCACATAGTCACTTAAGTAATATAAATGATTTAAAAATTAAGTTGTTTGTAAATGATCTGCTGTTAAGTGTGCAAAGTCAGTCTGTTTTTCTTTTGCTGGGTACATTCTAGTAACCCATCTCTTTCAATGTTTTTCACTTAAAGCAGGAAGGCTGATAATATTGCCAGAAAATATTAGGCTGTTTATGACACTGCAGTTCCACGTGCCCTACTTCCCACTGACCTATCAATTAATTCATCAACACTTGACATAAGCTCTTCACTCTGACACTTATACCAGTTGATCTTAATTTGATTGCTGTTAAAACCTTCCTTTCCTGACAACTGTTGTCAATTATACAAAATAAAATCAAGTATTCATAAGTAGGCTGTAATAGGATATAGGCAGACAGATTTAATAATTCAGTTTTGCTGAGGCTTGAAAGGCATTAGTTGTAGCTGTTGTTCTCATTTGTAAAAAATTCATTGGATACAGCTCTGGAGAAAGAAGGCAGACATAATTTTATTTATTTAGATTTGAGAGAGAAGAAACCAGACGTGTAGTGGTGGTTTAGCATTATCTCTGTTTAAGAATAACTGACAGGAATTCTTATCAGTTATGCATTATAGAAAGTAAATGTAATTTACTTTTATGATTTTTTTTCTTTTTACTAATTTAAGTGCACACATTCTAGGGCTGCTTTTTGATAATAATTGTAATGGAGTGTGGATTTCAGCCCTGCATTTACGCAGAAAAGAACAATACCTTTTCAAGACTGCCATACCTGGTCTTTATTATGCTTGTAAAATATGCATATTCCTATACACCGGTTATATACAACTAAATTATAGTTGTTTCCCTCTGATGCATCTTCCTCACAGTATAACAGTAAGATGTGTGCTATGGCATATTTGAATTATAAGTTTACTTTAGTGCTTATTGACAAGTTGACTTTTCAAGCTTGCCGATTATTCGCAAAAAATGTGCAAGCAGAACTTTGTTAACTTGAATGTTTTCAGAGAGATTAAATACAGTTTTCAGAACTTCTGTGTTGATTAACTTCTTGTACACTATTCTTCACTGTGTACATTGATGTTTGTAACAAATACCATGTGTGGGTTGATGGTAAGGCTCTGTGGGAGGGATTTGAATGTGCTTGTGAAATCTAAAAATGGAAATATTTTAAGAAATAATTTCACTTGTAAAATTCTGATTAAATTGGTATAGTCAAAGTCAAGATCTGCTCTAAGTGAGTGCTCAAAGGAAGAGCAGAAAGAGTGAAGGATAGAAGTGTGGAACTCATAGTGCATCATTTACTTTGTCACTTTTTAATGCTAGTTGGAATAAGTAATTCCTTTTTCATGTTGCTATTCATCAAGAAACATGGCCAGTCCTGGAAAGCAAGTATTAGCATGCTTTCGGTATTAACATCTTTTAGCTTTACGTATTAGCATATTTTCCTACCTTCTCTTCGTAAAAGGAAAGCCAGCAGACTTCCTGATCAAGGAGGAAGCAGGGGGGAAGCTCTGTCTTTTCATCATGCCCCCTCTACCTAAACTTTTTGCTTGCCATTTTCAGAGTCTGATTTGCACTTAATTTCCATGAGTCGATGCATGCATTTTGAGGTATTTGGATTCAGTTATGCAGTCTAGGATCATTCAAGAGTATTACTGCCTAACAAAGAACATTAGGTCATACTTGTACAACTGGTAGGATATTCTGTGTCCGTCTGGCTATTTAAGGGCATTATTAGGCCACTAAGAAAAGTTTCGTAGTATACAACAGAACAGAGTTTGCCTAAAGCATCTGTGAAAGAAAAATGTCTGTGATAGGAAGGAATGTATGTAATGTAACACAGGAGCAGCTACAAATAACACACAGTTTTGACTCTGCAGCAAACTAAATCAACTTCTCTAGGGCAGTTGAGGTTTTCTTTCCATACATATTTCAAATATTAAATCTCAATGTAATTAAGATAACATGAAGTTGTTTTTTTTTATTACAGCTTTCAATTAAAATCAGGTGATTCAATTTTACATAGAATAAATTATTTTCCTTTTGTGAAGCAATTGCTTTTAGTCTGTCAATACTGCTATTTTGGGTTTATTGTGTTAAGTACACTTTTTATAAAAAACACTTGTTAAACAGGCTGAATATTAATCTAATTGTTTTAAGGAGAAATTATCCATCTTTCTGCTTAAAAGAAACAACATTTCTAAGTCAAATAAAATAGGAACAAATAATTTAATTAATACACAGCAAATTTTCTTTTCTGAATGACTTTCTTAATAAACCCTGGAAACTAGAATACATTTAGGAAAATATTTGACATCCCAAGTAATAGTTTGTCTTCAGGTGTCTATTTTAAAAACTGTATTTAATACTCTAGGGTATGTATATAAAAATAAAATTTAAGTGCTTGAAAGTAACACAAGTTCATATACATTACTGTAATTTCAGGAATTTAAAGATATAATAAAGAAATTAACACATAAAATATGATTAGCAAGTTTAGTAGTATTAATATATATAAAGGCATTAATACATAAAATATTATTAGCAAGTTTGGTAGTATACAAAATGATATTAGGCTATCTGGTGATGATACATGGTATTAACTAAGAGAAAGCTTATGATACAATTGTGTTTTACTTGATTAAGACGCTTCCCTTTCTGGTTTGGGGAAGAATTTTTTTCATTTTTTTTTTTTCTCTCCTGCACATTTTTTTAAGTTTAAGGTGAAAATAATTGTCAGGTTCAAGAGTTGTTTCTGTGTTCAGAAGGAATAGCAACTCCTTACATGTATAGATGGTTTGGGGATTTTTTCTTTCTAGCAAGTCATATCCAGGTTAGAAAGGTAAGTGATTTTTAACACTGTCCTAAAGCATTCTTTTGAAGTATGTAACACAATGTTTGCAACTTTTTTTGTGGGGGTTTTTTAGTTCTAATTTTGTGACTGGGGGAGGAGGGTGCAATGCTTCCAAGCATTTTAAAATGGGACAATGAAAATACTTATTTTTTCAAAGACTTTGGTTTTTAGAAGTTTTATGTACTGCTGACTCAAATACCTCTCGAAGGTAAAGTACGTGTGACTTCCGCACAATGCACAGTGGGGAATGTTTATTTTTACAAAAACTCAAGGTTTTTGGTAGTGGTGAAGAGTTGGGTTTTTTTTACTTTCTAATTGCATATTTAATCTTCCTTGTTTATAGCATGTTGAGCCAGGTTACCTTAGAGAATAGTTAAAATTACTTAGTGAAATCTACTGCAATATTTGAGGTAGAGAAGAGGATTGTATTGTTTTGGTTTTGCTTTTGTGATCAGTATTGAAAGCTGACTTGGTAGAAAGCAGTCCCTTTTTCTGGATAAAAGGGAAACAGGCTATGAGATAAGTTATTGATGAAATTAATTGCTGAAGTGAAGAGGAAATGCAGCAGGCCAATACATGTCATAGTGTGAGCTCTATTAAATGAATATATGTGCAGTCAACCATTCACAGCAACCACACTGGTCCTCAACTGCATTGATCTATAGTATAATTCTAAATGAAATTGATGCAAGAGAGCAACCATTGACAGCAAGGGTAAAGAGAACCATGAAATGTCTTGTACAGGAAAAGTATGATGGAGAGTAGGCTCATCTATGCCATGGACAAAAACTGCAGTGATACCGTGGTATTTCTTTGTGTTCCTAAGTACTTCACACTTCATTATAATGCAGTGGATGTCACTGACTCTTCAAAAAGTGCTTTACAGTATTTTATTTTTAGAAGAAAATCCATTAAGAATTCTGTTAAGAATTTAAAACCAGCTTTTCCAGAACTTCAGACACAGCTTTGCAGCTTGCATCTCTGAGCTTTGGGTGAAATTTAGCTGTGATAATGTTTTCTGAGAGCTGTCTATATTAACATTTAAAGATTTGTTTATTTACAATGCACTTAATATAAATATAGCTGTTACGTGAAATTTTGTGAGATTATTTCAAGTCTGTTGTGCAAAACCACTACCTTTTACTCTGATACAATTTCAGGTGGCTTCTCTCTCAAGCATGTCCTTTCAGGTGGTTAGCTCATCAAACTGCTTAATTTGCAGGCTTTGATGGATAAAACATTGGGTTCTTCTAGACTTTGATTACACCAGGGTCCACGTGTCCTACAGAATAACCACTCTCTTTATTTATGTTCACTGGTAGGTACCCTTTTTTGACATACTGCCTTGACACATTCTAGCAGACTGTTCTTTTTTGCAATAAGACTCAAACCTGGATGAACTCCTTTGCAGTGTTTCCTTCCACTTAATTACTACCACACCGCTTCCAGGGATAAAACTACTTTGTTAGTTTTTGTTGGACTGGTTGAAATACAGAAGGAAATATGGGTGTGTTTATATACATATCTGTTTGTTAAAATTTACAAATAACTTGTAAAATCTATTCTTTGCACTCCCATAGCACCCAGTAACAATAATGCATACAGCTGTATGTAGTATAAAGGAAATTGTAATTACTACCTCAGAAATATTGAAGGCTTCTCTAGTGTAGCAATTGTGAAGTGTTGCTAAAATTTTACTACGTTTTTAAAAGTCTTCAAGCTTGATGGAATGGTAGTTAATTTTGTGTTTTTTAATAGTTTTAATAGTTTTAATAATTTTAATAATTTTAATAGATGGGCAATGTTTTTGTGTGGTCTCTTTTGAATCTTACATTAGTAATGTATGTAATACTCCAGACTTGAGGATATCCATCAAACTAGTTATGTGGGTGAGGGTAGGCTCTGCAGTGGTCTCAGTTTTCTGTTCCTTCAATACTGGTCTTCTGGCAGTACAGCACACTGATTCTCTTCAGTGTGTATCTGTCTGTATCTTGAGTTTCTCTCATATCTTAAGTACTTTGCATGTGTTGATAGGTTTATTTAGTCTTGGATCACCAACAGTTGCAGATGATTCAAAATTACTCCTTTTAACTATAATACTATCAGACCCATGTTGTTTTAAATGCAGTCCATATTAAGGACTTAAAATTTCTTTTCAGAGAAGCCAGGAGGCAATAAGCAATGAAAGTTTGTGATGTCATAGCAGCAAGGAGAAAAAAAATCACAGTCATCGGTTAATTATTCTGTTGTGTTGAAATTGTACAAGCGACAGAATTGCATGAAGAAATAAAACTAAACTTTTTTCAGCTCCAGTTGAAGCTGTATCTCTTGATGATAATGTTTGAAAACCTGTTTGGAAACTTGGAAGAAACATGTAAAATAGAATTTACCTCCTTTCATAAACAGACATACTGCTAATTTTATTGGAAAAAATAGTGCAGTTGTGTGATATCTAAAGCATTTCTAGAAGAAAGCACACAGGCGCTCCAAAATACAAATCCTTTTATATGTTGCACATTTATTTAAAAAGGGTTGTAAATTGTATTGTTTTGACTCTTCTACATATTTTAACCCTAGCTGAATTTTTGAAATTAAATAATAGTTTGATGTCTCTTTGTAACTTCAAGGTTCCTGTTTTATTCGAACTGACCAGCTGGATGGAGAAACAGACTGGAAACTGAAGGTTGCTGTTAGTTGCACACAAAGATTGCCAGCTTTGGGGGTAAGCATTCTGTTTGCTTTTAAGTTATCTTCTGTGTGCTCATAAATATGCTATCTAAAAGATTTTAAGTTAGTAAAAGATTGTAACAGTTACTGTAAGTATTGAAAATACCTGTAACTGGAGCATTAGTTTTTGCAATAAATAAGACACAGATATTCTGCTGGATGCTGAACAAGAAGTTGGTTACACAATTATTCCTGGTACTGCATTTAAAAGAAACTGAGTCAGAATTGGATTTTTATCTTTCAACGTAGCAGTTCTCGTTTTTGTTCTCACTGAGATTCACGCTCTCCAGAAGCAGATCACAGTTACAGTGTTTTCAGTCAAATGTTAGACTGCAAGTGCAAATTATTCTTGCTTTAGGAACTATTACTTTAATCACTTACTTGTGCACTTGGGAAACAATAGTCTGCTCCTAGAAGGTGAAGTACTTTTCGTTGTCAAAATTCTTTCTGGTCTGACTAAGTGCAATATGCAGGTTCTTGCAAGCAGGGCTCTCTAAGAGCCTGAATGTGTGTATTTTTTGAGCGCATACATGTGTTGTGTCACGAGTAAATCTAAAATCATGGAAAGGGTCACGGGTGTGTGTGTGTGTATATATACACATCCAAAATAGACACATACCTACAAAAGCAAATGTAAAATTGTATAAATGTCTCCTTTACAAGAACAGATGCAATGTGTTTGACTAAAATACAATCAACTGTCTATCGTGCTTTGATTTTTTTTTTTTAATTTAGTAGTACTTTTCTAACAGTTGCTCCTGTGTTCAACTTAGTTGTTATGTTTTGTTTGTCTTTTTGTTTTGGAAACATCACTGACTGCAGTTGCAAATACTGTGCGAAGCACTGCCTCAGAGTTTAATTTTTGGTTATAAGTTTGATGTTCTGAGCTTAGAAGTTTTGGTGTACTGAGGCTGATGAATCTGGAGTAAGTTACAATGTAAAGGCTTCTCTGCATTATCCTTTGAAAAAGAAAAAAAGGCTTTTTCAGTAATTTTTTTTTTTTCATAAAAAAGTCCAAATCCATGTTTGAAGTTTTTCACTTCTTGTTAGGAAGCATGGAATTAACTTTCTAGTTTTCATGTTAGGTGGAGCATGAAATTCTTGTACTGTAATTTTATATTATGTTCTTTGTTTAAAAAAAATCAATTATCAATAGACATGACAAGTAAAGCACTAAGCATCTATGGAGATAATACAAAATTATGGTTAAATCTGTGCAATATGATTTGGAGAACTAATTGATTGTACTTTCTTAGACTAGTAAATCAGAAGTGGTTGAAGTTGGGATGCCTGCATTTGAATGTTGGGACATGCAGTCTCATCTTCCTGGAGACATTAAGGCTTGCTTCAGGTGGTGCTTGTTTTGGGTGTGAAGGGGAGGGAAGGCAAGATATTGCCAAGAAATTATTTGTGCATCTTGGAAACAGTGTAGAGGAGTCAACTGTACAATATAGTAACCATTTCTTCCTTAGTTGTTTCCACTTAAGGCTATTAACCTCCCTCTAACTGATCTGGGCATCTTGCAAGATCTTTATACTCTCCCTCTTGAGCTCTGGGCGATAACCTGAGTTGTATCATAAGTGCGGTTAATCAGGAGCTACTTCCACTTAACACTCCTTTCCTGGCTACCAGCAGCGTAGGAAAGCCACAAGCAGTTGATGTGTCTCTGCCCTTTCTACACCACTCAGTTTTTGGTGTTTATCAGGTGCTAGACAAGGCACTGCACTAAGCTATTTCATCCTGAAGTAGCTGATGCTGGGTGTAATACTTCCTGCCAACTAAACTAAAATACTTCCAAATTTCTGTACTACGGGGTTTGGTCAAACCACTTACACTTGGTGGTTCTTTATTGAGCTCATTTTAAATGGCTGTTCCCTGCATGTCTTAGACTGTTGGCAGTGCTCATGTCATGTATCTGTTGCTCTCCTAAGCCCCATCTGTCTGTGACTTACTCTGATGGAGTGGTAGCCTAATGCACCCAAATGTAAATGGCTTTTAAGGGATTCTCATATCTGTCACAGAAA
The DNA here is from genome assembly GCA_034509425.1 of Eopsaltria australis. Classification (NCBI taxonomy): domain Eukaryota; kingdom Metazoa; phylum Chordata; class Aves; order Passeriformes; family Petroicidae; genus Eopsaltria; species Eopsaltria australis. The sequence continues at coordinate 306,155 of JAVTVJ010000208.1, forward strand.
ATGATGCTCAGTGCCCATTGCAGAATACAATTTCCCTTCCCATGGAAAAGCACATTGGTAATTTTTAGATTTCTGCAAAGACACTTTTATCTTTACTCAAATGATAGTGATACGCAGGAGTGTCAGTCATGTAAAGAAACTCTGTGGATAGACAACTTCAGAGATTGGTAGGGAGGTCTAAGCAAGCTATGAATATCAAACTAACAAAAAATAGCATTGTGAAATTATTTTACTGTAAGCCTAATTTTTGTGCTTTATAATAACGTTGTAAGTTATATTTGTATGTGGGCCCTACAGAAAGTCAAAATGCAGTGTCCAGAATTATTTCTTTATAGTTACACAGCTGGGTTCATTTCCTGTTCAAAATGTCAGGTGGATTGTGCAGCGCCCCGTCCAGCTGCAGTGTCCAGCAGTGCAGCCTGAGTGCCAGTGCATGCCCGGAGCAGCCCTGGGGCGCTCGGGGCTTCCAGCACTCCTGCTCCAAATCCAGCTCTGCCACCCTCCAGGACCCGGCCCTCCCAGCTCGCTGCGGGAGTTTGGCACAGCAACACAGTCCCTGGCTCCCAAGGTTAAATCCCTGAGGGCATGTAGTGAGCCAGCAGCCGGCTGCTTCTCCCATGCAGAACCCATGCCATCTGGTGTAGCAGGGCACAGTCCCTACAGCTCTGCCCTCTCTGCCCCTGGGCTGACATTTTGGGGTATAACCGGATGGATCACATTATCCCAGCCAACCTCTGCCCACAGTGGCCTCCAGAGACTCATCACACATTCTTGCCACAGTGGCTTCTCCAATGTAGCTCCATGTGTTTGTGATGCATTTTCAAAGATGAGACTTACAGTTCATGCTTCCCTAATGAAATATATTTTTAATAATTAAAAAATATAATTTATGCAAGTTGAGCATAGACTATGAACAGTTAGCTCTTATGTTGCATAGAATATACTCTCCATAATTGTCACGCATTTTGATTTCTTTATCTATAAAAACATAGTCATTAAGGTTGGAAATGACGTCTGAGATTGTTGAATCCAGTGACCAGCTCCACTGTGTTCACCACTAAACTGTGTCCCCAAGTGCCACATCTGCATGCCTTTTGAACACTTCCAGGGATGGTGATTCCACCACTTCCCTGGACAGCCTGTTCCAATGCCTGACACCCCTTTCTGTGAAGAATTTTTTTCTAAGATCTAATCTAAACCTCTCCTGGAGCAACTTGGGGTCATTTCTTCTGCTCCTGTCACTTGTTACCTGGGAGAAGAGACTGACCCCCACCTTGCTACAACCTCCTTTCAGGTGTGAGTATCTTTTTTTGGCATGAACTGTCAGCCATGTCAACAGAGCAGCACTGTAATCCTACCCACTGTGACATCCAGAACAAACAAACCTGCAGACCTTCAGAGCTTTTCTTAAAGAACAGATGACACCACCAAGACGATCAGTACAGATTTTGTTGTCTTTCCTAAAGCACTTAATGTGATCAGAGAATTAAAATTTCAGCAAGTCTCTTAATGATGGCTGAGCAGCAAATATGGTAACACCTAGGTTAGGTTTCTTGCAGTTTCATAGTTATATGTGGGACAGTTCTGGTGATACACGAGTTCTGAGGCATTCTTCTCTAGCTTGTGTGATCAGCTGTATTTATTAACAGCAGTGAGGTCACTGTAATTTTCAATAAATGGTGACTTGTTGATTTATATCAGAAGATCCATACAGCAGTAAACAATACCATTTACATTTAATTAGTTTTATTGAACCAAAGGCAATTTTATTTGCAATGAACTACATGTTATGATTAAGAATGTATTTTAATGATCTTTAAGTAAGGTGAACAAATGTTGCCCTTGACCTAGCAGAGGAGATTGTTCTATGTTATTGATAACGGTGGTGATTTTTAAATTGTGAAATGCAAAAGACAACATTTTCATTATTATACCATCACAAAGTCATTTTCTGACTTGCAGTGTAGAAGGATGAAATGCGTTCTTCTCAACTACTATTTTCAAGTATGAGACAATTAAATGCATATCAATTTTTAAAGAAAAGATCTTATTTACTGTTATACAAGAATTTTTTTAACTTGAGATTCAAGTTTTTCATGTAGTTTTTTTATCTAGAACTGTTACAATCCCCACCCAAATGTCGTTTTTTGTCTTGAATAAGAAAATAACTGAGGTCATTTGCCCTTATTGCATCCTAAAAGTGATGTAATTTTAGATGTAGAGTACTGTTTCCACTGAAGGTATCAGTAGAACTATTTGGCTTCAGTGAATCAGCAGTTCAATGTATTAATATGAAAATAAGTCTTTACTGAAGCTGAGTTTCACAAAACCCCCATTTATTAAATCATTAATAAAAAGTAGTTACCTTTCTAAAAGTACTGGAAAAGCAGCACTTGGTGAAGAAGCATCTTTGTGTTACAGCAACCTTTGCTGGTTGTTGAATGGAGTTCATAGGAAATTTGTCTTTTGTATCATTATTCAACTTTTTCTTTCTTTACCTCATATTATAAAACTACTGTATTTTATTGGCCTGAGAATGGTGTCCATTTGGAGTACAGAACACTTGGCTACAGAAAATAAGAATCTTTAATCTTTCTTTACTCTAATAATGAAAAAAATACTCCAGAAATCTGCTGAGCACAAATAGTATGCTTTCATCTTTCTGCTACTCATGAATGAAATGCCAATAGGCTAACACCATAGATTTCCCCCAGAGCACAGGTTTTTTTAGCTTTGGAAAAAAGCCCCACACATTTCTAGAATACTATGCCAGTTTTAGCTTGTAGCATTTCAGGGTAATGCCAATAACATGCAGGGAATGTGCAGATTTCAGTTTTTTCACAAAGATAAGTAAGTTTGTTTCAGAGTTGAAATTCAAAAAGGAAAAAAAGGAAAACACAAATTAGGTGTTAAATCAGAAATACAAAAAGGGAACTAAAACATAAAAAGACACCAAAGCAGTATGGTAGGTAGAAATTTTTACATTTGAAATGTAGCAAAAGAGAAGATCACAGTAGAAAAAAAATAGAAATACTAGAAACAAGGAAAATATATTACTGTACAAATGCCAATTCACTTTAAAAAGGTGGATAATTCTATCTTTTATTTTAATTTTTCTTCCTGCTAAGGTGTTCTTTGAAAAGAGAGAAGTTGATGCATTTCACTAGCAGTTTTTATTGTGTATATGAGTATGTGTGTGGTATTAGTTTTCTTCTGTTATCCACTACTGAGAGACTCTTTATTTATCTTTGCATAATAAAGAACATAATAGCTTGGATTAGCTAAATTGTAGGTGATAACAGATTGGAGAGAAGTGAATGATGAAGATATAGGACACCGCATGTGTATTAGTTTCATATGAATTATTTCTCATGAACCTGCTGAAAGTAGGTTGGAAGAACAAGAATGCAATGAATGAACTTTATGTGATAGTCTTCAATAAATGTCTGGTGGTTTAAGATAAAGATAATTTGTGAGATTCAGTGTTCAGATATGTTTTAAAAAGCATATGAAACATAAAGTGTGTGTGTGTTTTTCAAGCAATGAGAGATTTCTTGTCTGCAGAATATAAATATAAATTCATTATTTATAGAGCTACACATTTTTAAACTAAAGTCAAATGTATTTCATAAATGTACATTAGGTTTTAAGAAAACATTTTGGTAAGGAAAATAAAAAAATAGTGGTATTCATCAATGTAGCCATTCTATCGGAGAAACTAGAGAATATAAATCTGTTGAGTTTTAAGACATTAACATGGGTAGACAATTGTATCTTTAGTTAATTTTTGTACTGTTCAAATTGTGAAACATTCTTACATTTAAAATTATGGGAAAAAATTAATGGCATACCTTTAAAAGTAGCATTTGAGCTGAGGTGTGATTATATGTCCATGATAGAGGCTATAAAATTATTTCTGCTTTGGAAGGCAGTACATTCCAGCTAGCATGAGCAGGGTACTGTACCTGTGTAAAATGGTCCTCAAAGATGGTGTTTGATTAGCCTTTTGCAGGATTCATCTAGTAATAAAGGATGAAGATAGCCCAAATAATTAGGTTATACATACAGTGGAAAGGTGTACAACCTTGCATCTGATCAGAGGTTAAAATTCTTAGATCAACTCGGACTTGGTATGAAGCATCTGCTCCTCTCCAGAGTAGAAACTGGATTGCTGTGGACCCATGCATGAATGCTCAACTCCTTTTGAAATCTGTTTGCTGCTGTTGATCTTGACCATCTAAAAAGCACCAAAAAGTTTGCTTTTGTGATTGAAAAATTCCTTTGTATTAGGGTTTTAGTCTGTAGTATTTTTTTCTGTGGAAGGTGGATGCTTTAGAGCAATTATCTGAAGAAATAATTGTTTCAGAATTTTAAGGTGGACCTCCCTGGGCCTCTAGGGACAGCTCTTAAAATCTAGCAGTTTGTCAGATTTATCAGATTTTTTTTTCCTTTTGTTTATACTATACTGCCATCTATTTATAGAGCTTGCTGATGTATCTTAGGAGTTTCCTATTCTTCTTAGTTTTAGGGTAGGAACATTCATGGGTTGTTTGCTGTCATGAGTAGTGGTATCACATACATTAGACCAAATTTTATCAGGCTAGTTTTGATATATGCCTGACTTTAAACATTTGAGTAATCCTGTTGATGTAGCCAGACTTTCCTGAAGCTGAGGGAGTTTTCCAGCACTCCAGAAGTGCTGGAGCTTTCAAGAGAACTCGAATCAATTTCATTGTTTCCTCTTATACTCAGTTGGCTTTGTCCTTGCTGGAAAAGTTTTTCTTTTTCCAGTTTCATTCAAAAAACCTAACCAACAAAAAACCAACCCTTCTCCCTCCCCCACTATGTTTTGGAAAGGACAAATATCTGGAAAATATTTTTTAAATTATACTATTATTAATTAACGTGGGGCTCTTAAAAGAAAATTAGATAAAATATCTAATTCATGCTAGAAATATAAAACAATTTAGCGTTTGAACTATCAACACATTTAGGATATCAACTTGAATCTGATTCCTCTGTAGCAAGATGTACTGGGAAAAAACCACGATGTTTCTTAGTTGCGTAAAAGTTGTGTGACCTTAGTTTGGGGTGGGTTGGTGGGGGGTCATAAACTGGAATCTTTACCAGGTCATCAAAATACATGAGTATATTTAAGTTTAAGTAATAGTAAGTACTTTATTCTGTTTTACAGGATCTCTTTTCAATCAATGCTTATGTTTATGCTCAGAAGCCACAGCTGGATATCCACAGTTTTGAGGGCACTTTCACTCGGGTAAGTAGTGTATGTAAATACTGTTCGACTTCTCTCTTTAATACCTCATTGTAAGTGAAACCTACATGCAGTGTCAACATTGTATCAGATCTTTCCTTGGCTTTACAGCAGTATTCTTTCCTATGTTCCTGCCCTGGTGATACTTCATATAGAAGATATCCTGTTAAACGTGTATTGCAGTAAGCTAAATTGTAGGTAAGGAATATCTGAAAAAATCAGAATTGGAGAGTTGAATATTTGTTGATTGACGTCACTTTAATCTTTTTATGTGAAACTCTTTGTGAATAGTACACTTTGTTTCCAGGCATTAGATGCATTGTTCATATATGTCAAAATGACAAGTTGAATAATAACAGTAGCCTGAGACAATGCATCTGCTAGTTTATGTGCAATAAAAGTGTGCTTTGTTTAACAGCATTTCGGCTGTACTTCCAAAGTTCAGTTTTCTCAAAAAGTAAAATAAAACTTAAAGCTACTTATGGGGGCTTTTATTCAATCTTTTCTCCGGAGATAATTATATTCAAAACTGATCATGAAAATAACAATGCAATAATATCTATGACTTGTTTCTGTTGTTTTCAAAAGATGAGATGCTAAAGTTGACCCTTTAAAGCAGTGTCCTAATAGGTAGTAATTTTTTTTAAATAGGTTTACAGTTTTGTAGCAGTATATTAGCAGATATAGTGATTGTTCTGTTTATTTTAGCCAAACTCAGTGTTGTTAGACTCATTCCTCTTGATAGTTTGTTTCTAAAATAATTTGAGAGAATTAACTGCTGGGGAACTAAAGAGAAGGGTTTTTTACCTGTGACTCAAATAGGTAAAAGATTTTGTTCTGTAATTGGAATTCCAGTTCACAATTGTAAACACAGTGATGAGTGAGATATTGCACTTGCTGGCTCTCGAAGACCAATTTATACCAGTTACATAGTCCATGCTGCCTACAAAGTAAATGTCATTTGTTCACACCTTCCAAAGCAGTAAGGAACAGCGTTTACTTAAACCTTGTATTGACCAGTTGTCCAAATGAAACTTCTATTAACAGCTGTAAATTAATATTATTCCTCTCAGTGGCTAAGTGTGTACTTTCCTAAATATTTATTGAACTCTTTGAAATTTTTTTAACAACTCTGCTACAAGTAATAGAGACATTGGGAAAACATCATGATCATTTGTGTTGTGGGTTCTGTTTGTACACATCATAAGACCTGTATGATTCAAACATCCCAATACGTGTAAATAACTGTGGTGCAATTTATGGTTTCAAAATTCATAGATGCTTTTTTGGATGCTTCAGTAGGAAGTATAGTTTAAACTGAACTTTTGTGTAAAGCATCTGAGGGCATTGCCCTCAAATTTGGTTCACAGTGAATCACTATCACCTGCACAGGGACTGTCCCGCTGGACAGCGTCTGGCAGCGTGTCCCAGAAGCATCCCTCGGGGAGCCCTCTGGTGGGGCTGCTTTAGCTCCTGCTGTGGCACTCTGCTCACTCTGTAGATGGGCACAAAGAGACCAATCCCAGCAGGTCCAGGGGTAAAGAATAAGGGAGGGATCTTCTGTATGAATATCCGAGCAGTTTATTAGCAGTTCCTCACTCGAATGGGTCCAGCGACAGAAGACCCAGAACAAAGGCGAGGACAGACTTTTATACAGCAGTAACAAACCAATCAGGAGAGGGCCCAGGGCTGGGGGGGGGAAGGTGGGACAAGCTTACTGGTCCAATAAGGAGAGGGAAGGGGAGGAGAGAGAGAGAGAGAGAGAGAGAGAGAACCACAACCAATGGAACACTGAGTAGCACAGAACTTTCTAGATACAGATACATATGCATAAGAGGTGGAGAACAATCAGTCCAATCATGGGGGTACAATTAACATAGCAAGACCACATCAATCACGTGGAAGAAAATATTCTCCTCCAGAGGGAAGGGGAGGATTTTCAAACCCAAGAAACCCTCCACCGTGGTCCCTTAGATCCCTTGGGACTTTCCGAGCCTTCGTGGGCCTCAGTGGTAGCCTCAACGGCCACCACAAATCACACTAGATGTTTTTCAAAGGTTGGCTTTTGTTAATGGTGTACCTTCTGCATTGTGAAATGTTGTTTTAGAACACTTGTTTGGTGATTTATCTCTCTGCTTTTGCTGTGAGCCCTTGCTTCATACGATAAATCAGTTCTTGCATCTACTTTCTATTTTATGTTAAAGCAAAAAAAATTAGTGTGCTTAGTGATGCTAATGCATACATATTTTCTACTTAAGCATTGATGTTCCAAGAATTCTTGCAAGGGTAGGTTGACAGGGTAATAGCACATTGATTTTTCTTTTTCTTTTTTCCCCCCATTATGGAGACAGAGTACTAACAATGTAAAAGACAAGCTTAGATAATTTCAAAAAGTGTGCGTCCATAAAACAAACCAGAAACTTGGGAGCACAGTGCTCGAGTTTTTATGAGTGAGCAAGGTCTAAGTACAAATTTATCCACAAAAAAACCTGAGAGCTGACAGAAGATATCTTTTGCAGAACACCTGCATAACAATGTCAGGAGGCATAAAAGCTTTGCTGTACTCATATATGCCAGCTTCAAATGAAGTAGTTTCTCATTGTTCTCCATGGATTTGGTGTGTTATATGCAGTCAGTGCATGAAAGTGAGTGTGTGTCCTTGCATGATCATGTCTGGTCGTTAAAGAAAGGCATAAATTAATTCCTCTCCTCCTTTCACATCTACTAGACAACCTATCAAAAATAATAGATGAGCTAAATTAGTGTTTTGTGGAAATTTATGAGATAGCTTTATTTGTTCTGAGGGCATCATCCATTTCTTGGCTGAGCCTATTTCTAAAAAGTGGTGGACAGAACAAGGATGTAAACAAATGTTACTACTTGAGTTTTTCTTCTGTCTGATGCTCCTCTGTAGACTTGCTAAATGAGGGAACTATTTTATCAATGCTGAAAATCTGTAAAAAGACAATATAAGGTAACCATACTTCTTAACCCAACTTTTACCTGTTAGAGCCTAAAGAGTACTCTAGAGCATTACATCAGTGTATACTGGCATAGCCAGTATTATTTAGCCTTTGTTTATTTCTGTGTAGAATCACGGAAAGTCTCCCTTGCTTTTAATCTTGGCTACTTTTGTTTAAATTTTGGCTCTTCTTTCACTGTTCCCTTAAGAATATTTTCCTTTTATTTCTTCTGTATTACAGCTCTGTGCTGTCCCCACAGTCTCTTCATTTGCTTTGTGAATATATCTTAATTTTTTATATTCTGATAGAAATCTTAGAAAACAAATGCAACTGAGTTTGGTTCAACTAGTTCAATAAGCTTTTTTTTTCATATGATACAGAACTATATTATATAATATATATAATTTTTTTCCAATATAGCATCTTGTTAGATGCTTAAAAAAAACTACCCTGATGCAAAGCCTGGTGCATGTAGCTGTATGCATTTGTGAGTAGAAGCTCTGGCCTGAAACTAATTATAGAGATGTTTTCTTGGATATGTCTTGCATTTTAGTAGAGAGAATGTTAAGTCATTTTTTTACTTCATGTTTGCTGTTGAAGAATTGCCTGTTTTGAAGCAATGGTTGTGTTCACTTCAGTCTGGCTTACTTTTGTGTTGCCACTGAAGAGAATGGTATTATGTTTTGCAAATCCTTTTGGTGCTCCTTCCATATGCTGGCAGTAACAGCTATACAGACAGCTTGACTAGGGAGCTAATCTGACCCTGTCCAAAACACATGCCAGTAAAAGCAACATGGCCAGAAAAAATAACTGTGGGCTTGGGGTGGGGAATTAATCTCTTTCAGTGATTCAAGTAAATGAATGTGTACTCCGCTTTGCTACAAAAGTTGATTGGTGTTGTTGTATTGCATCTTGTCATCCAGGAATAGAGCTAGGAAACGTCAAATAGAAGCGGTACACTGGTTCACTCAAGGATTAAGTATTTAGTCTCAAAGGCCTCTCTCATTATTTACAAAAATTTCTAAAAATTGTAGCTTTGAAACTTTTTAAATGACTCCTTGAAATTTGTCATGATCCTTCATCAGCTGTATTATGGATTCCTGAAAGGGCTTTATGAAACCAATTATGAAAGGATTGAAGATGGGTTATATTCAATTTCTATTTCACTGATCATCTTTCCTTTCTTTCTGCACACGTAAGAGCTTCAGACTAATTTCTGAAAAAGAACTGTGGGCAATTTAAACCTCTATGATCAATGCTGCACATGGATTACAAAACTGAGGCTGAATATGAAGCTTGAATATAATACTGAACTGCACTATTCTGGTAATGAACTTAATTCAGAATTCAAAGACCAAGAAACATACATCTGCCAAATGAAATTCAACCCAGCAGACCTTAAGTGGAAACCTTGTCAGCTGGACAAAGAAGCCCTTGTATGTCAAATTTCTGCTACGAGAGCAAGTGATGGATTTCATTCAATCCGAAACATACATTTTTCTGTTAGTGTCAGAAAATTTGCAGAAATTTCTCCTTTACACAGGTCTGGTCTCACTCAGGAATTGCAGTTCTTGTCCTTCCCTGCTTCATCTATCCCTACCATCTCTGCAGAAGCACAAATAAAATTAGTGTGAAACAGCTAAACTCGTAACCCATAAACGCACCTTGTTTTATTCATTTGAGTAATTTATGACAAAAGAAAAATAAGGGTAAGTCATCATCTCTCTGGGCATGGAAGTTGTGGTATTTGGGAAACTGAATGAACTGTAGAAAGCTGAAAATGTTAGGTGAGGGCATAAAGACATGAAAGTATCATAGTGAAATTAGCAGAAGATAAGTGACTGGCCAGACCATTCTGTGGATGAGCATGAGTGGAGAGAGAGGGAGAGCTCATTTGATGTTTTCCTATTTTGAATGGCCTAAAAGAACATATTTCACTAAGTCTTGTAGCAGTGGTAGACATTGGACAAGTGACTTTTTCCTGACCCTGTTGTCAGCTCTCCACAATCATTGCAGGACTTTTGATTTCTTCTTGTAAGATGGGAGAGTTTCACAATTCACAGTCTTAAAATCTGCTAACCGAAGAATAAGGGAAAACAAAAGATTTAACTGGTTTAGTATCCTGGCCTTGACAACAGCCAGAAGCAGACTGCTGGGAAGGAGAATACAACTAGAGTAAGGACATGGTAATACCTCCTCAAAAGAGCCATCTGTCTCTTAACTCAAGATGTGGGAATTTTCCTGAGTTAGAGCTGATTCCTGTAAGTAACCTGCAATGAATTTTCCTTCTTTAAACTTACCCAGTTCACCCATGAACCTGTGTAGCCTTTTAACATTGAAATGGGAAGAAGCTGCCCAGATTAAGAAGATATTTAAGAGTGATTGACTGTTATTTTAATTTTGCTGACTTTATTTATGACTTCTTTCTTCTTTGGTAAAAATAAACAGTATCTATCCTCCCTTTTTAGGTGCCTCTTTCATAGATAGTCTGTCATATTCCCCATTAGAAGTCAGGTTTATTTAGTCATATCTAGCATGGAAGCTACGTTGACCTCCCTTATTGCTCTTTTTGAATATTTTCCACTTCTTTTTACTTTCTGTCTGGAATAAAGACTAGAAATAATCACAGAACCCAGATAATTTGGGAACAATTGTAAATCAAACCAGGAATATAAGCATTAAATGAGTTAGGAGCATAGCAGATAATTCTTGCAGTAATAATTCCTGAGGTAAGAATCAGAACATAATTCTCTTTTTTCGTCATTTAAGGCTAATCGTATAGAATGTTGATGATTCTTCACAGAAACACAGAATGTTCTGAATTGTAAGGGGCCCACAAGGATCAAGTCCAACTCTTATGTGAATGGCCGATAATGGGGATTGAAGCCACAACCTTGGCATAATTAGCACCATGCCCTAACCAATTGAGCTAATCCCAGGATCATCAGAGTATAAGTCTTGATTCAAAACTTGTGGTTTTCTTCTTGGGGCTAATTCCATATCCTCCCTCTCTTCCCCTCTGTTTTTGAGAGAATGTTTCTCCATGCCTTTTAAACAACAATTTTTCCTCACTTAGGAGAATAAGAACTATAGTTTCCTTGCTATATAGGGATCTCTTCATGTATGCACAAAAATGTATGTTGGAGATTTTTCTTTTTTTAGAAACAGAAATTTCTATGCAGCTCATCTTGTGCTTGGTAGTTGTTTCAAAATAGAGATGAAAAATGGCATAGGTTTGATTATTGACAATATGTAGAATTTATTGTGTACTTTGATAAATAAGTCATTCCCTCTCTCTTGCAAAATGTTTAGCACCAATCTGTAATTTGATCAAATACACTTGATTATCCTACCTCCTAAAGTTTCCTTTAGCTGTAAACAGCACATTTCACAGCTGCTAATGAGTAACAAATCTGTACATCCTCCAAATTGATTATGAGAGATTGTCTGTTTACAATCTGTGGATCATTATTGCTTGGGAGGAGAGAGGGGAGGAAAAAAAAGGGTAAGTTTAAAGTAATCATGGAAGCAGTTTTCTATTGGAAGGATTTTCCCATGAAGTATGTATTTTGTAAGTATGTGGTAAGATAATACAAGCCTGCATTTCATTTTAAGTCTAAATATTTTTCTCTGAAGTTTATGGAATGTTGATTAGGTGCAAAATTATGATGACCATAACTTACTGTATGAATTATAGCTGATTTAAATGCAGAACAGGGTGTTAATTTTTGGAAGTTAATGTTCATAACTCACTTGAACTGCATGCTATAACATACTGTTCTGCAGTTTGATACATCTGAGGAAAAGAATATATTACTTTTAAAATACTTTTGACTAGTTCTTTTAATATGATTGAGTAGAAGTAATATGAACTTCAAACATTATTTCACTTCTTAAAAATTTATGTGTGTCTGTTTACGTGCAGTGAATGCTGTTATACAGTGATTGATACAAGGATGCGAACACCCTATGTCAGTTATTCATATGGTTTGACATGGCTCTTAACTTTTTGTGATGGTGTTTTACTTATTAGCTTTTCTTATTTTTAACAGGAGGACAGCGATCCTGCAGTTCATGAAAGCCTAAGCATAGAAAATACATTGTGGGCAAGCACTGTTGTTGCTTCAGGTAAGTGCTGCAATACAAAGCTGCTAATGTATCCAAATACTTCCATGGAAGGGTATCCTTTTTTTTCAAAAGCCATTAATATTTCACATTGTAAAATACTTTTATCTTCCAGACTGTTGCTTTTCTGCCTTCCCATTGGTTTCATCATGCTGCTCAAAACATTTTCATACATTTTTAATCCTCCTTAATAGCTTTGGGGGTTTTTTAACTTAAATTTTGCTCCTTTAGTTGTGCAGTCCCTTGTAGCCCACTGAAGTCATTGACCTTTTTGATTTAATTAAAACTTCAAGCTGTAAGGTACTCTGTTCAGTTCACAGTGGCTGCTTTTCCCTGCTGAAAAGCAAGGAAGGATTTGCATTTTTAGGAGTTTCTCTTTTATGTATACTCTATGATAAATATCTTCCATTAGGCCAAGTCTTAATCAGAAAGAACAGATAAGTTATAAAGTTGTGTAATTTTAAAATACTGGGATTAAAATATTAGCACTGTTTCATGTATGTCCCAGATATTATAAATTAGTACACATTAATACCTAGATGCTTTATTCAGACTTTAAGCCATTGTAACTTTCTGGTTTTTAGAGCAGAAATTTATTTTCTTTCATTTTTGCTCTATGTAAGAAAAGTCAAAAAGGCTGTGGTTATTCTTCTCCATGAAGACTAAGAATAAGGAATTGAGAGAGCATGATTTGTGAAGAGAGCTGGGATTTAAGATGGGGAAATGGAACAACTGGGAACAGCAGAGAAAGGGGAAGAAAGTAAAAGAATCTCTGGCTAAATTGTGAAGTTAGTCCCTCCTATGAAGCCTTCTTTAATCAGTGAGGGGCCTGCTGGAAGGCTGTGGGGTAGAGATTAATTCTGAGGAGGTAGCAAAGGAGTTTGTGACTGAGCACTCCTTTCCCAAGTGCTGAAAAGATAGTCCTGTTCTTTGATTCTTAGTGTTGTTTGGTTTGTTTGCAGTTGAGAACTATTCTCTCTAAAACTGTTTGATCAAATGGATGATGCCTAAAATTGTCCTCAGTTAGGATTTTACCTTTGGTAGCCAAGGTCTTTAGCCTTGTATAAAAAAATACTTCTCATGAATTTTTAAATTTCAATACTGTGTAAACTTGGTTTGAATTTCCTTTTCCTCAAATCTATGTACGGTGGAAAACTACACTCAAACAGGATGCATTTGCAAAGTCAGTTATTCTGAATCATTACCTTGGAATTTTAATTGAAAGTTGTTCATGTTTTCATTGCCATGAAAGATGATTTTGTTTAGAAGTGTAGCTATTGACTGATTGCTCTTGATATACTATCTAAATTTGGTACCCATATTAGTGGAAATAGTGCTTCTTAAAATTTATACCTTAGGATAAGTTTGAGGTTTTTACTTCTGAGGGTTCTTGTAAAAGTTTAATTATTTATGAAGGATTTTAGCTCATTGTTAATGATGGCAGTGGAAAAACATAGGAAAAGATAATTCTCTTGTTGGAACATAGTTTTCAACCGTGTAATAAGACTTTAAAGCAGACTAAGGACAAACACACTGAATAATACAAAATAAAAAATATTGAATGTCTCTTCAAGACTACAACCCCTTCTGAAGGGAAAAACAATGTGATCAAGAAATTAAAAATGGTGTCATGATGTGCATACACACATGAAGAAGTTAGCTTGAATTAAAGAATCAGAGGAAAAGAATTTCCTTCAGTAACTGATTTTGTGACATTAATTACATCTAACCTTTGGCATATCATTCATTTCACTTACCTCATTTCATGTATTCACTACAATTTAATACCGTGGTAATGTGCTTCTCTCATGTAAGTACTCCTTGGCCTGTATGACAAAAATCCAGATCTAAAGAATTACTTAGGACCTCTGTGGATGTAATTTTAGCATTTGATAGGATTAGCCCTCCAGCAAAAAGTAAGAAATTATTGCCTTCAGTCTGTTATCTAATAAAGCATTTATAAGGTCTTAGTGGTACACTGTGCATATAGTCATGAGGAAGATCATAAGGTAAAACATCTAGCAAATTCTTAAAATTAAGATGTTCTAGATCTGGTTGATAACTGATGTATCGTTCAGTTGTTTCCATCTTACTTCCAAGTTGAATGTATATAACTAAGTTAGAACACTTAATGCTGAGCTAATTAAATTTGTTTGGGTTTTTTTTAAAGTAGACTTCATAATTGAATTTCCAAGATTTGTGGCAACTGAAAATCTTAATAAAAATACTGGTCACTGTCTGACTGCATTATAAACACATATAAGCTGACTTGCTTAAACCTGCGTGGGAGGATATCAAAGGTGGACTCTGCCTACACAAGTTTGCAGGTACCTCTGCATTCCCTCCCCTACTATGATTGGTCACAGCCCTGAATTATATCTGAAAAATGTAGTGGAAGATTATGCTTGTGCATAGCTTCTACAGACAAGAGACACTAGGATCTATGAAAGCAGAAGAATAAACAGCCTGTAGCATGTGAACTAGTGCAGTTTTTCTACTCTGTAGACAGCTACCTTACCCACACTTGTATCTGATTTCAGTGTCCTTATTGTCTAGGTTCACAGCTCTGGTACATACAGGTATTTTTCACCAAGAAAGTCTATGATGTCTGTGTGCAAGCCTAATAATTCTATTACTATTCCACTTTGGTTGAAGAAAGCAGGTTGGAGGCCTGAGTCCAGGTATTGAGGGGTAGAGTTCTGCCCTGCAATGTTTCCTGTACATCTCTTCATTCACCCTAAGACTCTTCAGTATGACAGTCTTTAATGCAGTCCAGCTTGGAAGGCTGCTTCCTCCAGTGCTCTCTATGCAGCCTGGACCTCATCTATTACTAAGCCAAGCAAATGTGTGGCTTGTTGGGACCCTGTTTTGCTCTTGGCAACCCCTTGTAGGTTGTTACAAAGTGTTCTGGGTCAACCTGGCACTATTATCTTGAGGTCTTACTGTCTGATGGTGTCGGTCTCAGGAATGGAGACAGATTTATCACTGAGGCCCAGGAAAGGAATACGTACCTGTGTTGCAGATACAAAGCCTTATTTAATTTTAAAAATGGTTTGTGTAGGACTTACGGGATAATTGTTGGGTGAGGGGGCTCTCCTCACAGTGATTAATAGATGCTGAATTTCCTGATACTCCTCTTTGACATGTTAGAAAACCCACATTGTATCAGGTAGGATAGCCTACTGTCTCCAGGATAGATGCCATTGCTATTTGTCAGGGTGATACAGAGAGTCAAGGTTAGGCTGGGAAAAGTGTTTGGGGAATTATGTGGGGGAATATCTGAGAAAACTTGAGCTCTGGTTGCTGATGCCCTGACAGTTCTAGAAGAGAGAGACCACAAATCAGTTATTTTGCAGATGAGTAACAGTAAATTTAAGTGTATAAAGGTTTCAAGAAATCTTATCAACTGCGTCTTGAATGCAGATTACCACAGCTCATGAAAATATCAGAATACTACAATAATGGATTCTACAGGGAAAAAAAAAGCACCTATTGCTAGAGCAGTAGAAGTGACAAGAAAAGTATTTGCTATAATTTAAGACTTTTTATTTTCTTCATGAATTTTAGGAACCAAAAAAATTAATTCAACAAAATTGTGTAATTCCAAAAAACTCAAGAATTAACTATTCCATGTCATTTTTATATCAAAATATAATGTTTAGGAGAGTGAGGTTACTCAAATTTGTACATTTGGAAGGTGTTTACTTTTCTTGGATTTAGTATGTCTCTTTACGCCTTAGAATAACAGTAAGCTTAATGGGTGAAAAAAAAATACATTTTACCACACCTAATATATACCCAGTTTCAAAATTGATAGTTTAGATATCTAAATGGAGATTCTACTGATATACAATCTGCAGGGCTTTCTGCCCTTTGCTGTAAAGCTCTGACAGAGATCTGGTGACCATCTGTATAGTGTTTATCCTAACCCTAGAAAGGACAAATATTAATGTGCCTGGATCACACTGGAAGCCTCTGGCAGGGATGGAAATCAAAAGCTTTTCTCTCAGGTCCAAAGCATGCAGTCATCTTTTTGTTATTCTTTAATAACTGAGGAAAAAATATTCTGACTTTTCCACTTACAGGCAAAGTTCCAGCAGGTTTTTAAGAAGTAGCAGTAAGGCACAGAGTCTCTGTCATTCTTAATATCTGTATTATCACTATGGAATTAATGATAGTGCCTGAAGGAAAGGAAATTATGGTTAGTGAAAACTTGCAAAACTCCTGTCACTGGAGATACACCTTTAAATATAAGCAGATTAAACCACAGAGTGTTCTGAAAACCTGTTCGTTTATCTTCAATGAAATCACTTATCTTTCAGATCATTTGTGCTTGTGGCATCAATGACTGTGTTGTTGGTGTTTATTGAAAGCTTCAGTAGGTTTCATTTCATAAAGGGAGAGAGGAAAGTTAGCAGTTAAATTTTAAAAAGCTTCAAAAGGTCCACTACAGTATGGACTTTAGTTTTTTGTTCTCCACTTGTGGTAATGATCAGCGTGGCTCAAATGCTGAACAAGATAATGCAGCTTTCTGAGAAACCTGCTGAGATACCTATTAAGAGAAAATTCATATTAATGAAATTGCATCATCATTTTGGCAGGTGTCAGTCTTGTGAAGTCACTTTAGATAAAATCAGAGCAATTTTATAACTACACAGCTGTCAAAAGCAGTATTTTCTGCCAACTCCTACATACGACTAATTAATTTGAGCACACTCTAGTTTTTATAAGTTTCATGTAGTGCTTGGGAGATACCAAAATTGATATGATCACACACCAGATTAAGAGTATGCCTGACTATTTATGTGGGTTAATTCTTCACAAGTCTGCTTTTTTTTTTTTTTCCTAGGCCCACATTTGTTCTAATGGTATCTCGTAACTTCTCTCCCCCTCATTAACCACTCTGCCTGTACCTATCAGTGATTGCCCAGTGTATGAGACCCAGTATGCAGAGGCCCCATACATAAAAATACGAGTCGTTGCTTTTAATAAGCTGAGGCTTGCAGTACAGCTATGCTTCCAGGAATCCCAGATTAGATTCAGTTCATTTTATTGGATACCAGGACTGTCCCTGGTGCAACCACTGTGGGACAACACTGAAGCCAGGGTTGGAGTTCCCTACACCAATGTACTTCAGATATAAGGAACAGTTACTTACCACTGAAACTGTGCTAATGCCAAAAAGTTTAAAATCTAAGATCGCAGCTTTTTATAAGCAGCGGTTTAGTCAGATCTAACCAAAATTCTGCTCTAAATTCAGTAGTCAAAATGGATTTTATCTTTTGCCCTTGAAACCAGCTTTTCAAGGAGCAAAATACAAGACAAGTAGGAGAGTTTGTTTTTCTGAGCTGCAGCAGCCTAGCCAGGTGAAACTTTGTAGAAATGTGCTATCTGGGATGTAGAGTTCTCCCCAGCTTCTATTGAATTCAACAGCTATGAAGGCAGAGGTTGCTGGAGTGTGTAGGAGATTCCCTACAGGATATTGTCCAGTACATTCTGACTGTAGGACAGAGGTCAGCTCAGGATCACTCCAAAATAAAATGCCTCAAAGAGATATGTTGGTTGGAGACAGTAGGAACAGATCAGAAATTATAGATCAGTGACTATTGTAGGAATTTTGGGGTGGCCTGGGCATTGATCAGTCAGTGGTGAGAAATGGTACTATGCATCATTTGTTTCACTTGGGCCTTTGGGTTTGTTCTTTTTTTCCCCTCATTACAGCATTTATAATCATTAATATTATCATACGCATTACTAGTATTGTTGCTATGTTTTTCTGTGTTTAAATCATTAAACCATTCTTATCTCAACCCATGAGTTGTGACAGGGATTTTTTTGGATGGGAGGGATTGGTTCGTTGGTTGGTTTTGTTTTCTTTTTAATTTTTTTTCTCTATTCTCCTCCCCATCCCATCATTGGTGCTCTGGGGTGGAAGTGAGTGAGCAGCTGTGTAAAACCTAGGTGCCATCCGAGACTAAACCAGGACACATTCTTATTTTTGAGTAAATGCAATAATCTTTAATGCAAACATCTTTCACTATAATCTTGTTTTGTCTTTTGGTGTTTCTTCAATTTTTTACGACCTGTTATGCTTCAAGAGCAGTGGTAGCAGATCATACATGTGGTTTTCCAAAGAAAAATTAAGTTAATGTCAGAAAAACATGTAATACTTCTACATTTTTTTTTAAGTTTTCTGAGCAGGGAGTTTCTGAATAGTTATGTTTATTATTTCTTTATAGCATAGTGACCACCTAAAAAATCCCGTTATTGATTGTACTGCCATAAAGCCATTTCAGGTCACTTAATAAAGTAATAGAAATAAGGAGAAAATAAAATTTTGTTTAATGTAAAAATTTATTTAGTAATTCTGAAGCCAAATTTTCCTATACCATGCTGTAAAAATTGACTGAAAGATAAGTAAAACTTGGGGATCATTTTATAAGCTAATGAAGAGAATATTTCTGTATGACATTCTATCAAAGTAATTAATTGACTGAACCAGATTTTACTTCATTATAGATGGCAGAGGTAGCAGGAAATTGGTGTGTGACATGTTCAGCACCACTTCACTCATTTTTTTTATTCCCTGTGCAGTTATTTATGCTGTCCTAACTTCTGAAAACAGTTGGAGGAAATTTTAAGTTCAAATATAAGTTTTTAACCAGTTCCATTGGAAGTATTGTTCCCATAAAAAAGAAGGAAAGCATTTTATCATCTTTATGGGTGTTTATTGCAGAAGTTAAAATGATTCTTCATTGTATATTCTGAAACACAGCAGTCACAGTGTTATGCATAAATATTGGGCCTTTTTCGTACAATTTATTTCTTTAAGGAACTAAATTAGTGCAAGTTTTAATTTGGGAAAACTTTCTCTAATTTACTTGACACCTCTGGATTTTTGTTTGTTTTTCAGGAACTGTAATTGGTGTTGTTATTTACACAGGCAAGGAAACACGAAGTGTAATGAACACATCCAATCCAAAAAATAAGGTAAGTTAGTTTTACTCTGGGATTGCCAGATTCTGTTCTCAGAAAACTTAAAAACAGATGTTACTAAACCCAAAAGTCTACAAATTTTTACTGTGATATGTTTCATGTGTGCTGAACTGACTTGAATTTTGGTACAAGAAGTGTATTCTGCCACAGTCTCTTTTTGAAAGTAAAATTATTCTTCCTTTAGAGTGTTACGAGTACTAACAGAGGCATTTCTCTTGGAAGTATCAATGTGCATCTTCAGATTCTTATAATTCTGTCTCACAGCTAAATATTAATTTTTACTTCTCCCAGATTATTTCACTGTAAAGTATTTGGCTAAAGGTACACTAGTTTTAAGGAGTGTTTGTAACAGTCTACTAAAGTTTATTTGGGCTGCCAGTGGTGGTAGAACAAGATAACTGACATTCCAGTCAGTGCCCAGAACACTTTTTCAGTGATTTTTGCAAGCAATTAAAACATTTACAAGGGATTTTTCTGTCAAGAAGATACCAGAAGTTTCAGTGCTTCCCTCTGTACAAGGTTCTTTCAGTTCTAAACAAAGCAAATAGGTCTTCACTTAATCGGTAATGTTTCTAATGTAAGTTGGGGAGCATTCTCAATTTTAAAGAAATAAAACTTCAGCTGTGGGCTGAAGACCTGTGTTTAGTAAGAAGATAATTATATTAAGAAAGGAAAAAATTATTGCAAGAGGTTTAGAAAAAAATCAACTGTGACAGGTTGCCATTTTCACGCCATTCATAATAAGTTGCTCTGAGTAGGAACATCAAGAGTGAAATGATAATACAAATTGCTTGGAGCAGTTATTGCAGTCCCCTGAGTGTATTGATTTGTGTTTCTAATAAAGAGATGCTTTTAAATGTCTCATTGATAGAGACAGTTGATATGTACCATTACCAGGATTAAGATGGTCTTTTATTATTTTAATCTTTGTAACGTGCATTTTAAAATAATAGAGTAAAATGGAACCAGAATCTTTGTGGTGTATGATTATTTTCTATTCTACCTGATACAAAGATGATCCCTTTAGTAACAAAATCTTTTTCTAAGAATTCTGAACAACTTCTTACTAATAAATAATTCTCACAGGTGTTTAAAATGAAATTATTTAATGTAGTAAACTGATAGGGGAGTATGCCTGAGCGTAACATGCATTACCTAAATTCAACAGATTCTGGGGATGTATTAGGCTTTTAGCAAATATTAATTTTTGTGTGTGTGACTATTACAACAGTAGTATTGGCATGGAGATTTTGTCCCTCTGGACTGAACAACCATGTCTAAAGCAGTAACCAACATGTAACATGGCCAGTAAGGATGAATTTAGGAACTGAAAACATGAAAACACTTACAGCTCTCACAGCTGAGTAAGTGCTAAAATGGAGTACTGCACTGTAAAAATTAGTTGTCATCATTTTTAAGATGTAGTTTTAGCTGTACCTTTCTGTGAAGTCTGCATCTTACTCTTTATCTTCTACCATAGGGTGAGATTGGTTTGCATACTTCTATATGATAAGACACTTGCTGTCTGTAGGTGATATTTTATGCTAGTCAGCCATGCAGAAGGTAGACAAAAAGTACTCAGTTCGTTCCTCATCTGTGTATTCGGGAATCTTCCTGTGTTTTCTCAAGCTTGACGATAATGGTTACATGTTAAGTAGGGTATGTAACATTGGGACCCAAAAGGAGGGCAAAGGGAGTCTAAAATAGCCTTTGAAAGTAGCCTTTGGGAGATTAAAAATTTGAACATTAAAAAAATAAATTTGCATCCAACTTGCTGAAACAAAATTAAAATTAAATCAATCGATTGTGTTATTGCTGCAAATTTGAGAGAAAGTAAGTCTGCAGCCTTTTCTGCTTTAGGAAAGAATTGTTTGAAATACGGTTTGAAACTTGTTTTAAATGGCACATTGTCTCTCTCTGCTGCTCTTTGAAAACAAAGGTAACATTTTAGGGATTTTCCTATACAACATGTTGATACAGTCTTTTTGGGAGCATAGTTCAGTGATGCTGGCGTCTTCTTTCTCCAGGAGAAAGCAAACACTGGGATGTATGATTCCCAAATTACACTGTCAAACTGAAACTCATGTGTCCAGAAATAAGCAAGAAGTACATGGGCCTGACTCTCTTATCAGTCGTCTCTTCATTGAAATACAGAATAGTGCTAAAGTTGTATTTCTTGCTGAAGAAGAACATTACTGCTGTACTTCATCCTATAGATTTGTTTTTTCTAGTGATAGACTTTTAGTTTTCCTTCTTAAGGGTAGATGCTTTTTGAATGAACCAATATTAAAATTTAGAGATGCAGACCTGCTCTATAAACACTCAGCAAAAAACTAAAACAGAAATAAGTTTAGGAAAACTTGCATAAGAAAAAATGTGAAATTTATGTACCTGTTCAAGCATGGGATTTATCTGTATGTTAAACTTAGAAGGATTTATTGTGTTTGCTGAAGTATTTAGTCATTCAAGCAACAATTTTCTTAACTTAAAGTCAACACTTACTTGTTTTATTACAATTGTAAAAATTGTTTCATTGCCTAAGGATGCAGACAAGTCTGAAAAACACAAAGATAGAGAGCATAGAATTTTCTTAATGGATCAATTCAATATGTTTTTAATTCCAACAATATAAAGAAAAATTATTTCTGGCAAGGTTTAATTTCAGTCTAAAATGATATATGTTCTGTGCTTCAGATAAATGTAGAAGTGGTAAGATCAACATTATAGTGTAATGACTCTCTGCATTTTACCTCATTGGCAGTCACATCAGCTTACTCAGGAATGCAGTTTCAGCTTTTAAAGAAAAAAAATCAGATTGAATTGTGCTTCTCACAATGCTGTAATCAGTAATCAATCCTATTTGGATAGATATTCTTAAACCTTGGCTTTCTGGATGAAGTTGGTCTTGTCAATGCTAAAGGTCATTTATAGGTGTTAATTAACCAAGAGGGAAATTAACAAACTAAGGTTATTTATTTATTTTGTTTGGCATTTTGCAGTGTTCTCATTCTTACCTATTTAAACTGCAGAACAGTTTTTTGTTATCTAAATTCAGAGTTGCTTTTGCAGCTTTGGTCTTCATAGAAAGCAAGACTGTTGATGCAGCCCTTCTGCAAATATGACTTGTTTCCATCAATGGAAACAGATTCTGGGGTTGAAGTTAAAAAGCCACAGTATCCTTGGTGGGAGATGGAAATAAATTCAAGGGAATGTATTTTGTGTACTCAGATTGAAACATTAAAATTACTTGGACTTTGCAATGTATATACACCCAGCATATACAACAATGCATCAAAAGTAATAGAAATTATCTTAAACAGAACTCCTGAGAAATCAGCAGCCTCTCTAAAGGAGCTACAGCATGTAATCTGCCTAGTGTGCTTCAGATTAGTATAAAGATAGTGTTAATGTTGCTGATCCTTACCAATGGCATTCAAAACACTTCCCCTTCCCCCCCCCCCCCTTATTTTATGGAATTCTACATCTGCTGTTAAATTTTAACATCAGAAGTAAAAATTCGTAGTAACCATTTAGTGCTCATCAAAGTAGTAATATTGTTTTTAACCTAATTCTTAACTATCCTGAAAGCTAACTACTCTTGTGGTTCCTACTTTTGTTGTTTGTTTGCTGTTTTGATTTGGTTTTTTAAACAAATTAAAATCTCAATAGGGTGGTTGTTTTTTTTCGTTTTGTGTGTATATGTTGCCCTTGCTTATTTGAAAATGACCTTGGTATTCTTGTAAACTGAGGCAAAATCACTTCACTGCTCTCTCTCTCAGTCTCTCATTCTCTCTCTCCTCCCACTAAATTTCTTCCTGGTGTTTTGTGACCTAATTTACTTCTTGGTGTTCAAAAGGTTTTTATCTATGCTCTTTCTCCCTTTTTTGTGAGGATTATTTTTGAAAAGCATTTGCTTAAAAAGGACACCTCTCCCTCCAGTTCTTTATTTGGGGTGAAATGGAGTGGCTGGAGCACATTGATGTGCTCCCAGAAACTGATGCCACTTCAACAATTTCCCTGTTCAGCATAACTTTTTCAATACTCAAAATATGTGCTTCTCCTGCCTTGGCATATTTTTTTGAACATCAATAAATTAGGTTGTCCAGCATCTTGTTAGTGGCATTAGTAACCCATTCTTATCTGCTCCACCCCAAATGCTGACATTTCTAAGTCCAACTTGCATTTCTGTTCAGAGTTTCATAAGGGCATTGACTTTATCCTGCTGCTACGTGGTTGTACAAGAGCCCAGTAATTTCACTTGCATATTTTTTTTTTACGAAATTGTTGATTTTATGTTCATAGTCTTTTTAGGAAGAATGGCTTTCTCTGGCTGTATGTCTGAAGGGTCAGGGTAAGAGTAGAACAGTGAAAACTGTTATGTGGCTCTTCATGGCAAATGTTAAGGATTTATAAGAAAAATGTTTATGCAGCATTTTTTATTGGAGTATAGCCTGCTGTAGTTAATTCTCCTAAAAACTTCTCATTGTGTTGGATAAAATTGAGAAAGCTGTCACCTACAGGGAGTATGTAGTCACCATACTTAGTTTGTCCCCTGACACAGAGCTTCTGTCCAAGAAAGTGCTTAACTACCAGCTTCCCATGAAATAGGAGAATCCCTCTCTTGCTGTACAGGAGAATTCATGGGATCAGGCCATAAGGAAATACATATAATGTAGTGCTGTTGATGCTTTTCTCTCCCTGTGCTGTCATCTCTGAGCAAAGGAAGGAGCGTAGTGATGCGTTTTTCCTGGTCTTAGGAAATAAAACTCAGACACAGTTGGAGGGTTGGGGGTTGTTTACCTCGGTATTTTAATAGGATCCCATTCCATGGCTTCGGCCGTCCAGGTAGAACGCGTCGCAAAAGCCCCGTCCCCCCAACAGAGTATACAATTAAAGACTCTACACATTAGCATATCTACCAGGAGGGCCCAGTAAGGGGCTGGGGTGGGCTAACTTCTAGTTTACAGAATCTGTCCTGCTAGGGGACTTTGAGTGCTTACGAGAATAGAATGTTTGGTCTTTTAATTCTACGTAGTTTCTGGGGTGTTTAGTCTCCCGGCCTACTGGACACCACGAAACCAGGCTAAATTATCACACCTAAAGCATCACAAGTATGCATGCTAATACCTGTGAATATAGGGAACTGTATAAAAAGTATTTAGGAAAAAAGCAAAGAATCCTTCAGGCATCAGTAGCACCTTCAAAAGCCTAAAGTGTCTCAGCAAGAAGGAGGGAACAGTGTTATGTGAGGAGGAAGACAAAAGGTATTTTTCTTTAAAAGTATAGAAAGAAAGGGCTAAATGGCAGAGAAGGCATTTTTGTTGTTCCAAAATTAGAATGTACAAATGTCGATGCTTGGAAACAGTCAGCAGTGTTTTGGTAAACCAAAGACAAAATCTGTGTGTCCTTTACTCTGAGAGAGAATATCTACCTATTATAATTATTTTTAACACCATTAAATGAAGTAGCAAGAATGTCAAAGTGGGAATTTCAATCCTTAGATGACTAGTATGGAAAAAGCATAATTCCACCTAAAGGTGCTGAGGTTTTCCGTATTCTTTCATATATAGAAAACTGGAAGAATGCTAGATTTATACCTCGATTTTGAGACAATAAGAAAACAATAGGACTGAAAATCTTGATTGACTTCCTTGAGTGTATATGTAGACAGAAATCACTTAATGCAAACAGCCTGTTGTGATGGGGGGTTTTGTGCACTCCTGTATTTTATTTTCAGCACACTACTTCTTTTTAGAGACTTGGTGAGGCACTTTTATCCACATTAGCAATGCTTTTCAAATAGTAGTGAATATATTTTTATTCTTTTCTTCTTTATATTGTTTTCCTCAAAAGAAATAAAAGGGAAGTACTACAAATGGGAAACTGAGGCACGAGAGATAAAGGAGGTGGGGTAGGGAGAAAGCAGAAGAGCCATAGAAGAAACAGGAACTGAGAGTGGTCAGTTCTAGGTATTCAACTTCATTTCTCATCTAACCTAGTTGAAAGTTTTACAGTACTCTTAGGTTTCAAAATCTACTAATACTGGATTTGTGTACACATGATTTGTGTGGGTTTGTGTGCACATGATACCTGTAGCCTTAAAGTTGATCCTAATGTATTTTCTTTGGCATCTCAAAAATATTGGATCATCACTTGCTTATCTACTTTGCTGTTATATCCTTGAGCTAGAGAAGTTGTTCCATGATGTGGCCTGCTATCAATTCACAAGTTAAAGTTGCAGAATAACCTGTGCCCTGACTTCTGATTTGTTCTGAAACCAACAATTAGACATATCATGCAATTGATATACCAAGGCATGTGATAGGTCTATTCTGGCTGCATCTAAGAAGTGTGGTGCACTATGTTGCTGTGTGGTGCCTGAGGCACTCAGCCTGAATGCTGCATAAGGACCAGACTGAATGGTTTGGCTGTGCTGTGTTACTGTACTGCTCCTTGGGACATGCATGCTGAATCGCTGTCCTTTTTCAGTTAGTGCCACTTTCTGTTTACAATCCTACTGCAAGGCAAAGTATGGACAACAATAAACAGTTTAGTTTTAAACAAAGTCATTGTTATACAACAACATACAGAACAAGCAAGGGAATGGCTTTTTGGTAGTGAGAGAGAATTCTCACTGTACTCTGGATAAACTGAGTTTACTGTGTATTTTAGAGTTGATGCCAAACTCTTCCACCGATTTTGCAAAGCCAAATATTTTATTCACAGCTGTAAAATTCCTACAATGTTAAATTCATTTCCTACTATAAGGCTATAAAAGGATAAAAATTGATATGTGCCAGAATGAGAATGACAAGCCACAAGCCATGTCTAACTTGGGATCCTAAATGCTTGTGATTTTCATCAAGAATGTTACTTGATGTTCTGTGATCTCTCTCTTCCCATTTTGGAGACTCCCATTAAAAAGTTGCTTAGAATTCGTCATCTTAGTATTTTTAGAGCACATGTAGGTTAGAATTTGTCTCAGTAAGTTCAATGTTATTTCACACTGGTGTTTAAGGAAGAATCAGTGGTGGGATATACCATTTCTGAAGTACTCTATTATTCTATTAAAATAGATTAACCACACAAAACAGTCAGAACAATTCTTAAAATGGATCAAGGTATGAAATGGTAACAACCTGCTGCTTATTCACCAGAAATTACATATATTTTACCTGTAGCAAATTTGGCTAAAATGAATGATTTGTGGTAAAATAAAGAAATCATTTGAAATGTTGTCATTCTACAGGAGACAGTGCAAAAAGGAGACTCCCTGCATATTTGGTTTGTGTGGAATATCCCAGTAGGCTCTCAAACAGGCAGACCCTGATGGCTATTTCCTCCCAGCTGCTGCCTCCATTGCTGCCAATCAGCTGAGGGAGTTTGCTTTTACCTTTACATTGCTCCTTATGGCTTTGTTGCCATTCAGAATTTAATCATGTCCTTAGCAGACTATAGCTGCTGGGAGCTGGAGAGGGTAGGGGCAAAGGGCACGGCATCTAAGAGGGTACTTGGAACCTCATCCCATGGATTAGAAGTGCACCAGCTTCAGAAGGCTCTACCTGCAAGGCCTTGCTGGCAGTGAGTGAGACAAAGTGGTGGCAACCAAAATACTGATACTGTGGAAGGAAGCTCTTGTGTGTTTTCCTACATTGGGGTTATGTTCTGTGCACTGGGTGTTTGTTAATAAGAGCACTGTACCACAGTCAGCACTTCTTTTGTGTGGTTTTTTTTTCTTACTATGTGTATTTTATTGGAAATCTGAAACTTTATTTTTGGAATCATTCTTTCCTTACTACAGATCCATGCAAATACATTTCTGAAACATACAGTTCCAAAAACTTGATGCTGCAACTGTGTAGAAAGTCAGGTGTGCCTAAGGTCCTTCAGAACTCTAGTTGTTACTAGGAAAAGCCTATATAATTTGTCTTTTGTATAATTTTCATGATTTCTGCAATTGTTTTCATATTTTTCTGAATAAGTGTAATTTTTTTCCAATATGGAAATAAACTATATAAGAAGGAATAGAGATATTAGTTTTAGTGATGGGTAAGTTCAAAGTATTTTAATTATTATTTTTTACAATTATTATGAAAGAGGGATGTCCTAAGTGGCAGAAACTAGGATCTTTTAAGACCTGCAGAGCTTTCTTAAAATAGGTGCTCATCACATTTTCACAACTTGTATTTGGATGTTTTACAAGCATTAATTATTGTTTACTGTTATTATTGGACAGCTTTCTCTTTGTGTAGAGCAAGTATAAAAATACATCTTTTGAGGTTTTCATTTATGTGACTCAATAATTCATGCAGCTGAAGTCTGATGTATTTCTCTAAGTACTGGAGGCTCAGAAACCATCATGATTCACGTGACTTGAAATCTCAGTCTGCAGTGATGGATATCTAGAGGGAAAGTTCTCTCCATGTCAGGACATAGTATTTGTTTTGATGTAGGCTGAACATAGTTATTATAACTAAGATAATTTACTGAGTTGTGTTTGCACGCTTGAAGTAACAAACTTGTCATATTCTTAACAAATGCAATCTTTGCCCTTCTTTTTTCCCTCACTTCAGAGAGCAAGCCTGTGGATACATTTAGCATTAAAATCAGCATTCCAGCTTGTACCAGATGAGAATACTGTGGTTTAGATTGTGGATTAGTTTATAAAGAGTAGATTGCTCTTCAAGTTCTTAAATCTCATTCCTTTCCCATCATATCTTTTGGAATGTATCTCAAAATACTGTTTATACAAAACAGCATTCAGTTTCATTTCTTTTATGATTTAGAGACATTGTGGAATCTTTTCTTAATCTCATAGTATCCAAGGAATCCACTCAGATATTTTCTTTCATAAAAGTAAAGATAGATGGCTTGTGACTCAGCTCAAAAAAGGAAACAAGATTCTTACTGATGCCTAATGGGTTTGAGGGATAAGCTTTTTTTTTGTTTGTTTGTTCTGCCTATCACATAGAGCTCTTTTTCTAGTCTAAGTTTGACAGTGGTTGGACAGTTGTTTATTTTGGGTTTTTTGAAAGAACTGTTGAAAAATTTTTTGATTCAGTTTGTTATGATTCCCTACTATATGTATGGTCACTGGAAGAGATTCAGCCAGTACCAGTCTGCTTTTTATTCAATATACCTTTCTACTCACTATCCCCCTTGCCTTGTTCTGCTTCTCCATCCTGTTACTCTGGTCTCTCTAATACTTTTATTAGTTCCTTCCTCCCTTCCTTCCTCCCTTCCTTCCTCCCCATCTTACACATGCTTGTTTTTTCTCTGACAATATGGACATGTGTGAAGAAGAAAGTCTTTGATAAGTTGAAATTATCAAATAATAATCTGTCACAATTTGTTTACCTTGAAAAATGCTGTCATGGTCACTGTGCACTCATTTTGCGATGATGAAAGATCATGGTCCTGGTACTCTTCAGCTCTTATCTGCATCCTTCCATGTCTTCCTTGCTCCTTAGCCTATCCAACCCTGTCACCTTCCTTTTAAAGCTACTTTCACCACAACTCATGTATCTTTCATCTGCTCTGCTATCAAGTTGTTGCCTTCAACTTGTGACTGTATGGTTGATTTCTTAACAGTTTTATGCATGTGAAGAGATTCCCCATAAGCAGCTGAGTAGCCATTTCATTGACCTTGTGTATACATACTTTTGAAATTCCCAAAGGTTCTCTGGCTGTATGTCCACCTCTTATTCTTACTTCTGGGGTTTTGTTTTAGCTATTACTGTATCATTACTTTCTCCTTTGCACTCCAGTCAATTTGTCTATTCTTTGGCTTGTTGAGGTAGCTCATGCAGTACCTAGTGCAAGGCTGTGATCCATCTAAGGGGACCTCACTCTCTATTTGCAGCTTAAAAAAATTGAAGTAAATTTGTGTGTACTTATAAATCTGGAGGTTGTGGGAATTAATTTTTGCAAATGAGATATACCTAATTGTGTTTGATCTGTGAAACAGTACTTTCAAGGGCACTGGCAGAAGTGCGGAGGAGTACCCATTCAAGTGTTTTATTCCATATATGAATCTTCCCCTGGCCTTTTTTTCCTCTTGCATTGAAGGATGTATTCAGTCAGTATCTTACTCTTGCACTGAAGAAAAAGTGTGTTTATGTAGCCCCTCCTTTGGGATACAGGTTTGAATCGTTTAGCAAATGCATTAGCTGATGTTCCTACTAGTTTTGTAATGACTTTCCCCATTGTGAGGTTAATGTATGCTCTGTATGCACAGCTTTATTTTAAAATGTATTTAATTCTGTAAACACTAGGTGAGCTTTTAATGCCTTGCATAATATTTTATATTCTATTTTGGCCTTCCAATTTTCTTTGAGAACCTGAATAATTTATTTCTAAGTACTGAACAGTTTTATAGTTGTACTACACAACAGTTTCCTTGTGGAAGGTCTGCTAGCTTCCAATGACCCTTAGCTGCCATCTGGTACAAATTCAAAGTGCTTCTGTCATCTGCTGCTAATTGCTGTCACCTGCATATTGCAGTCACTGAGCAACTTGGAGTGCAGTAAAGCAGGAGGCATACTGCTTTGTATAGCTGCAATCTATCCATAATACCCATGATTTCTTTATTAATATTAATTTAATAATAAAAGAAGTACATGCATCATGAAATGGTATGAATTAATATAAATGACATTTCATGTTTATTTTAGTAACTTTCAGGGTTTAATCTGACATTCAAAAATGGGTGTAGATTTGTATTATAAATATATTTATTATTCTTCAATATTCTTCAGCCTGTTTATTCTGCTGAGATTGTTCAAACTGAATCTTACAGAAGAGTTCTTTAATCTTTTTTGTAAGCTGATAAGCTTTAGTCGGGGCACTAGCCTACAGCACCATATGATATTAATGTATTTTACTTGTAATTTAGAGAACAAGAAGAATATCCTGATCTGAAGGCTAAACTGTCCCCTGTGGCACTTGCACAGCTGATAATCGTGAACTAGAAAGATGTGTATATCAAATAGTTTACAAAATGAAGCCAGCTGTGTTTCCCTACATACTGTGGCTTCCTGACATGCATCATTAAACCTTATTAGCTACTTCCTTTTACAAAGATTCTTGTAGTCTTGAACATTGCATATTAACATTTTCTGCCCCTCCAACTGGAAATTATTTGCTTTATTGTAGAGTGTCAACTTGCTCTAGTTTCTGATATGCGTTCTAATTGGTACTTTAGAGTATAATCATAGTGAAATACCACTCTGTGCATTTCTTTATTTGGAAAATTAATACAGACCTTTTCACTTCATCTGTCAATCTGTGCAACTTTTCACACAATTCCCAACTGTTGGGATTGCTTGCAAACCATTAAGTATGAAATGGTTCATAAAATGTCTTTAAGAATATAAACAGGAAAAGAAGGAGTTGACTTTTATGGTAAGATTTTTTTGTTGTTGTTGCTTGCTTAATGGAAATAAAGCTATTTCAGCTGATAAATGCAATGATGTAAAAAACCTCAAAAATTTAGTGATATTTTAAAGTTAATTTTTATTGTTCAGAAGTGACTTTGTTTAATAAAACCACCATCCTGCACATATGCACACCCACCCCACTTGATTGCTGAATTCTGATAATGAAATTTAGCTCTTAAACCTTAGGAAAGCAGAATTTTTGAAATATTAATCTCTCTGTGGGTAAAAACAGATTTGGAATTAAGTACAAAAATCAAAATATGTATTATGTATATGCATTTGTATATATTTACAGCTCTCTTGTATATCTGACCAGAAAGACAATTATATACTTCTGATCTCTGTGAACAACGTTATGGACATTATTATTCCAGAGCCTTATTTTTTTGTATGATCTCAAGAATAATTTCAAAGCAACATGTTCTATTAGTTATCTTGAAACATATTTTGTGTTTATTTTAGGACAGGAGGCATTTGTAACACAGACATTATACATATTATGAATAACATGTAACTGTATAAAAAAAATTAGGAACCATCTTAAAAACCTTTTTGCTGATATTGCTCATCTGAAATGTTTGATATTTGTTTCAGAAGGACGGTTTTATTTGTAAACACAGTGCATTGAAATAGACATAGAAATTCTAGAGGTCATGTCATAATTTAGACTACATATTTGAGTCTGAAAAAAAATTTGAGTCTGTTTTTACATAATACTAGTAAGAAGTTGCACGTCAAATCTTATCTAGAAGTCTTCGTTGAGAAGATATGTTTTTTCTGTGCCTTAAATGGTTGTGGACATTTGCTCTGGATGTATTTTGGGTATTTCTGCTCAGACTTGAAGAAGGCTTACTCCCCTTTCTTTGGCATTTTCTCCTATATTCTGATATTTAATAGGAGACTACTGCTGATTCCTCATCATGTGGAGCAGCTTTCAAGCTCCTGTTTAATATTAAAGTAAAAATAAAAACAAGTTTTTTTTTCAATATCTATCTCAGGCTTTTTGAAACATTTCTTCTTAGCTTGCAGGCTAACAGGATTTTATTCTCAGGGGCAGCTAGGGACTGAGACAGAAGTTCGAAGCATTCAAAATGCTCTGTCTTTTTCTCAGTTCCTGTCTCACACATTTTTCCATTTATTCTTGAATATTATTATATGTAAATATACATTCATATTCCTTATGAATAGGATTCAGATGTAAATGCTTTGAAACAAACTTTGAGATGCTTTGTGTTGTGTGGTTGTTCATTTTTTTTTAACCTGATTTCCTGTGGAAGAATACCTGGATGACTGTGTTTGTATCTGGACCTGTGCTGGAACAGGTTTCATGATGGAGTTGAAGTATACATAGCAGAGGAGGAGGGAGGTTGTAGAATAGTTCCACCAATTAATGAATCACTGCATACTGCCAATTTTAATTCCTCATTCAATAATTTTTATTCATTTTCTTGCATTTATTGGCTAATCCATCTTCACAAAGTTTCCTCAGTCACTTTAATAATCTGTATGTTGTATCTACTGTATTACTTCATTTACCTTTCCGTAAGGAAAGGCTGCAGCTCCAATTTCCATCTACTTTTATGGCATAAGCACCAACTTAATGTATCACTGTTTCTCATTGAAGTTTTTTTCCAACTTTCATAAACTTTTATAATAAGGTGTAATAAAATGTATGTAATTTACATGGAAAGAATTCTAAAAATGCAACTCTCAATTTAACCCTGAGTAAGATGAAAAGAAAACATATCCTTTTAACTGTCTTTAACCATACTTTCCGTTTGGGATAAAATGAAATTGTGAGATTTTTAAAATAAGCTTAGACTTTCTGGGTTCTCAGCTTCATTTATTTAATTATATTCTTAATGGAAAAATTGCCATGTGTTTTGATAACCTTAGCTCTGACCTCTCTTACCCCAGCCCTGTGTGAGATTAAACTCATTACAAAATGTAATAATCT
Organism: Eopsaltria australis; assembly: GCA_034509425.1. NCBI lineage: Eukaryota > Metazoa > Chordata > Aves > Passeriformes > Petroicidae > Eopsaltria > Eopsaltria australis. Next base: position 338,906 of record JAVTVJ010000208.1, read on the forward strand.
CTGCTAATAGCTTAATCTAGATAGTCTGTGAGGAGCTGAGTTACTAACGCCTTATTTTTAATGTGGAGTAAGGAAATGTTGGATTTCTTTAGGTATACATTTTCCAGTATTCAATTCATCTTTGAAAAAGGTGTAAGGTTCTCATACCATTTATGAAATATTAAATATAGTGTGCCATATGTAAAACCCACAAATTCAGTCCCTACCATGACAATACTATATTTGTACAGTTTTTTTATTTGAAAAAGTTATTTAGACCAGTCAGCTGCATGGTCTGAAGTGTCCATGTATTACAATTCCCAAAATTTATGCAAATGAAAGAGCTAGCTGTTGCTGTCAATTTGTTAGGACCTTTCTCTAATTGTTTTTTCTTGAAGGAACCTGTTATTGAGCTATTTATTTTTTTTTTTTTACATATATCTCAAAATTTTGCATTTATTTATTTATATATTTGCAAATCCTACACAATAAAAGTTTTGGAACCAGTTCTTCCTGTGCTAATTTTGCACTTATTTTGGTAAAGCTAATTATCTTAATCTGTGAGAGAGTAAATAATGTTTTTTGAATCTACTCAGGTTTGAAAAAATGCCATCTCCAATGACTGTGTTTTAATAATAGTATGTAATGTGTAAAGCTGCTTATTCTGTATTCTGACCCTTGAAAGGCCGGATTACATGATAGTATCCTTAGAAAAGTCTTGAGTTGAACCTGATGATGGCAGAGCTTAAAGAAGATATAACAAGCATATGTAAAAGCTACATATGAAATATAAATCTGATGATAGTGTTCCAGTGTAAAATCGAGCACCTTTAAACCCTGCTCTTCCCCCACGCCCGAGAATTCCATGTCTTAGCAATATTGATCAGATACAAGGAGGATTGCGTGTGCTTAGAAACTCTAAATGTCTTCTGTGCTTCGTACCTAGATTGTTTTAAATTGAAAAGAAAACCCCGATGAATTAGAGTGTCACTGTGTGAATGCTTTTGGCTGTTGAAGCTTCCAGTACGACTCGTTATCTTAGATTACTGAAGCAATTATTCTAAATTGATGGGTGGCTACCAAATGAAAACATTTGAGAAAATGTTTTCAACTGGTAGCTTCTAATAGGAGGAGAGTATGTTTGTAATACAGCACAGTTCCCTGTATGGATACCAGAATTTAAGGGGCTGTTAACCTTTTCGATTTCTTAATGTGCTCTGTTCACGTTTTAATCGTTCGCGTTCGTGACAAATACGTAGCGAAGGCAGAGAACATATGGTCGCACAGCATCTGACTACTGCTGCCTTAAGGTGCCAGACTGCGACTGTATAAAGGTGTGCGAAATGTAACTTTCTGCTAAGGAGGAATAGAACGGTCTGAGTTCTCAGTCCGAAGTGCCAGAGCCGAGTAATTCAATTCACTCCGAGTTTCTCGCGGTGCTGCTGGGGAGGCTCCGTGCGGCACCGACGGGCGCGGGCGCCCTCTGCTGACCAAAGCGCGCACGGCAGCGCTGCCCGCCCAGCTCCCCTTCCGCCCTCGGGCAAACCGGAGCAAAAGCCAAATATACACGGCTTGGCTTCCTTGCTTTGCATAAAGACTCATTCTAAGAACAAACATCAAACTGAAGAATATTTAGAGACAGTAGGGTGGTTTACCAAGCCGCAAAAGTGTTAATGAAAGCCAGATTTATAGTCTGCAGGATATTAAGAATGAGTCGTGTTCAGTTTCTCTCATTGTGACCGTTTGAAACTGAATGTTTTACTACAAATAGAGTAAATCGTTGGCCTTCAGGTAAACCAGGATACAATTGAAAAAGAGGACACACTTAGGAAGGTTATGAAATCTGTTACGAGCATTTGAGAAAACGAGTGCCATCAAACAACTGAGCCGTACTGAAGTGCAGTTGTGGAAATAGCTCACTTACAGTTTTTATTGCAGCAGACAACTAGAGAGGGCTAAGCACCTCTGAAATCCTGGAGAGGACTCTCGAGCTTCAATTTGAGTATCCAAATTCAGATGATGTTGAGTCTGGAAAAGGCAACAATATAAAATGGATGAGTAAATGAGGCAGAGAGAGAAAGAACAGTTTGAGTCCTCTTTTTTTCCTTTTAGCATTATAGTTATTTCTATCTACAAAAGGGAATTCTGCTTCCAAAGTGATTAGTTTATTTCAAAACACATAGGTAGGCATTTATGAATAGTGTGTTAAAGTAAAGCCAGGCAAGTCAGAAGGGTAATTTCAAAATGTAATAAAATTATTCTGCTTTTAAGAACAGTTAAACCTCTGGTTTTGAATATGCATCAAAACACTACAGAAAATGTACTTGTGCTTCTCTTTCATTGGGCAACTCAACTTCTTGAGTTTTAAAATTTCTGCTGTTTTCAATGCCTGTGTATTGGAGATGGACTAATTTATGTAAGAACACAGACAAGTAATTCTACTTTGTTTCTTTGGGTAAATAACTAAAATTATTTGTTGAAATCAGTGTAGAAATTATGTACTTCATTTCCATAAAACTGCAGTATTAACATGATACCAAATATTTCAGTTTGCTCAAAAGTTCAGTTGCATGAAGGATGAATATTTTTTTTGCCAAAGGTAAGACAGGACATGTTACTGGAATCAAATGAACTAGTAATTACTTTTTTCTGGTAATTACTTCTGTCTGAGTCCAATGAAGTGGACTGAATCAGTAAAGTTTATTTCAGTTTTATGAACTCAAGTAGAACAATCCTCCCCCTGCATCATTGCTCAATTCTAAAACGAATAAAACCTGTAAAATGTCTTTAGTGCTTCAGAAAATGTTTTCAAGGTTTCATTGTTGCTCTTGCAGCTAAACCAGTGATGAAACCATGTTTGAAAACTGATATCAGAAAAAGAGGAGACAGGTGACTTTTTTTACTAAATGGTCACTTTACATATTTTTGTCTTTTCTTTGCTTTTCCCACCTTTGAATCTACTAATTAAAAGAATGAGGAAGATATCAGTTAAACAGTGTACCATACTGTATGCAGGATTTGGTAAGTTTGACATTAACCAAGGCAGGTCTGTAGAGAAACATATTTGTGCAGACCATTGCTTGAGTACAGTGAATTACGGCAAGATGCTTGCTAAACCTGAATTTGCTTGTTTTGATTCATAGTTATATTAGCTTAATATGGTTACCTGGATTGCTGAGCAGTCAAGACTTTGAATCATAGGAATTAGAAGACTTAAGAAAGAAGAAACATGTGCAGATTCCAAAGTTGCTTTTTGTGGTTTTAGTGTCAAAGATTAAGGTAGATAGATAAGTATGTGTCTCTTTATTTAGCCTTTAAACACAGATTACTAATCTGTTATTCCTAGGGACTATAGGGAGGATTTAACAGATTATTGAAGAAAGTCATGGGGGTTTGGATAAATGCAGATGACTATATAGTATAATCTCTATAATTTTTTTATAAATTATGGAATGATACTAGTAATTTTCATTAGGCAGACCTTGTTTCTGTTACCCTGCAGCTAGAAGATGTATTATTTGAATTTTAGTATTTTTTAATATTTACTGTTACATACCTTTTACATCTAAGTGTAGGCTGCAATTAATGGAAACATATATAATATACTAGTATTCAAGGCTTAATAAATTAAGTTCAGAGCATGTATTAAGAATAGGAAAGAAAATTTTATGTTTATGGTGCAAATTAAAACCCAAGTCCATCTCAAACATGCATACCATGAAATTTCATTGTAGTCAATGTAGTGTTTGGCAGTGCAGAACCAGGCTGATTACTGAAATATAATTACCTTTGTGGAGGAATTTGGTTTCAGGGGGAAGTCTGTCCTAAGACTGTGCCTTAATACTTCAATGGTATTAAAGTAGAACACTTAAAGGCTATTCGTGAGCAATTATTTCTAATGCACTTTAAACTGTAATTGAATAAAAAATGGCTGCTCTAGACTATTTTGAGAAATCTTTGCCATTTTATAACATTTAATTATCAAATTTTGCATTTCAGTATTCCAGCATTTTAGAAGTTCTCATTTTCAAAGTAATATACATTTTATAGTGTTAAAAGAATTGTTCTACTGCTACAGTAATAGCTTCAGAAGATAACCTTTCCTAAAAGTTAAGCATGTAGGGCAAGAATAGCAATATTGTTGTTCAGATTGGATTTCAGTAACCGGGAGAGTTCTTGATGTTTTCAACTTTTTAATTAAACTAAGATTTTTCACATAAGATAATGAATTATACATTGTGGCCCACAGTATAAAGCACAGACTTTGAATCATTCCCTCATTCAAAAATAAACTATTTTAAAAACTTGTCAGCCTTTTTACCATGCAAGTAGACAGTTGATGGTATAAGCCATTACTTTATTGAGAACCATTAGCTATTTAAACCTCTGTGCATAAATTAAAGAGGAGCTAAATGGATTTGCGGTTGTTGCCATTAGTAGCATTTTAAATTATACAGGCAATTATTGTGTTCATTTTCATTATCGTAGAGCAGCCCCTTTGCAAAACTATTGTTGTTTTCTTAGACATTATGTACAAATTTTCCCTTGGAGATTAAAATTTCCAGTGGTGTGTTTAATTTTGTTAAGTTGTTTCAAATAGAATAAATATTATGACAAGTAGAAGAAAATTTGTTTTATTAATATGGGAAATAGCAATAAACATGCAAAATTACTCCAATTCTTAATTCATCTATTTCTTATATTTTCATAGTTATTCTAGTTATTATTTTCCAAAGAAAATAAATAGTTTTTGTAAGACAACATATTTTACAAATGCTTTGATAAAGTCATGGTATAGTTAAAATGACATTTATCCACTTTTCCAATATTCAGATGAATTTTAGAGAATGTTAGTGAATTTCTACATGAAATTTACCTGGATAGTTCAACAGTGTTTCATTAGTCGACTGCAGAAATTGTTTAAATGGAAAGGCACAGAATTAAACTAATTACATGTCTTTTAGAACATTGGAGTAACTAATTTTTGAGAAATGGAGAATGCATTTTTATTAAAACTTACTTTCTTTGTGTGCCTTCTTAAGTAGGATTTTGCAATTGCCTTCACTTACTATACTAAATAAAAATATTAAAATTTCCTATGGTAGATAGCATGTTCTCTATTAAAAAGAATGGCACTATTAGTAGCAAACCAAGTGTTCTTGAGCAAAAGATTTATTGTGTGGAAAGATTTTCAGCATCAACTTTTTTATTGTCATAATACCTCTCCAAACACATTTTTGTTAGGTACCAAACTTAAATTCACATCTGTCTTCATCAATTAAAAAGGTATTAATGCTTGGACTTAGCTACATATCAGTGTGCAGTGGACTAAATTTAATGTTTCTGTCCTAAAAGTGGCATTCTTTCCAAAGAAGCTCTTTATTCATTTCTCTCCCGGGGTGGGGTTTTTTATGGGGGGTGGAGAGGGGAGAGATAGGCTTTCACTACCATGATGCAGGGGGAAAAAAGTGTGAGGTAGTAGTTATGCATATTGCAAGACAGTGATTCTTTATTTTATTACAAAAAAAGACCAACTCTAGAAGGCCAGATTAAATCATTCCTTTCACTTTTTAATGGGATTTGGATGAATAGAGTAAAATATGCACTTTGCATTCATTGATAGCATCTTTAGGTTGAGGTAATTGAGTCTTTTTTCCCTGACTGAATGAATAATGACTTCATCTGATCCTCAGCGAGGCCTGAAACTTAGGCTGCCTTTGTCAACGCAAAAGGATCTGGGCTTTGAAACATGCTCTACTTCCCTGGCTTCATTTTTCTTCATTTTAATCCAAAAACCTATTTTTCTCAATAATTCAAGCAGAAACTATGTAGTAGTTGAAGCAGCGGAAATTGCAAGATATTTGTCCTCGTTGTGCTGCTTTTTAAATGCAGCTGATAAATCAGTCGCTGTGGTCTTCAGCTGCCTGGTTCTCTAGGGAAGGGACAGCCCATGTGTAAGCAAGATTGCTGGAATTTTTAGGAACTGTATTTAAAGTGCTTCTTTTGCAGACTGTTTGTTATCTAAGGAAGTGTTGTGTTTTACTGGTCTAACTGGCAAGACTTGGAGATAAAAGGGGCATCTGTGATGGGGCCTAGGAAACTCTTCCTGACATAATTTTCCCACATATTTTGCTGACTGCTAGAGCATCCCAAAAAGTGGAGTAAAAATACCCTAGCTTACATCATACATTATTCAAATGGTGAGAGTCTTAGTTACATAGCTTAAATACATTTTTTTCATGAGAAACAGTGGATGAAAGATAGCCTCTCCTAAAGTTTTACTTAAAATGTTTCTAAATCAAATACCTTTTTACTCATGTGAAGTTGAAGCTCTGTTTTACTATATTGGTTTGAAAACTGATACACCACTTGATTGTTGTTTTTATTATTATACTGGATAAGTGAAAGCTTTATACAATTAAAAATCATTTCTGTGACATTGGTTCAGATTTACAGTGGGATGAGAGCATAGTGACAAGTTGCAGTGCACATGCCACATGAATGAGTAGTCACAGGCTCTGTCCCATGTGCCTGTTGGTTCTTGAATCTAACAGGGATTTGATCTTCTAGCAGTTAATGAGTTCCCCACAAATATAATACAATACACAGTGCCAGCATTTTTGCTGTATGCATGACAGAGGAAAATTGTCCCAGCTCATTTGTTCATCTGTAATTGTCTTTCCTCCTTGCCCTTCTGTGTTCCTGTCCTGGAACAAAGAATGGAGAAGGGATGTATCAGGCTTGAAGGCATTCAAGAGGCTTGGCTGGGACAGTTCATGTTGGTTCTGGGAATTGTTATTGCCACAAAACTAGGGAACATCTTTTATGTGTAAGCGTAGGAATAACAATAAATGCAATTATCAAAATTCAGTTAATTGTTACAAGTGCATTAATTTTTAGTAAGTAGGAATAACCAAAGCAAATAATCACTAATTGTTTGTGCTGCAGAAGCATACATTTAAGAAAAACTCCTGACTCTCTTGATTTCTTCTTCCTCCAGGTTGGCTTGCTGGATCTGGAGCTGAATCAACTTACCAAAGCCCTGTTTTTGGCTTTAGTTGCACTATCAGTTGTTATGGTAACTTTGCAAGGATTTGTAGGCCCATGGTATCGCAACCTTTTCCGGTTCCTCCTCCTGTTTTCCTATATCATCCCAATCAGGTATGTATAGGAATGAAAACAAAATACAGTTGTCTAATTTCACTGAATGTGGCTTTCTTGAAATTTATACTTGCTTCTCATTGCAAAGGAAATTGATCTTATCAGGAAGCTGAAGGAGAAGGTGCCAACAAATCTGCTGATTCTTGGAGGATCACTGTACAGAAAACAATACTGTTGTATTTTTTTTGTATAATGTTCATCTTGCTGGAGTAATCAGGATATCTAATCCTTTGCTACCATAAATGTATTAATAAGGATACAGTGTTGGTATATCTGAGAAAGTGGTTTCAGGAAGCATGCAGTTGAATGAACTGCTAGATGCACTATGGAATTTTATTTTTAATACTTTAATCACTAAAAGCGTTCCATTTCTCTGTTTAAAATACAGACATTTTACCCCAATAATGATTAATTTAAATTGGATGGCTAAATAATGTAGGTGCTCTTTCACAATGAGAAGAGTTTTAACATGTGTAACCAAGTAGAGACTTGCCCTGAATTAATTAATTCATTAAGCATGAGTACTGTATATTCAAATTGCAGATAAACTGGAACACGAAATAATATCCACGTGTGTAATCAAGTCTTCTGTGGACACAGAAGTGAGAATACTGACTCTGAAATGGATTCTTTTCTTTGCATGGGTATTGCCTTTGCAAAATGTTAAAATACCCAGTGTTTAGATTAAGGTAATTGTTAATTTTAGCTCTTCTCTATAGCTGTTCAGTTTGAGATACATCATTCAGTAAGCCCAGTGATCAGACAGAGTTAGGAGCATCAAAACTGTAGCTAGATTTAAGACCTGTCCCCTCAGGCATGCACACAATATTTAAGTTCACGAAGTAAAGAAAAGAAGAATAACAGGAGGCCTTTTAATCTAAGCTTACATTACTTACACATTACTGTGATCACATTTTTAAAGTACATGTCTGTGTGACGGAAGTTGTGTCATATTTGATCAATGGGGTATTCAGGAAGCCTCTGTCTTAACATTTTATAACTTAAAGGACTTTATTTTTATAGTACTTCTGTGTTGCAAGAGAAACTGATTCTGTGAGAAGTTGAAGGAGAAGGTTCTGGCAAATCTGCTGGAACCACAATTTTGGGTATCTTTGGGGTATCTTTCTAAACACTGTCAGTGTCCTAACTCTGCTTGTATGATGCTGTTCAGTCATGTTGTCAACCCCCCCACACACACAGTTTCTGAATATTAAGCAATTTATCCATGTGAAGAGGCAAAAAGGTCTCCATTCAAGTGGTTAAGTCTACATTTTACTGAGAGATGTACTTTAAAATGTCCAGGGGAGGGGAAAAAAGAGCTAAGGATATAAAGGATCATTTCTAACTAAAAGAAAACTTTTAACCATTTCAATATCTTTCTTACTGGATGCAAAAGGATTAAGACCATATAGGTGTTGTAAAAAAATTTGACTCTATTGAAAGTTCAACATATGCCATTGAAAAAACGTGTTCACTGAGCAGCTTATTTTCAATGGAAGAGTTGTTTAGTGGACTTGCGGAAAAGCTTTTCCCCAAAAATAATTTCTAGCAGGTATCTAATCCAATTTTACAATTCTTTGTGGGAGATAATATACAAACTAAAAGTATTAGAGAATATGATTGGTTTAGTTCATCAGACAGGAATCTGCCAGGGAATGCTTTCCTCCCTAGAGTTTTATCTGTTTCTCGACCAAAATTTTTTCAACCTGAATCTTCATAAATACAGCATTGCTTCCCACACTGTCAGCAAAACAAGCAATTCAGTCATGCTGGTGTTCAAAGATGAGTACACTTCCCTTCCTCTCTTCTGTATGTTAAGCATGGAAATGACTTAATTTTTAGGCTGAATTTTGAGTGTAAACTCTCAAAGATGAAAATTACAAAGCAAATGACATTGAAGCACCAGGTGTTGTATCCTCTCATTATTTTTAAAATAGCTATATGGAGGAAATAATGAACTTACAAATGTAAAGGAAACATCAGAGATTAGGATTCACTGATAGTGGCAAAGCATATCTGGACTCAGGCATGCATGAAATGTGTTGGTTGATAGTTTTAGAGAATTTAGGAAGTTTCCAATTGTGGAGCTTCTTTGCAGTCCTGTTTGGCTTTTGGTTTGCAGAGTGAGGGAACTTCCAGATATGCAATAAAAATAATTTTTCATGGCTAGACGTGTTTGGTGAAGATCATCAAGAAGATGATGATAGAGTTTAACTCTGTGCAGCCCCTCCTATAATTAACAGGAAGAGGAACTTTTCAGGGTCTTCAGAAAGAAGCTGGTTCCTTGTGATTCAGCTGCATCCTAAATAATCCTCTAGATGGATGTTGCTTCACTTTCTGCAGGGTATTACTGGTGAGGCGTGTAAGATTTCAGATGTATAAACATAAAGCAACTGTAAAAAAAACCCAACAGTACAACAAAAAAGAAACACCCCAAAAGCAACACTTACCCACCCCTTACCTCAAAAAACTCAGCCCCCAACATTGCACATGTTCTGTGGTGTACAAGGAGTCAAGAAAAATGGAGCAAAAGTAGTTATAAACAGACATAGAAAGCTTAGCCCATCTCTAAACTGTTAGTAAGTTAGAATCATTGTGCACAAAATGTTTTAAACAGTCCCACACCCACAGAAATGTTTGTCTCTTAGAAATGATTCTGTCATTGATGTTTTCTTTTTCCATATGGAGAAACCATAGCCCAGGGAGCCTCCATAGGCAATCTGCTGCCCTAAAAAGCCAAGCTATTTTAATTTGTTAAGATTTATCAGGGAAGGAGGATATAAAGCAAGTCCTTGACAGACTGTCCAAAACAAAGTAAATCTCTCTAGGATTATCTTCACCCATTATCTGAGTTTTTCCATGTTCCTCAGCAATTTTAGGCTTTTTTCTAGTTGGCTCTAGCCAACTAGACTATATCACCTGGTGCAGTTGTCACATAGCAAGGTAGCAGGGAGTGTGTCCTCAGGTATGTCCATGCTGCTGCTCTTTGTGGTACCAGCAGGGAAGGTCTTAGGCCTGTGATGTCACTTTTACTTTTTTAATAAGGTGCTTTTGTCGAACAACTTGTATTTTTTGGATTGTCTGTTTTCTGAATGAGAAGGGTCAGAGGGCAATAACAGTCATGCTAATGAAAAGCCAGCACCCTGGGTGGGGGAAGATTTTTTAATTTTAAGTGCAAGAGAATATAAGAGGTTTTAATCAATATGGAATGCAAGATACCAACTACTGCTGAGATGAAAATTCTGATGTGTGTGTATATGGGCGCAGGAAAGATGTTTAGGATGTTAGAGAGCCTTGTCACAAAACGATTCTGTTCTTTTCCCTGGCCTTAAGTACTAACACGTCTTTATCAGCTCGCTTGAGCAGTCGTAGCAAATGGTTCAGAAAGCCCAGGCGAAGAAAAGGCTTAGAGATGGTACTGCCCCACAAACTGGATCCACTCCACCACCAGTGGACTTTGTTCATTCATTGTCCAGTCTTCTTCAACATCTTGAAAGATAAAGTGAGTTGCACTTTGTGTTGAGGTCTTCTGTGTGTTTGGCTTTTGTTTAAAATAAATAAATTTATAAATAAATAAATAGTGTAAGCCAGGAAAGTTTTTCAAGATATTTTAGGTTTTGCCAAGCAATGTTTGGTGAAATTGCTGCCTCATGTACAGATGTGTGAGTCTTGTAGCTGTACGTACTTCCACTTAGCTGTTAAGAAATGCAGAGGATTTAACATAAAATGATAAGATATTGACTGGGGATCTGTTAAAAATGTGTGTCACCCAGGTTCTATATATAGTTTAGGACTAGATTGACAGGGGCTTAATAAGGCATCGTTTAGAAGGATACTTTAGTTTTAGAGTGAACAGAAGCTGAAATGTCTCTTGTTCTTCCCCTTGGACACCCCAAGGCTCCTAGTCACTGAGCTGTTCTACCAAAAGAAGCTGTCTCAAATTACTGGAAGGAGCAGTCTTGCACTTAAGTAGTAAAGTTTTGGGGCACTACATGGTTCCTGGCTGGTGTTTTTTTTATGGGTCTTTAAGAGAAGCACTTAAATCCTTCAAGTTATGTCATTCTGTTCTCAGGGGCAGTGAGGAAAACACTGCTTGGAGGTCTTATGTCTGAAATTCATGAATGGCCCCTCAAATCCCAGTTCATATAGATATGAATTTCTGTGTTTTCTTGAGATCCAGGAGCTCACACCTGTGCAGACTGTCTAATAGCAGCAAACAGCTATGGTGCTTTCAATCATGCTGTAGTTTCTGCTGTGTGGAGCTCTAATCTGTATAATGTATAGATGTGAGAGTATCAGTATATGAAGTCTCACACAGAGAGTCAGAATATATATTAGATATATGATGCAAAGATTTCCATGTGGAAGAGCTGAAGAGCTGCTTATGAAGCGGCTTAAGCATGTGGGTTAATACACATTTCGTGTATTGTGCTTTAATACCATATCATGATACATAATGCAATCTCTACAGAGATTGAAAAACATTATGTGATGCTTCATGACATTTTACTAATTAATTTTGCAGCAGAAGTTACGGTGTGTCTCTCTTGTGCTAAGACTGTCTTACACTATTCAGTGTGCTGCTGTATTACGGCCTGAGCTGCTTTGTGCTTCTCTTAAAATGTCTGATATTCATGCTACATAGAAAAAACACAGAATCATAAAATTATTTTGATTGGAGGAGACTTTTAAGATCATCAAGTCCAACTATTAACCCAGCACTGCTAAGTCCACCACTAAAACATTTCCCTAAGTGCTACATCTGTGGGTCTTTTAAAATACCTCCAGTGATTTAGACTCTACTACTTCCCTAGGCAGCTAGTTCCAATGCTTGCCAGCAGTTCTGATGAGGAAATTTTTCCTGGTATCCAATCTAGAGTTCCCCTGGTGTGACTTGAAGCTGTATCCTCTTGAGACTGACCCGCACTTGGCTACACTCTCCTTTCAGGCAGTTGTATAGAGTGATAAGGTGTCTGCTGAGCCTCCTTTTCTCCAGGGTGAACACCCCCAGCTCTCTCAGCTCCTCCTCATCAGACTTGTGCTCCAGACCCTTCCCCGCTTCTCTGGACACGCTCCAGCACCTCAATGTCTTTCTTGTAGTGAGGGGCCCAAAACTGGACACAGCACTTGAGGTGTGGCCCCACCAGTGCCAAGTACAGGGCTGATTGCTATTATTACGTAGTGCTGGCCACACTATTGCTGATACAGGCCAGGGCCATTGGCCTTCTTGGCCACCTGGGCACTGCTGGGTCATGTTCAGCAAATGCCAACCAGCACCCCCAGGTCCTTTTCCATTTGGCAGCTTTCCAGCCACTCTGTCCCCAGCCTGTGGAGCTGTCTGGGGTTGTTGTGACCCAAGGGCAGGACCCGGCACTTGGCCTTGCTGACCCTCATTCAGTTGGCCTCTGCCCATTAGCCCACCCTATCCGGACCCCTGTGTAGGTCCTTCCTTCCATCCAGTGGACCAACTCTCCTACCCAACTTGGTGTCCTCCACAAACTTACTTGATGGTATGCTTGATCCCCTTGTCCAGATCATTATTACAGATACTATAAAACAGGACCGGCTGCAATACTGAGCACAATCAATCTAAGAAAGAAGTCATTTTTCAAACTGATCTCTTGTAGTAAATCTTCCTCCTTTCAAATCTTGTAACATTGCCTATTTGCTCCTAGGTTTTTTTCTGCTTTTAAACCTATGGTATTACACAAGTAAAAAATTAATTTGTATAGAATATACTCCCCCCCCCCCAAAAAAAAAAGGCTTGTTTTAAATATTATTTGTATTGGACCTCTAATGTCAATGTTGTCAGCTTTGTATAAGAGACCTAATGAAAAACAGCATCTGGCCTGGTAAATGTGATAATAACAAAGAAACATTTTTAATAGGAAGCAATTATTGTTGCTCTGAGCTGCATATGCTACATGTCTTATGCAAAGGTGCTTGTTTGACATGCGTTTTATTTGTGTTTTGCATTCTTCTGTGTTTTAAACCTGTAAGAAATTAATAGATTAATTTTTTCATTAATTATTCCTTAGATTTCCTCCTGGATTTTTAAGTTCTATCCATGTTACAAAATGTAATTATCTGTATCTAGGTTGCATTTGGCCCTTGAAAAAACTGCATGTGCCACTGTCACTATAGCAATACAGGGTTAATGCCCTTTTTTTTCCCCACAAATATTTAATCATAAATCTATGCAAAATGCCATGTATACCTTCCTTAATTTTCTTTTATATGCTCACTTAATAGACAAAATTTAGAAAAATTAGTGCAAGAGAAGTAGTGAGACCAATTATGAAGCAAACAGGAACATAGTTCTGAGGCTTTTCTTGGGAGCGTCAAACAGATAACAAAAAACCTAAATAAAAATATATATAATGTACAGAACACAAAGGAATATTATATTCCAGTTTCCTCATCAACTAAAATATGAGAGATGGGGAAATTAAAGGAATGATCTATAGGTTGGTTTTTATTTGCTTAGATCTTTATATAATATTGTGCTTAAATGAAATAAGTTCTGTTTTGTTCTATTTTTTTTTGTTTATTGCCAATTAATTCCAGTTACTAGGCTTTCTGTGAAGATTTAGCTTTTGAGGCATGTTGAATTTAAAATACTTTTAGTTGTTTCTTGACCAATAATTTAAAAATTATTCCATATTTTTTCTAGTTTTCGAATAATGTATATTATCTGTGTATAGTTTATGGCTGTTTCAACAAAGTAGGGATATGTTAAGAAGGTTAGGGGTTGTAGCTGTAGGGGATTTGGTACAGTTTTGGATAATAATGGGACCCAAATATCACCTTCAGTATAATTTTCACATAGAAGGAAGTCCTGAAAATAAAACTACTGCATCACAATTACTTCATTTATTTTAAAAAGTAGATACCACTATGGGTACTCATACTGTATCAGGAGTTTTGGTAGGTGTCCCGGTTTTAGAGACAAAATTTTTAGGAGGAAGCGCTCTGGAATGAGCACCTCCTCCCAAGGGAAAAGGGCCTCCCCTTTAACAAAAGTAATGAAAGTGGAAAAAAAACCCTGAACTATTTATTAACATAAAACAAAACTGGGAAAACAAAAAGGAAAAAAAAACGGAAATTATGCCCATGAGGATCCGGGAACTGGTCCCCCTCCCCAGTCTCCGGGAAGGGGAGTCCACACAGCAGGCTGCTGGAGAAGGGCAGATGGAAACCTTCTAACTCTTCTTCGGCGCCAATTCTCCTCCTCACAGAAGGTGATGCTTGGTGGATCTCTGTGTCCCTTCGCTCACCGGCCTGGTCTTCCTCGGAGTTCGGATCGGCGGGGCCACCCCGCAGGCCCACAGGGGCCACTCCACAGGCCCCCCCGGGCCAGAGGGAAGGGAAGGAAAGCAGGGAGGTCAGGGGGAGAAAAAAGGGGAAAACAAACAAAACTTTTTCCTAAGCCTCAAGAACAAATAACACGAGCGAGAGAGAGAGAGAGCAGCGCAGCATCAGCGATGCGCTCCCTCCCCGAGCCCGGCCGAGAGCCCTTGCCCCAGGGCCGCTGGGCTGAGCCCTTGAACCGACCTGCACCTGCGGTCCTGGGGCTCCAGCCCCGCACCCCAGGTCCACCTCAAAGGTACAGATACTTTGGGCACTGAGCAGACAGTTATGGAATAAAGGAGCCTCATAACATCACCCCAGGACATTTCACCCCTTATTCCATACCGCCAGCTTAATGCCCAAATTACTACATTTTAACTTTAAGCACAAACATTCATAGATATATATACAGTTAGGTATAAACAGTGGCAGCGACATTCAACAAACATATACAGACATTCCAACATTACAAGCAGTTCTCACCCAGCATCAAATCTCCTTGTGGTACACAACGTGTTTCTCCATCCCTTTGCATTATCTACTAGGTGCAACCTGGCCCCTAAGCAAAGACAACCCCATGGATGGGTTTGTCTTTTCTCAATGCAGAATTAATCCATACCGATTTCCCCAAAAGTCCCCTTACACGCACTGCTGGTACCTTGTCTCCATCTACCATATGCAGAGGCTCAGATTGTGCAGGACCTGCTCGGTTGGTGGAGCCTCTGGTGTTCATTAACCGTGTGGCTTTAGCCAAGTACATCTCCCAGTTTTTGAAAGTTCCCCCACCCAGTGCCTTCAAGGTATTTTTGAGCAGGCCATTGCACTGTTCCACCTTCCCACCTTCTGGTGCATGATAAGGGATATGGTACACCCATTCAATACCATGCTCCCTAGCCCAGGTGTTTTTAAGGCTGTTTTTAAAATGAGTCCCATTGTCAGACTCTATTCTCTCGGGGGTACCATGCCTCCAAAGGACCTGTTTTTCAAGGCCCAGGATGGTGTTCCAGGCAGTGGCATGAGGCACAGGGTAGGTCTCCGGCCATCCTGTGGTGGCTTCCACCATTGTGAGAATGTAGCACTTGCCTTGGCATGTCTGGGGCAATGTGATGTAATCAATCTGCCAAGCCTCTCCATACTTGTATTTGGACCACCGTCCACCATACCATAGAGGCTTCACCCGCTTGGCTTGTTTGATCGCGGCACACATCTCACAATCATGGATCACCTGGGAGATACTGTCCATGGTTAGGTCCAGCCCTCGGTCTCATGCCCATTTATAGGTGACATCTCTGCCCTGGTGGCCTGAGGCATCATGGGCCCATCGGGCTCAGAACAACTCTCCCTTGTGCTGTCAATCCAAATCTACCTCTGACACCTCTATCTTCGCAGCATGATCTACCTGTTTGTTATTTTCATGTTCCTCATTAGCCCAGCTCTTGGGGACATGGGCATCTACATGTCAGACTTTTATGGGTAGCTCCTCTACCCGAGTGGCAATGTCTTTCCACTCCTCAGCTGCCCAGATTAGTTTTCCCTTACACTGCCAGCTGGCCTTTTTCCACCTTTCCAGCCAGCCCCACAGAGCATTGGCTACCATCCATGAATCGGTGGAGCTTTGGCCACTTCTCTCTTTCAGCAATATCTAGAGCCAACTGGATGGCTTTGAGTTCAGCAAGTTGGCTTGATCCACCCTCTCCTTCGATGGCTTCTGCAACCTGTCATGTGGGGCTCCATACAGCTGCTTTCCACTTGCAGTTCATCCCTATGATGCGACACGAACCATCAGTGAAAAGAGCATAGCGTGTTTCTTCTGATGGTAGTTGTTTGTATGGTGGAGCTTCCTCAGCCCATGTCACTTGTTCTTGTTCTTCTTCATATGTGACACCAAAGCTTTCGCCTTTCCCAGTTGCATCTGAAATGCCAATTCATGGTTATTTCCAAGATCCCAGGGCGATTTGGGTTTCCACTATGGGCGCATTGTGTTATGAGGGCAATCCACTTGCTCCGTGGGGCATCGGTGGCATGGTGGGTAGAGGGAACCTTTGCTTTGAACATCCACCCTAGCACCGGTAGTCGGGGTGCCAGGAGGAGCTGTGCTTCTTAACAGGACAGTAGGGTTTTGGGTTTTTTGTTATAAAACTCTTACATATACAGAACTGCTCAGGAAGTTAGGAGAAAAAAAAAACAACTACTATCTAATTTCCATTCAAAATCATACTTGAATTTTATTTGACACAATATCACTTTGTTCATAAAATTGTCCTTGCTAACTTCATTAGGTCGTGATTGCTTTTCAATGAGTCATGAATGGTAAATAAATCACAGCTTCCCTAAACTACATTTCACATACAATTTGAAATTACTGACTGCAAGATCTAAATGTATTTGTCAAACATCCTCAGTGAAGACCCTTGCTTATTGGCAAATTTGTCCTTTTGACAAAAAAAAACCCAAATCAGACACCTTTGGAAGGGGACCTTATATCATTACAATTCGTGAAAAAAATTAAATTTAGAAGTCCTGTGAACAGGAGTGTTTAATCTAAAACACTGGTGTTGTTTTTGAGAGAATAAGCACAGAACTATTTGTTTTTAACGTGTAGTTAAACACAGTGTGGATTCTGAAATGTTGTGTTATTTATTTGTTCTGAAGCTGAATTGCAGAGAATGCCACTCTGGCTCTTAATGGAATGAATCCCCAAGTTGGATAAAAATTGCCTTAGGATTGTCTGCTCTAGGGCAACTAGTGCTGAGGTGGAGAGACAAGAAACGCTGTATTATTGTGTTTGCTAAATGTGCTCATTCTCTGCAACAGCCTTCAAATTCCTATATTAACATAGGGTGCCTAAATATTGCATGTTAATTGGTTTGCTAAAAATTAGTGTTACTAATGCAACAGTTGCTAATGCTGCATTGGATGCTGTTCTCTGTGTTTTCATGAATAACTGATGTGTTTGGAGTTTATTTAATTGGATTAAATTGAGAAGGATTTGAAAACTGGTGAATTGAAAATGTTTTGGTTATATAATGAGGTTTTCTAAAGTCTGCAAAGAAATTATGAGAAATGATAGCTAATATTATCAGGCACTGAAAGTAGCTTTATTTTGAGTAAGCATAGTGTCTCCTTGTTTTTTTATGTAAAAATTCTTGGACTTTTCAGTGAAGTATTTTTATCCATTCCTGTGAAGCTGTGTTGAAGAGGTTTCTAGTTTCAAAAGCAAACTCACTATTAATAGGCCATCATCATTTCTAGTATGGCATTAGTTTCCATAATGTGCTAAGCAATAGCTACAATGATTTCAAAGACAAAGATTTCTTCTAAGACAAAAAGTACCAAGTGAAGGAAATCAGAGAAGGATACAGTGTACAAATTTTAGAATTTATAGTAAAAGGTTAATCTATAGCATTCATTCTTGTTCCTGTTTAATTCTTGATTAATTTTAACAATTCAAGCCTGTACCCAGTATCTTTCTGTGTGCCAGAAAGCTGTCTTGGACTGTCCTAGTCACTGGGGAGACATTGTTTCTCTATAGACCAGCACTGCCAACATTCTATTAGGTCAATCAGTGTAAAGGAGGTACAGTCTGTTCCACTTAGCAGTGCATGCTGGAAAGCTAGAGTAATTCCTAAAATGCCTTAGTGCTTTGAAATATGGATTTCTCCTCGCTACTCAACAAGAGAGGTTGAAGTCTTTTTTTCTTTCTTTTCTTTTTTTTTCTTACCTTTAAATTATATTCAAGTATATTATAGTTAAATACATAGAGTATTTAGAACATCAAAACTATAGTATTTAGAACATCAAAACATATGCTTATAAAAGGTGCAAGTGGAGATGTGCACTGCACTTCAGCTTTGAGAGACTTTTCTGATTTTATCTTACTGAAGCACAGGTTTTCCTATCCGAACAACTTCGTAGATCTTCATTGGTAGATCAGCTGTGTGGATGTCTCTGTGTGTGTGCCATGTACCTGAGACTGCAGTGCTTAAATAGAGCATCCATCTCAGAATTCCTGTCTTGGTAGTCCAGCCACAGAAAAAATATAGCCTAAATGCCTCTTTGAAGTGGGGTGGTGAGCAGCTTTCGTCATTCAGTTAATCCGCTTGCTCCTGGCTAGAGCAAATGTCCATCTGTTTTTAAATAAAGTAAATGTGCTTATGTTTCTCTTGTCAAGCTAGACAGCATATTTTGTACTTGACTGGCTAACTAGCAGGTTCACATCCCTAAGAGGCGTAAATCTTTTGCTGTTTCTTCAGTTTCTGTGTGAGGTGTGTTGCTTTGGTTTTTATATTTGCTCTGAAAGTTAACAGGCAAGCATAGTAAGAATGCAGTTTGCACAGCAATGGCTCTGGATTGAGTAAGATAGTGTAGAACTGTAGTTAACCAGTGTGAGGCAAGTGACTTCCGGTATTTTTCTTACTATACCGTAGCATTTTCAGTAAAAAGAATCTGTGGAGTCCTCCTCCTGTTGTCTGTCGTTTTGTTGCATATATTTGCATGTCTGAAGACAGATGAAATTAGGGAAGATATTGCAGAAAACTAATTGGGGTATATCATCAGAGAGAAGGATGATTTTTCAGATGATGATGATTATTTTGGTGGGAAAATAAGAAGTAGTTAAATCATAAAATACCATCTTAAATGGTCAAGAATCTTGTATCTAAAAGGTATGTTCCTTTTTAAGCTGAAACATGCATTGTCTTCTGTTGGACAAATTCAGGATGTAGGGCATGTAGAATAAACTTCTTTTCAGTGTGTATCAAAATTTCAGATGCTCTCACAATTCTAGTTAAATGCATCTCTTCTTCATGGGATAGTGCAGATTGTGTCTCACTGTTCCCTCCACTGTTACCTCAGATAATTCACAATCTGTTGCTGTGATTCCACAAGGACAGATGAAAACTCCTGGTAGCTGCTGTTTTTGTTATGCATTAAAGTCAGGCTGATGTCAGGACTGTTACAAAAACGCATGAAGTGTGTTAGCAGTATTTTGACCTTCATAGGTACCTTTGAACAGTTCTAAGAGTTACGTCACTGTAAACCTGTTGCTGTTAACTTGGGACTCTTGAGTTGTCCACTTAGCTACAAATAGTTCACAAAATCACAGAATATACTGAATTGGAAGGGACTCACAAGGATCACCAAGTCCAACTTCTGGTCTTTCACAGGACCATCCCCAAGAGTCAAACCCTGTGCCTGAGAATGTTGTCAAACATGCCTTGAGCTCTATCAGGCTTGGTGCTGTGACAGCTTCCTTGGGGAGTCTGTGCCAGTGCTCAACCATCCTCTGGGTGAAGAACCTTTTCCTGATATCTAAACCTACCCTTACACAAATCAGGCCATTCCCTCCAGGTCCTGTCACTGATCACCACAGATTAATGTCTGCCCCTCCTCTTCCCCTCACGAGCAAGCTGTAGACTGTGATGAGGTCTCTCCTCAGTCTCCTGCAGGCTGAACAGACCCAATGACCTCAGTAGTTTATGTAGCTACTGTCCTATCTGTTTTTTCAGTATTTCTGTTAGAGCAGAGTCAAGAGAAATCAACACGTGCCTACTTCTTAGTCACTGTTCCTCTGACATGGTAGCAGGAACATGGTGAGTACCTAAAGGAAAGTAGCATTTTAATGATTTAGAACAAAGTGGATAGCTTTGTGTTGGAGCATTTTATTATGGGGAAGAGCAATGTGATCAAATGAGTGAAGACTTTTTTATCGTAACAAGGTGCATAGTTCTTATATGATGTAGTCATGGAAATATTAAAAAATGAATGCACAGAGTTAACTGGAAAAACATACTTTTGATTTTGGACTTCTACGTATAATCGGTAAAACTTCCTGCAAATTGCATATTTTCTGTTAGAGAGCAACCCAAAGATTACTTCATGCCAACATGCTATCACATGAGGGTGCATTTTGCTGCTTCAGCACTTTTCTCTTTTTCCAGTGGACCCTTTCTAGCCATATTTTGGAAAGGACAAAAATATCATTGATTTGTTGGGAAAGAGAAGTTAACAAATATAGTTGTTTTATCATGAAGAAAAAATGTTGTTAGTTTTTTTTAAAAGAAACCAAAAACCAGTGACTTGACAAGGTACCAAAATATTTGTAATTTCACATAATAAAGAAAACATAGGTGGTGTTTGGGTTTTTTAGTAGATAAAAACTGTGACTTGAATAGTGATCTGTTCTTGCTATACATTACCCATCTGTACAAGAGTAGTAATGTAATTAGGTCAAGAGTCTTCACAAAGTGTTGGAATCTTTCTCATGCAGCACGCGTGATACTGCATTTGTTTGTATTAATAATATTAATGTTTGTATTAATAATATAGTATTCTACAATATCTTCTAAAAGTCTGGAATGAAGCCTGAATCTCTAATGTGATATGTACTCTACAAACACGTAAAAAAATAATTGTTCCAAAATTTTGGTGCACATAGGTTTGAGATCTTTCTTTTTTCAGATATACTAAAAAGAGCTTCTAGTGTTATTTTTATGGTTATAACTTTCACTTTGCCTAATATTCACATTGATTATGGTATAAATTTCCTTTGCAGTTTACGTGTGAACTTGGACATGGGTAAGGCAGCCTATGGGTGGATGATTATGAAAGATGACAATATTCCTGGAACAGTTGTTCGAACTAGCACCATACCAGAAGAGTTGGGACGATTAGTTTATTTACTAACGGATAAAACAGGTATATCAGGTTACCATTCTGAAATCTGATAACTTTCATAAAATTTCTAAATGTAATTCTGTACTTGAATATGCTAATTTAGGAGTAGATTTAGACAACCGATTTTTGTTTCTCAGTAAAATTGTACACATTTGCTTGAGGACTTATACAAGTACCAATAGGCTTGGGTAGGCCAGTACTTAGATGTTAAAGTCAGTATTTGGTAGTACTCTGATTTATTCCAGTGGGAACAGCTCCTCTATAGTAAGAGGACACAGTACAGCATGAGTAAGAGTACCACATATCTTCCTCTGAAAAGACTCTGGAATAGCACTCAGGATGCTGTTTTGCTGGTTTATTCTGCACTTCATTGCTACTGCAATATTGCATGGTAATAAGCTAAGAATGGCCTTTGAGAGAGCAAGTCATTTCCAAAACAAGTCATGATATCAGCCTCCAGAATGATATCTGCTGTCCCAGTGAAGTTAGTTGCTCTTTGTGTTACCAAGACCAGTTCTAGAGCTGCTGAATGATTTTACCTTCATAACTGTAACTTGTTACTGTACCTCACCTGATTAGTGGAACCCCCAACCCGTACCAGGATCAGAAGGTAAGTACTGACAGTGTAAAGAAGTAATAGCTTGTATTACACTTTCTTGTTTCTTCCTGAGATTTAACAAATAATTTCTGGTAGATATACTGGGTTTTTTTAATGAAGCTTAACTTCTGAGCTGAGAAAGTTGCTTCTCAAAAACTTGAAGAATTCTTTTAGTGGTTTTAAGTAAAATATAGTTCAAAATCGTGAAAAGCTGCTGAGGAGGGCAGGGGTTGGTCTCTGTTATATTGTTCAGAATACATAACTTTTATCTCCTTCTCTTTGAAATACTTCTGTATTCCCTCCCATGCTAGCTCTTCCATTACTGCATATTTGAAATGAAATGTGAATATAATACATTGTCACATTTTCAAAACAGGCTTTCCTTTTTTCCTCTATAGGCACATATGTTATCCTATATACATCTGAATGTTGTTCTTCTGTTTTGTTAAAGAAAAATATATTGCTAATTATAGTGTGGTGATTCTTCAAAGCAAGTGAATGATTCTTTTAACAAGTTTTATTTCAGTTACCTAATGATTTGTATACTGTTTGAAACTTACTGATTTTAATTGCACCCTTCATCATGATAATTTTGTAACTTTGAATGCTGTCACATTGAAGACTTGAAATATGTAATTTACAGCATATATTTGGAAAAAGTGTGTTCAAAAATAGTTTATTTTCAAAACAATGCAGTACAATTCACTCATAAAGTGAATTCTGAAGTTAGTTACAAAACACTACTCTCTAAACAAAACTAATGTAGACTTTTTAAACTTTGCTGGAAGAGTTTCCCATTACCATACCAAACTGGAAATGCAGTTCAAGTTTTGAGGTATTCTACTTACAGTTAGACCACACTAAGAATCTGAGGTACTGCTAAATAAAATACTAACAGTTTTTTTCACACAACTCTACAATGCAGGAATTATACTCTGTCTCTCATACCTACTACCCTGTTTGAGAACTAGAGGATTGTTTGAAAAAACCAAAAAAACCCTGCCACTGTTCTACCTTCAGGAAGACAACCACTACATTTAACCTAATGGAAGAGTGATTGAAACCAAAATTTTACTCATATAAAAAAAATCCACAAAAAATTTAATGATACTGTATTTTTCAAAGCAGAGCTGTGGTGTTACATCCTTAAATCTTTGAAAGGATGCATTTTATTGACTTGTATATACAAGGAGAAACAGCCCTGTTGTGCATCTAATTGGGGTTTTTCGTTTGGTTGGTTTTTTTCAACCTACATCATGACCCTCACAATCACAGTAGTTCTGTTTAAGAAGCAGCACAGAGTGCGTACTTGAAAGGTGCTAAATAGACAAAAGTTTAAAGACTTTTACTTAAAAGTTTTACTTAAAAGTTAAAAGACAGGAAATGTGTTTTATAGCTTTTGGATGATTGTTGGTGTTCAACCTCAAAGGCTCTTCAGAGGACTGAGGTCTGCTGAGTTCTGGTGGAAGGTCTTAATCTGTACAATAATGATGTAAAAATGAAAGTGAAGGCCATACTCTAGGGCAGTAGTTTCAGAGTGTTTGGGGAAGAAGCAGAGTAAGCAGTCTTACCCTATGGGTTTTTTACCCGAGTGTCAGCTGAAAGCTGATGTAAGTGAAAATAAACCAGGAGTCCTGGAGATGTCACCAGCTTCACACCACTGACTCCACCTTGCAGACATGGGAAACACTGCTCTCTTTTAATAATCTTAAGTGCCCTGCAAATTTTAAACTGTTCTTCATTCTGGACAAGCACATCAGCAATGTACTTTTTACCCAAGTACATTGGGAGCTGCTTCCAGTTTCCTTTCCTGAATACATTTGTTCTAATTCTGCATTTTATGATAAATGTGAAACATACAGTTAGGTAATGAACAAAGTCTGTACTCTTAATCCATAATTGACATTGCATGATTATACAGTTTATAAGAGCTGGTCTCAACACTTTCTCATTTGAATTTTCATTTCTAGTCATATAAACCAGTTGATTCTGTTCTTCTCCCCTCTTAAGGCCTGACTGTCAGAGGATAAAGAAGGGAGTCAGTTTTCTAGCCATCTGCCCAAGTGAGTGCTACCAAAAAGCAGCACTAAAAGGCTGATTTGGTTAAATGTAAACAGGCAAAGTGTTTCTCCATACTGAAAAGGAGAGGGAATCCAGAGAACTGTCTGCAAAAATCTTATATTGTGGTCCAAGCTTCACTGGAAATGATTGAGAATTAGTTGTTGAGTCTAAGGAGCATTGCATTACTAACATAATTGCAAGGTAGTCCTTTGTATGATTGTAAATTGGGTTTGTGCTTCATCAATAAGCTTTTTGACAAGAAGCGTCCATCACAGTGGCTCTCTCATTTGCCACAGTATAATAGAAAATGAAGTATCCCAATAATTGCATTATAGTTTCCTTATTGTGGGACAAGAAAGCAATGTGGTATAATTAGGTTTGATTGGAGTGCATGTTTCCGGTAAGATCTGAAATTAATGATGTTGCTATAGTGACACATCTGCGGCCACCAGTGCGTGAAACATAAAGTAATTCATTCGACAAGAGAAGACATCTGTTAACTGCAAGGATGCAGAGCATATTGACACTGACCAGAAATACTAGACGTTATGTGATAAATGAACAAATGATGCTGAAACAGGAGGACAGATAATTTGTGCTTAATCTGCTGGGAGAACTTTAATCTTCTCACTGGTTGCATTTGACAATGCCATTGTTTAAAGAACAATGCTGCAGAGAACTCATAAATTTTAAAACTTAACTCAGGGTGCAGCCTATTAAAGCAATACATTAATTCCTTTGTTAGGGAGTTTTCATCTTCACATAGAATAAAGCCATTACTAAAAATACCCAGTAAACAACAGGTTTTTTAGGACTCACATTTTAATTATAGCATCCATTACCCAAAATGGCACCTTGTTTGGATTTAAATCACATGTAAGTTTGACAGAAAGGCACCATCCATTATGATGGTGGGTAGCAGTCTGCATGAGCATGGTATCTCATCCTCTCCAAGGTACAAAAAATTCTAATGGTGAAAAAAAAAAGATATTTGGCAATATTTAATGAGATTTTTTGTTTCTTTGGATGTGGGAAAACCACCTGCTATTCACAACAACTGCCGGTGTGTTCAGCTAAAACAAATGTGTAGTCTTCCAAGTGTTGTTATTTACTAATGCATGCTCTTGTATTTGAGTTCTGTAATTAACATTTTAGTGGGTGTTTGGACCAAATGAGATACTTAACAGATATAATCATTGAACAGATGCATAGAGCAATGGGATTCTTGAATTTTTTGGAAAATCTGTGTATTAGAGGTTGGTGTGTATGGATTTTTTTTTTTAATTTGCCTAATGTAATGTACTGTTAGAAAAGTGAATTTCAGTAATTGTTTATGAAAATTAATCTTTTTAGTTATACTTTGAGTCTTTACCTCTTCAGTGTAAGCACCTAGAGAGAAAGAGTAATTTTAAAAAGTTGATGGAATAACATCTCCTTCTTTTAATTAGATAGATATATATTTGTGCTCTACCTCTAAGATTTTTAGTATCACTAGGTTTCCAGGGTGAGTAGAGCAGATTAGAAATGGAATATTGATGGAGAGATCATACAGGAAGATTCCAGACTAAGGAATCCTTACTTTTTGTTTTCTGTTGGACTCCCATGCACTGACAATATCCAGTGAGCATGATGTTGCTCTTAACACTGCTGAATACACAGGTATTGTGCTTGTGGGAGGCAGAAGGCACAGAGGAAATAGCTACTGTTCTTCACACCTGTGTGTCATGGTTTTGGAGTGGTACTCCCTAATTCAGTGCCCCCAAGTTACCTGTTACCTCTACTGTGACCTTCTACCCAGCTCAGCTCTCTTGGTCTTTGTCCTCATTCCTAATGGATTGTACTGGGACTTATTTGGTTTGAGGTTTTGTGTAGGTTGTGTTTATGGTGTATTCAAAAATGGAGCAGCTGAGTGAGGAGACTTACGCTATGTATGCTTACCATGAGATTTTTTCATTTTCTTCTTATATTGTGCAACAGATTCTGTTTTTTCCAGGGTTCATAGAAAAAATTTGTACCTCCAGATTGTTGTCAACAGTCTAGTTATTAGACTGACTAGGCCTGATGTCCCTAAAAGTTTCCATAGAAATGTTCACATATACACTGACTTCTTAGCTGTTTAAGCAAATAGCTCAAACCAAGTACTCAAATTATGTGAGAAGTTACTCATCCTCTAACTTTCTCACAAAGTTACTAATTTTTCTGCTGTACATACTTTCTTGCTTTTTCTTGTTTTGGACTTCTTAAATTGCTGGTATTGGTCCAAATTGCCAACTAGTAATACAGAATCAGAATGATCTGCATCTGCTTCTCAAAAAACAACAACAAAAAAAATCTGTGCTGCTCTGTTGTGAATCACATCTGTTGCCACCCAAGGAACGATGCCTTCAGGACTTTTTCCTTAGAAATTAATTTCCTCTTTGCCTGCTTTACTCTGTGTTTAATGATACAATTGTAGGAAAGAAGGGGAAAAAAAAAGCTCTTGCCTTCATTAAAGAGCACACTAAATTTTTCTCCTGCAATTCTATGCTAACTTTCTTGTCAGGCTATTTTGCTTGTGTGGTACCTGCATTCCACAGCTAAGTTCAAGAATGTATAATAGTAGAAGTAGTAGTAGATCGTATGTTGACTAATGTACTTTCTGGAAGCTTTTCTAAAATAAGCTTTTTTAAATCTAATAACTCTTCGTATTAGCAATGTCCTGAAAGCATGGAATTGATAACTAGGTCTTTTAAAAATATTACTAAAAATAGAAAGTTCCTTCACTGTTCTGTAGTACTTACCACCTTGAGCAGACTAAGAGAGCTCAGTTTGTGTTGTTTTTCTTGCTTAAAAACTGGGCTATATTAGAAAATCTGCCTGTAGATATTTGAAGGGTTTGCATCTGGGGGCATAAAATACAGGATGCATTGTTCTGTCATGGAGTATTAGTCTTCAGCTAAAACTTCAAAATTTAAGACAAAACTGCTGCTAAAGTTATAACATGACTGACTGTCACCATGTAATATATGGAACAAATTGTTGGGAATGTTTCTGTCCCATTTTGCCCTTTCATTCTTTAGAAGAATTTAGAAGTAAATTCTTAATTTGCACATGTGCTGAAACTTTATTTCCATGTGGATGCTTGAAAGAGGTATATTTTGTTAGCTGGGGGTTTTTTGGGAGTACTTTTATAACTTCAGGTACCCCTGTTTGTCTAACAACATCAGGTTTATTATGGCTGTTCTTGAAAGTCTTACGCTAGTCTTGAGAAGCATGAGCAAACTGTAATTGTTGTTCCTTTTCTTTGCTTTTGTTTTAGTTATTTGTCATAGATATTTCCTATTAACACAGCTAATAAAAAGGATTGTATAAGAGATATATAAAATGCAAATATTGAATCAGGATTTCCGGCATGTTTATTTCCATGTCTTTGTTGATTCTTTTTCTTCATCTATTTTTCCTAAGCCTTCTTTCCTGGCTCCTGTTGATTGCAAGACAGGAAAATCCGTGCTTTTCTGTGCAGAAGCCTTTTTTTCTTTGCTTGCTGAGAAAGAGGGGGTGGAATGCATATTTTCTAGCCATCTACCTTTCCCTCACCAAGCATGATATGGAGTTGTACTGATTTAGTGATGTCAGAAGAAATGATCTTTCCATGTAATAATCATGGGGCTAATTTTGTTTCCTCCTCAGTTTTCCCAAGCAGCAATTACAGAACTGGTGGGAAGTGGGTTTGACAGTTGCCTGCTGTCTCACCTTTTGACTAGCATTTAGTTTCAGATCTCCTAGAGTGAGCCTTTTTAATTCAAAGGCTTGGCAAAGCCAAGGGCAGAGAGAAAGTATTAGCATGTCTGGAAAGTTAGGAAGGTGATAAAAATTGGCTTGGAAATTTCTTGCACTGAATATTTTTGCACAGTGTGTGGGTTTTGGTTTTGCTTTCTTTTAGAAATGGAAATTTTAGTCTCTCACGTTTATTGGTGGAAATTTTCATGCTTCTCATGTGCAAACTGGAGATTGAATTTTTCTAGTCTTGAATTAAAGTAAAAAATTTAATGAAATTTAATATAAGGTTTCAATAAAAGTACAGCCTCTAAAGGTAAAAAAAGTGGGTTTATATGATTACAGTAAAACAAAATAATTTTGTTTTCCCATGTATAAAAGTAACCAAAAATTTCCAATTTGCTAATTCTAAAGATCTGGAACTTTGTCTTTCTGGGCTGTTTTCCAGCCTTGGGAATCTTCATGCTTCTCATGTAAATTTTTAATAATGTTATGCATATTTTGTAGAGAATTTATGCATTTTACATAAACCTTATTTTAATTATTTGTAAAAATTCAAATAATGTGACTATAGAAAGAAAACAACACGTAAGGAAAGGCAAAGGGTGAGTGTCATTTTTAATGGTAAAGGGGGGATTTGTAGACATTTCAGATGCAACTGGGAAAGACGTGAGACTTTCGCAGCTCTAAGAATCTTTGAAGATCTCTGATAGTTCTAGCTCTGACAAATGCATAAACTGGATGCTAACTGGCCAGACAGTGTTGTTTTGCAGATAACAATTATAGCATATGTCATGCTTTTAGTCTTTTCTCCTCCTGTTGCTTGGCATACTGGGATAATGATGTGAAATAAAAATAGTTTAGATACATAAAATTAATATGAAATATTTTATTCTGCAGTATTTATTTCCAGATAATTTTCTTATACTCCATTTAAAAAATATTGTAGAAGCTTCAAGAATGTCTACTCTGGTACCATGTTGGGTTTATTTTTTTATGATCAGACTTATGCCTTTTAATGACACAAAACTGTGTGGTTAAATATAGGAATGGCTTTATACTACTTTTATACTTGCTCTGCCTTAGTTGTCATAGGGAAAAATTTTAGGAAGGGCCATAATCAAAATAACCTTTGTGAGCTGACCATGGAAAGCTAGGCAGTAGTGACCCCTTTCTGCCTCACATACTCCATCAGGCAAGGCTCAAGCCCCCACCCCTCAATTAGAGGTTTTCCAAACCAGAGGACGTGACTGGTTGGCAGAGGTGGATGCAGTGTCAGTCTGACTGACACCCTGTAGTTTGTTACAAATGTGCAGTGAGCACAGAAAACACTGATTTTGTTCGTTCTCCCTTATTCCGCTTGGAGGCTGAATCTGTCAAATTTGGAAGTGATGTTAGGTCTTAATGACTTAATCTAGATAACACTGACACTGAGTGTGCCCAATTGTCAGAATGTCTGCCTTGGTACATGAAGTGTGGAAAACTTGTATGAATTTTTGAGGTTTCGTGTGGGGTTTTTTTCTTTAGATTTGCTATTACATGGTGTAAACTCTTGCACTGGCTTTTGAGAATCAGTTCCATCCACATACTGAAAATTCAATTTTTTGTATATAAAGAAAAGGTTTTGTCTCTTCAAGTTTGCATATTTAGTTATTGGCAAAATCAACTTGCAGGTGGAACCAGTGATTTCTTCTAGAATGACTAACCCCAATCTTTCTCCACAAACATTCCTTTAATTAACTAAATTGTTGCTAACTCCTGATTCATTCCTTCTTTCCAAAGGAAAGATTTTTTTCGTGGGGGGAGGGGAGGGAAGGGGAGAGGAGGTGTTTGTGGCCATCTCACAGTATTTTTCAGTGCTTTGTGTTATACTTCTCCTTTATTACAGGAACACTTACACAGAATGAGATGATATTTAAGCGCCTCCACCTAGGTACTGTGTCCTATGGAACAGACACTATGGATGAAATACAGAGTCATATTATAAACTCTTATTCCCAGGTATTTCATAAATCATTTACATTTCGTATTGGGGGGGGCTTAACAGCATTGAAGCATTGTTGTTAATGATTATTTCTAGAATTTATGATGCTATGAAAGTTGTCATGTGTAGGTGTCTCTTAAGAAATATGATGGAAAGGAAAAATATGAGACAGTACATAGTTCTCTCCTGATTCCAAAGTTCCTCATAATACCCACTTAAAGAGATTTACTTTTCTGTTCTTCACTAGCAGAAATCTGTGTTAACCTGTCTGTGCAGTGCAGTCTTTCTCCTGCCAAATCATCTAAGAGTAAGCTATTCATTACTGAGACTACAAATTACAAGGAAGTGTCTAGAACAACATGAACAGTAATAATATCTTTGAAGATACTCATCAAGAATAGACATCAAAAAGCCACATTAATTGGTATAACCAAATGGTATAACAGTAGTTGTCAAAATAAAACTTACACAGGTATATTTTAAAGTTATTTTTTAAAAAATTAAGATGATTTCAAACAGTATAAAACTGGCGGGGGGAAGTGTGAGAAAATGAAAAACTCCGTATTGCTTGAGAACAAAATGTTCCTGTGATATATAAGAGTGCTTGGTCTGGAAAGTGTACAAGAAGATTCTGGATCCCTGTCTCTGTGTGGGTCAGTTGTGGGATGATGGAGGAAGGTGGAATTCTGTCTGCAAGCATTACTTGCATTTCCCATGTAGATAAACTATTTGGGTGCTTGCTGCAAACCTTCCTAAACACCTGATTCTACTCTGAGATTAGGATGAACTTTTTGCTTTATTTTTTATTTCTATTCTTTGAAACAAAAAAAAAAAAAACTTGAAAATTGACAGAAGTGGAAACAAACAAAAGTTAACTAGTATTTCTGTGTTGTTTACCGTATGATAATAAAACTTCATATAAAAAGTTTTTTCTGTAGTTAACTTGTGCACACAAACATGACTGCCTGACCCAGTAAAGTTTATAGACTGACCTCCTTGTCTGTATCCTCATTTTCTCTTGTAAAAGGACTGTAGGATCAACAATTGATTGGAATATTTAGCTGTGCTTTGTTGTAAGCTACAATTCCATTCTTATTTGCTTAAAATGAAAATAAAAATTTAGTTTAACACCACACTGGATCCAGTTAATACTTTTGGGAGGAGAGACAGGAGGGAAAACAGTGATGAAATGTGTACATTTTAAGCTTGTAACTTAAATTCTTAATGATTTCCTATCTATAGAATTTAACAAATCCCTTTCTTGAATTCTTTTCCTTGGATAAATCTATTTCAGTTTAATTTTTAATTGATATAGCCACAAATAGCAAGTGAGATAGAATAATCATGCCTTGGAAATGAGATATGGAGCTCTTTCACCTGAAGATCAGCAGTCCAAATTTGGTTCAGAATGTGTTACTGAAATTAACTGCTACTGACTAATTTTATAAAAATCACCCAAAAGTGGCTTTCTTATAATGTGTCATTTGAGTATTCATAGTAACATCTGTAGCAATAAATGATATTAACTGGCAGTCTTGAGCTGGCACACCTTGATCTGAGTGAGTTTGATGGCTAAGCACCAGTATTCCAGGGGAGGCATGCTCACAAATACTGTTTTTTATATTTTGCAGTTAAATATGCTATCTGAAAAGAATTGCACAATTCCTGGAATTCTTACTACTTAAAGCTTTTAGTAATTTACTGTAAAATTTAATGAGTGGTAACCATGGTTACCAGTTTTTAGTAACTGTAACATACTTAAAATAAGAAATGTGAGGGAAGCTTTTCTTCTCATCTGTGGGAGAAAGATTTCCAAAATGTAGATTTGCTATTAGTAGATGATGAAAAGAACCTTCTTGGAATGTCCTTTCTTTCAGCTTTATGTAGCACCACTTTATGTTTAAATAATGCTTTAATTATGCTTGTGTTAGTAGCAACTCGTTAAAACAGAACAATGATGGAGTCTCAGCAACAAACCAAACAACTACTGAACAATTGTTTCAGTCTGAAAAAGTATGGTGAGGTTTTTATTTAATCTATGATAATAGAAGCTGCCAGTTTGCTAGGCAGTGGTTCTTGTGTGACATTGATTTTATCCCTTGTTTGTGTTCTGTTTTATTATTACAGTGGACCTACTAGACTATTGTCATCTTAATGTAACACACAAATCTATTATAACCTGATTATATTTCCCCACTGGAAGCATTTTGTGATAGAGGGCATAATCTTTAATGGAATTTGTGTGAAATTAAATTATACAAGCATCAATAAACATAACATAATTCAGAAGGAGTAAATCAGCTTAATTTATTTGTGACTGTAATGGCATCAGCGTTAGCAGAATGCAAATGCAGAGGTTTAAAGCAGTAGCTGAAAAGCAGTGCCAGATGAGCAGAAAGTTAAACCCTTTATTAGACAACACTGTAATTTGATGGGCAGAATGTTCACGGTTCAGCAGATTGCAGTCGGGAGGAAAAAAGCATGGATTCTGAAAAGGTTTTCTGAGTTACATTGGAGTGAACCAAAGAGCCTGTGGTGGTACTGCTGATATATTTAATGTGCTGACTTTTAAACAAAAAAACAAAATCTGACCAATAAAAACCAACCCTAAAAAATCCCAACTTATTTTAACTAATTATAAACAGATAGTAATTTTCAGAGGGAGATTAGTTCTATCATGTGCTTGGGCATTTCTGAAGGATAAATTAAAATAGTGGTAGTTTAATGGTTATGGAACAGTAATGTGATCTTCAAATATATGTGAAACTGTTACTTTGCATGATTATTTTATTAGATTATTGCATTCTTGTATGGGCAAAAACATTTCAGCTGCAGCAAAAGTGTAAAACTGCATTAGTTCACAAATAATAGAGAAATTGTATAAGTTATAAATTAAATCAGCAATATTTGTATTGTAATGACTCCTAATATTAATACTTAAAAATAATCCTGCTTTTGTTCTTCTGTGCTCTTCTGATCTCTTCTGCTCTCTTCTAAACACCACAAATGTGGTGGTCTTTTAAAATACAGAGATTTAGGGTGAAGATTCAAAAGAAAAGGTTTTCTTTTCCATTTAATGGCACAGGTGAAGAAGAACAACAAAACACAAATTTTGAAATTTTGTCTCAGTGCTTCTGAACTCATCCAAGTTGGTGGCTGGTTTAAATACCTTTTTTTAAAAAGGAAGAGAAAAAATAATTCATAGAATGCAATAGATATGAAAGGATGATTGTGACAGATCACTGAAAAATGTAAAATCTGAAGTGAGGTGGAAGGGGTTTCTGCAGAATCTGGTCAGCCTGTTCAACCCTTTTCCAGCATACTTGTTTTAATTTCACATTTTTTAATTGTCTTCAGGCTCTGTTATTGAAATTTGACTACAAGTGCAAGGTGGTGAGCCCACAGTTATGTACCATTTCTTAAAAACCGTAGATGAGGCTTTTTATGAATCACAAGCTGAATGAGTTAGCAGTAGGTTATATAAAAAGAAATAGATGGTTACTAGCCTTACCATTTATCAACCTTTGTAAAGGGAACAGCGAGCTATAAATATATAAGTATTCATGTTTTGTTTCCATTTTTCAACTTTGGTTTACTTTTTATTGTATTGGGTCTTAAAGGTCCACTCTCAGAACAGTGGGAACAGTATGAGCTCAACACCATCCAGGAAACCTCAATCATCTGCACCCAAAGTCCGGAAGAGCGTCAGCAGTCGGATACACGAAGCGGTGAAGGCCATTGCACTCTGCCACAATGTCACCCCAGTGTATGAATCCCGGGTTGGTGTGTCTGGAGAGACAGAATATGCAGAAGTGGATCAGGACTTCAGCGATGAAAATCGAACTTACCAGGCTTCCAGCCCTGATGAGGTTGGTGTGCAAGGCTGAAAATATTTATATCTCCTAAAGAATGGGGTGAACTAAGTTAAAAAGAGAAGAGTTGTGAAAAAAAAGTGTTTTGGGCAGGGATGTCTTTAAAATTAGCAGTAATCTGTTTTTATTTTTTCTACAGCTTAGGAAAGATCTGGTGTTTCTTTGTTGTATAGCGGTGTTTTCAGTTATTTGCCTAAAAGATCTGTGAAGTCAGTGCTTTGGGGTCAATACTATATTGAGGATTGCAATCAAAGGTTTATTATTAGGTTTATTCTCAAAACATTACTCCATGTATGAATCATAGTATACTATTAAAGGGAATATGAAACTGTTCTGAGTGGTGGACAATCTGGTACATTCGTTAGAGACGCTACCAGGTACTGGAATGTATAAATTCTTAACAGGAAAAAACAAAAAGGCAAAACCCCCAGAAACAAAAAAAACGCATCAAATCTCCAGTGCTTTTAAAGAAAAGTTTTTATGCTTCAAATTCTACGTCACTTCATAATCTTCAGGGTTCTTTCAAAATTGTATCAAGTGTAAGTGTAGCATAAATTTAGAACACCATTTCAGTAAAAACATGGCTTTAACTTCTCTTGAAATCCAAATTTTAAACAAATCCCACTGCTTTCATTGGATTGGAGTTATTGTTCTGAACAATCCTATTTGGGGCCCTAAATTGATTGCCTAAAATTCCATCTGAAAAGATATTAGAAGAGGAGGCAAAACTCATTTTTCAAGGTACTGCAAAGAGTTCACTTTATAAAGTTGTGTGTAGTTGATAATAATAAAATAGAGAAATCGACTTTTTTGAGGCTGGTTTGCATCTGAAAGTGAGCAGGCTTGTGAGAATCTTTGTTTTAAAGAATTTCTAGCATTTTCTGAAGGTACTATTGTTGTAACCCCAGTAGCTTAGTCATAAATAAAATGAGGTTTTTGTAAGATGTGAAGAAGGGAGTATGTACCTGAAAGCCTGAATATTTTTCTAGCTGTGCAAGTTGATCTCATACAAAGTTTCTTTCACAAACTTCATTCTGCCACAGCGCAGTGTATTACCCGTTTTATAAATTTAGTGTTCATATCTAATATGTCCCCATATGTAATGTTAACAAAACTTTAGTAGTTCAAACTGCAGACTAAAGTAATAAGTCTATAACAAGTGTTTTTAGGAATGCAAGAAATAAAATTAAATCTCTCTTCATGTAGTACCAAATTAGCAGACATTAAATGCATTTCAGATGCCATAAACACAGTTCATAATGTCAAAGGATTGTAGAATATAAAGAAGTGGCTGGTTCTCAGTGACTAAAAAATGGCAATCAGAACAGTTTAAAAAAAAAAACCTCTGGGCAGAACTTGAGATGCTTGTCTTTAATCCATAATACTGCATGTAGTGTTGTACAGTGTGAGCTGATTCACATAACGAATTGAGAATCCTGGAAGGGCATTTGTTTATGCCAGAAGGGCATTTCTTTATGTTACATAGTTTTATATTGTTTGACTTCTATTATGCACGTGTGTACAAACTTTCATCTGAGCATACATTCATATTTACTAAATATTTCAGTTTAATGAGCCTGTGAGGTACTACTGAGTATAATGAATGACTGTATGAGCAAGGATCTGCCAGTGAAGATATGATGACAGCTATAAATTAAGTAATCATTCTGCTTTAATGACCAAAGGTATTACAAAATCTGGTGAAGAGATGTGCAGTTGAGAGAGACTGAGTTTTTACTCCCGCTCACTCATCTTACCCTGTAGGCTTTTGTATATTTGTTCAGTTGTTTGAAAGCTGAAAATGCTACTACGAAGAGCAATTCTCCTCCCTTATTTACTAAAGGAAGCAGCTGTAAGACTCGAGTTATACAAGTAATGCCCTGGGAAGACAGAAGGGAATTTGACCTTGGAAAGACAAAAGGAAGGAAAGGAAAGTTGATAAAAGTGCTAATATAATAGATCTCAGGGTGGAAATAGACTCGGTGGAAAAGGAGGTGGAAGAAGAAATCAACAACAAAGAAACTGTTGGTGCTGCAAGGGAGAGAACACACAGATATTCTTTTAATAAAGATTTTTTTATCATTTCAACTCATAAATTAAAACTATATGGCAGTGAAATGAAATGTTTACATTCTAAAACAGCCTTAAATTTCCTTTTTGTTTCTCAAAGATAATGCTTGAAACTCTAGTAAAATTATCATATTGAACAAATATGCTTTAATATAAATGAGAAATGGATGTTAAATGGAGTCTTATAAAAAGATGAAGCTACAAAAAGCATGTAAACAGCATAAAAATTGCAGCATGACAGAAAAAAAGCCTAAGAGTTGAAAGACTAGCAGATCTTTATCATAATTTTTAAAAGACTTCTATTGATGCAGTGTTTGCAAATCACTGGAGCCTAAGGAAAATAATGTAAATGGTTCATTATTTAGCTTATTGAACTTTCCTGCAGTTAGGTTGACGGATGGTGCCAATGTTTCCCAATCACCAAAGTACCATTTTAAAAGCATTTTTTATTGAATAAAGTGCTTTGAATATTGCACCCTGGAGCTTTATTTAGGGAAATGGTTCAATTGATGTTTTCTGTTTAACCTCAGCACTGACCTATCACAACATACTTGGTTAATAAGCGACATTATCATTTAATAGACTTAGCTGGTTTTATGCATTGTACTTTCTCAACATTGCAACTCTGTTCTCTTCCATTTTGTTCTGATCCATTTTGTTTATGGATCTGGCTTGATTGCAGTCTTTTGAAACAAGATGTTATTTGCACAGTTATCTGTTGCATTATATGATATTGCATGATCACACCATAGGATGTAAAGAGCAAAGAACACTATGCAAGTACAAACTATTCTTCCATGTAGGAAGGTATAAGAAACTGCATAGTAATATGCTGACTATGCTACACACTTAATGAATTGACTTGAGGAACTCTTTTGAATTCCTCACATCTATGTGTATATGGGTACATCCATATACAGATATAATATAACTATAACAAAGTATGCACATTTAGAAGTAGGTACATTCATCATAAAAGATGTATTTATCTGTTGTTAGAGTAACCTGAGATAAGTGACTGATTTTGTATTCATAATGCAAACCCTACTTATGCCAGGCTCTTTGTTTCTTATGATAAGTGATCAATATTTCATTTTCTCTGAAAGAGTGGAAAGTTTCATTTGTCTGTCACTTGTCCTCTACAGCTGTAGCATAGCAAACAATAAACATTCACTGAGAACCCACTGGATTAAAGAAAACACAACAAAAAAAAACAAAAAAAACCCACAAACAAACAAAAAACCCACCAAAACCCAGCTTTGACTTGGCCATCATAGGTGTGAGTTCAGCTCATCTGTAGAAAGCCAGCTACCTTAATGTAATGAACAATCATAAAAGGATATAAGCTAAGTAGGCAAAGCGATAGAGTTCAAAGGTCAGAGACCCAAGCAATTCAGGGCATGCTATGAACAGGAGCCTTTGAAGACCTTTGCTCCCCTTGGCCAGAAAAGGTTGATCAGTCATGATTTTTAATGACTGCTTACTCTCATAAACCAGCCATTTATTGGTTATGCTTTGTCCTGCGCTGTAATAGTCTCAAGCATTTCTAATTCCAGGATCTTGAATATTTAAATACTACCTTAAAGTGTGGTCAGTTATTTAATTCCAACGTTTCTGAACAGAGACAACAGAGTTGCTAAAATTAATTACAAGGATACAAAGCCAATCATTTAAAAACAGACAGGGAAATTACATGCCCTTAGTGAAGCAGCTTTTGTGTTTACAATAGTGAAGCTGTAATGTATGAGACATGTTGTATTGTTTAATTCATTTTATTGTGTGTGCTTATTGAAGCAAGACTAATTGTCTTGTTTTGTCAATGTATTGTGAAAAGCAAATCACTCAGTGGCATAAAACCATCACTTGCATGACCTTCGAGACCCACAAAGAATAACTACTCCATAGCTTGTCATGAATATTGATTGGTAATGATCAAGTTGTATTTCTAAGTTAATAATTTTATTTTAATTATGAAGGGTTTTTTATGAAAAGTGATGGACTGCAAATGTTAGTTATAAAATCATTGTTTGTAAATATAAACAAACCAGCACTGATTGGAGACAGATACGAGTTGTTGACAGTCCTGATGGAAACTGTTGGGAACATTCAGGCAGTGGGGAAAGGAGATCTCATTGCTTCTTTTCTGTTTCCAAAGCAATAGCCTTAACTTAAAAATACCACACTTGAGATGTCTGTATACCTTATACAACAGTCTGATTTTGAAAGTGGATTCTATTGTCTGAAGTGAAGGTGCTCTTAAATACTCTGAAAGAAATACAGGTGGGTTACATGAGAATTCTTCTAAGCAGCAAAGCTAGCCTACAAAATTTTCATCTCTAGTCCTTCTTTCTTACCCCACAAATTGCTCCCTCATAATGCCAAAACCATGGAAGACTTTGTTTATACAGGTTCTTTTTTGGTTAAAGTGATCAGGTTCATAGCAGTGGCTCCAGGAAAGCTTTGAGTACAACTGTGATGGAACTCCCAAACTGCCCTGTGAGGTGGAGAACTGCCAACTGCAGCCACAAGGCAGTGGATCTTTTTTCTTAAAATAATGTTAGCTCAAAAGAGAATATTGTACATTGAAAGTGACAATTATTCAGTCATAAACTGTTTTGAGCAACAAATAATGTAAATATTGAGCAGTTCAGTAGTTCTGCTGAGGAGCAGAAAAGACAGTCTGGCCCATAAGGAAGGGAAAGCAGAAGCTGGGCATGAGAGCCAGGCTGGTAGAGGCTGTAGCCTTAGCAATGAGGTGTACAGCCCCATGGTATCCAAGTTTGGTGAAAAGAGCATGTCCCATGATGGAAATCTGCAGTCAAGAGTATGTATTATTGTATTGGTCAACCCTAACCCAGTGCATAAGCTGTTTGGTGTGATTTGGTTCCATAAATGAACATTTCTAAACAAATTGAATGATTATGCCCCTCAAAACATGGACATGCAACTACGGTCTGTAACAATGGTACTTTTGAAGCTTCACCTCTTCATGCCCCTCCGGAAATGGCACTCTTTCCTCTGGTGACTGAGTTAGAAACATGCTCCTACTTAAAGAAGCTGCTTCCGCCTCCTGAGCTGGTATTGCTCTAGGTGATACTGTGAGTTGCACAGTTACTGCTTGATTAAGGAGAGCTTCCTTATGAAATCTCTGAATTTGACTTCGGATGGAAATCTGTGCCCTGGTAATTGAAATGTTTGATTTTTGGGGATGTGAACTATAGAAGCTCAGAGGGTTGGGTGGCCTCTAGTGGGGAAACACTGCTGACAGAAGCAACCAGAGTTCAAGAATGGGCATGTGGTAAATAGAAACATCTGAAAGATTTGGGGTAAGAATACTAAATGAGGTGTTTCTCACTAGCTCGCATCAGACCTATTGCATTTCT
Source organism: Eopsaltria australis (assembly GCA_034509425.1). NCBI lineage: Eukaryota > Metazoa > Chordata > Aves > Passeriformes > Petroicidae > Eopsaltria > Eopsaltria australis. The sequence goes on from JAVTVJ010000208.1 coordinate 377,795, forward strand.
GTTTCACAATGCAATTATTTGCTCCTTTCCTAATTTGGAAGTTGCTTCTTTGACATTGTCACATGAGAGACGGATGGCCGTCTTTACCCTTTGGGTTGCTGAGGAGGAAGAAAATTAGCAAGTTAGCAACCACGGATCTCTCTTTGTCTCCACGTGCATTACCTGCCCTAGGAACACTACACAGTTGGTGGGTTCAATGCATGCCTATGTTTCAGTAATGGGAAGACCATTTACCCACCAATACACTAGCATCTCCCAGGCAGCTGGTTTGCTTAGGAAGGAAGCTTTGTGATAAGCCAGAGAAGATCCATAAAATATTCAAATAAATGCCTAACCTGGTGTAGTGGTTTTCAGTTCACCTATTTGAGTTTCTGGCCAAATGCCAGCCACTTACCAAAATCTACCTGATGTTTGCTGTGAGATGAGGATTAGGAGTAGGCAAAGCAGGCTCAAACTGTATAAAGTATAAAGAAAGTTTATTAATACACCTAAAAGACAAAGAAAAAAACAAGAAAAACCAAAACAAACTCCTCAGACCACCCCTCCTTCCACCTCTCCATTTCTTTCTCCCTGACAACACACAAAAAGACAATACTTTGACCTCCAGTCAGTTTACCACCTCTGAAATAGCTCTTGTTTCAGTTCATTTAGAGAGAGTTCATTTTCAGTTCATTTTTGTTTATAACATGGATTTTCTGTAAGGAAAATGCAGTTTTTTATGGGTCTTCAGCCTCACCACCAGCTGCTGCCCAGAAGGAAGAAAGATCAGTTTGTGGTGGATCTCTCCCACACCAGTAGCCTTCCCACAGCCACTTGGGTGGGTTATGAACAGTTCTCAGGGTACCTGTTTTAAGGATGCACAGTTCAATTGCAGCAACAAAGAAAATCCCTTCTTCTGTGCTGAGCAACACAGGTTCTCCTGACAACTCAGGTTCTCTAGCATTCTCCCCGGGACCAGGGCTCTGGGTCACAGCCTCTCCTCTCTCTTGGTTCAAGTTTCTCATCAGGCTGTACTTATTTCAACACCTACTTGTCTTTACCCAGGTATTTCAGTTCACTGGCTGCAATTAGAACCTCACATCCTCCCTTCTGGACTATTTCTTCATATATTACAGGGAATTTATTAGCTTAGTCCCCAACCATGGTTCTCCAAAAGAATTTTCAGCTTCACTCTCGAAGCTCTTCTCATGCTCCTCCCTCTAGGCATCGGTTCTGCTTTCCTCACTGACTGTAAAGTCTCTGTGCTGCATTTATGTAGATGTCCTCACTCATTCCTCTCTCTGTGCGAGGAAGGATGGGTGTCTGTAAGTTTAGTCCAGGCATGGATAGAGTTAATCTCTCTCTCTCTGGCAGTGTGATGATCCCGTGCTCTCTGCCGGGCTGTTTGAACAGGTCCGAGCTGGATGGCAGACGCTCTCAGAGTCTCTGTGCCTGGCTCTGCGGAGCTGGCTCGGCCTGCTGGGGCCATCTGGGCCTGGGGTGACAGGGCAGGGCCTGGCCCGAGCTGGATGGAGTCTGGCCCGGTCCTTGCCTGGCCAGAGCAGGGGCCTGGCCCTGTCTCGTGTAGCTGACATGTCGGCTGAGCTGGATCTGCTGAAAATTCCAGCCGGTTCCTCCCCCATGCCCGACTGCAGCAGCACGGCCGCTCTAAACCTCCCTTCCCCCTCTCCCTCCTTTGGAAGGAGGGGGTGCCTTACCAGGGAGAGAAGCAGGAGATGCTCCTCTACACAGCAGCAGGTCAAAAGAGGAAGAGGCTCAGAGGGTCTCTGCTTATATACAATTTTTCTCGAAGGCGGAACAACTTATAATTGGTTTACTTATATATCAATTCTTAAAGCTACCTGGGTATTGGCTCTCTCTCTCAGGAAGGAAGTTGTATCGCTTCCTGCAGCATAGGTCACTTCCTAGATTTTGACCCCTCCTGACTAACCCAGGACACTTGGACTCAGGAAACTTGACACGCTTCATCTGTGTTTGTGTGTGTCAGCAAATTAATGGTTATCAGCAAATAAATTTTATCATTGCAATGTATTCTTTTAAAACAAAATGATAGTACCACCATTTGAGCCTTTTGTGCTTGTCCAACCTATAATTGCTTTATCTGACCTCATCCATTATGTTAAGCTCTGCAGAAGCCACAGCTGCTGCATTTTCTTGGCATTCTAGGGGTTCTTGATTTAAGAACAGAAGATTGCAAGACCATTTTAATGTAAAGTTTCAGAAATGCATTGAAGAGAAGAGAATATACTTGCAGAGGGAAAACCTCACAAAGAGAGACTTGCCTAAGAATCCTTTTTCTGAACTCTATATAGCCAGCCTTTCCGTATATATGTATTTGTTAAGATTTATAATGCAGATTTTCATGCCATTTGTGGAATATTTGTTTAGAAAAAAATTTCTACATTCTAAAAGCTTCAGGTATTTTAATGGTAAGATCTGGCTATGTTGTTTTGAATACTGCTCTGATTCATTCTGAGTGATGAGAGCCAAACTTGCCTTTCTCTCAAGTTTTTTCAGTGTCCTTGTAGGCATCTGTTTGACTCTTGAGCCTTATTGACTCTTTCTCGTATGGTATTTGCCCTGATCAATTTAAAAGAAAAAATAAATATGCAGTTGTGTATAGGCCAGGTATAAGAATACAAAATGAATGTGCTGCAAAATGCTAATTCAAATGGCATGTGAAGCCAAGCATAAATGAAATAATAAACAGATTTGAGTCACCAAATATGTAACACTTCAGTCCTAGCTGCAAAAGGACACAAATATGATGGGGTTTTAGTAGAAAGATGCAATTTACAGGTCAGAATATAATAGTAACCCTTCACTGTGAAAACTGAAAATTAAACTTGGAAGTACTGGCTCATTTACAGCTTATATGCTACTTCTGGTGAAAAAGTAAAGTTTGTAAAAAGGCTTCCTATAATTTTCAAGAATTTAAAACAGTGCTTTTCAAACAGCGTTCTATTCTTTTCTGTAACTGCATTTCACTGTATTTTCATCTGGAGATGCCTACGCAGATGTCACTACTAGGGTTTTTTGCAGGTTCACACCGGATTTTATTCAAATTTTAAATTTTCATAGAAGCTGTGGTATTCTATTGCTTTGTGTGAAATTCTCAGTGACCATCATGTCTGTTGAACTTACCTAGGGAATTTTCTACCTGCATGTTAACAGAGTGCTTGATTTTTATTTTTTTCATCTTGCCTGAGATTAATAGCAGAGCCTATTAATCCATAAAAATCCAGGATCCATAAAAATCATATGAACTTCATTATAGTTTTCTTTCTAGTGATTTAAAAATCTGGTTTCCAGTAATGATTAGCATTTGGAAAACTAAAAGTAGATTGAGCAGGAGACGTTTTCTTTAATCAGAAAAAAAATACATATGGAATGTGTGTTGTATATAAAACAGTAAAAGCAGTAAAGCAGTTTTCCTAAAATATTAATTTTTTGAAGGAATACATCACACAGTGGTGGTGAAAGGTATTTCAAGTATAACACAGAAAAATGTTGAAGCTAGATATCATGCACTTCAAAGCAGAAAAATTTTGAAAAAGGGACTTTTCCATGTGAATTTGTGGGATGCAGCAGTGTAAGCTTGGTTTCCAGCTCATTTGATGTCAGAAGTCATATTACTGTTGAAACAAAGTATTAAAATGATGGAAGTGAGCAAAGAAAACTAAAAATAAGGTCCTTTGCTTACCTATTTACTACCTATTAAATTGTCTCAACTTGCATGTAACTGTAGAAGTAATAAAATATTTTATATGGAAATACTCCCAAAGTCTTTTACTTACATAATGGTTTTGTTGATACAAAAATAATATTCTCATTTTGCAAAATTTCTACTGGATATCCTTGATATATTGTTGAACATATGTGGGGTACTTATTAGAATAGTTATTTCTGACCAGTATATTCTTAATGTCTTATTTTCAGCAATAAGTTCAAAAAAATTTTCATATTCTTCATACGAAATTTTGTAAGCTCTTCAAGGAAAACATGTAATTTGATGCGTTAAGATTTTATACTCAGTCTGCTGCTGTTCACTTTATTTTTTCCTAGATTATTGGAAGAGTTTAGACTTTCACCCTAGCAACAGTTGTCTGGCTTTAGCCTAATTTATATAACAGTATAATAGACCTTTCACACTTAAATATGTCTCCTTTTTCCTTTTCTTTTTCTTTCTTTAGGTAGCTCTGGTGCAGTGGACAGAGAGTGTGGGTCTCACTCTGGTTAACAGGGATCTGACCTCAATGCAGCTGAAGACCCCTGGTGGACACATCCTGACATACTATATCCTGCAGATCTTCCCCTTCACTTCCGAGAGCAAGCGCATGGGCATCATAGTTAGGGTAATTTGGGGGGATTTCTGGATGTTTGCTTTGATTTTTTAAAAAATGCTGGCAGATCAGACTAATTCAGTCCTTCTGCAACAGACAATACGAATCAGATATTCGTAATTTGGATTACATTTGCCTGTGTGTGGATTCACTGAATATGCAATGAATAATGCATCATTAAAACGTGTAACAAGTTTTTACACTAAGTTATTTGTAAATTTTTAATTACCAGGTATTTCAAAGATACAGTGCTTTCTGTTTTGGGGGTTGGTATTTGCCACTCAAGAAACAAAATATAAGTTAGAGGGGACAGAGCAGTGATATTTTAAAATTTAGTTGAAGGATGCTGAGAATCTGTTATGCTTGTTGACTTCAGTTAGAACTTACATGGAAATAGGGGACATGTATCTCAATGGAATCAGAGATGACACTGAAAATAGTAACATCAAGTAATAAAACTTACCCACTTCTTGGCAAGGTACTTCATCTTTTATAAATGGGAACCTTTTGAGTGCTTCAGAAGGCAATTAAGTTATTGGTAGGTAATTGTTTTGACTGTATAAACAAATATTCCTCCCCCCCCCCCCCCCCCATTTCTTTTATAAAATTTTAGGATGAATCTTCAGGAGAAATTACATTTTACATGAAGGGTGCCGATGTTGCCATGTCCACTATTGTACAGTACAATGATTGGTTAGAAGAAGAGGTAAGAAAGAAAATCAACATTTACAAAAATTCAAATTTTATAACAATCTGAAATCTAAAATCTATCAGATGTTATTGGCGTATGTTTAAAGGAAGATCTGAGACAATGCAGTAATGGGTTTTGAACTTCAGTTATGCATATCCTGAATGGGTTTTAAGGGATTAAAATTATTTCCAATTCCTGAGTAACATACCAAAAAAGCAAAGCTGGTAGTACTAGCAGGACATGTTCCTACTTAAAACAAGAAAGTTATTTTTCATTGCTTGACCTTTCGCATAAAATCCAATTACTTCTGAGAAGTATTCTGCTATAAATCTGTTTATCCTGAAATGCCCTTGTTTGATCAAAATCTGCAGGGATGTATGTCAAGCGTTGCGTCCACACTGAAATAATTTTTTTACTACATTTATTAAACTTCAAATAAAACAGTTAGTTGCTGAATTTCAAACCTGATTAATATTTTTCACTATATGTTCCAGTAGGTACCAGCAATCATCTTATTTTTGACCATACATACAGCCAATATGTTAATACAATGATTACACCATGTATGTTCATAATGGTATTGGCAATATGAATCAATATCTGCTGCAGGGCAGTTTGATTTATTCGGTACATGAATAAATTAAATTCCCTCAAGACCTAGCAAAATGTCATAAAAATTACTTTTGGTGATAATGATGCACAATTAATTGTAAAATACTTGTTTAATTTATTTAGCTTTATGAGGTCAAATCAATAAGTGTTTGCACTGGAGAGCCTTGTTTTTTCATTAAGACATGCTATTCCATGGCTATTTTTAATGTGTAGATGTTTTTCTGATAAGAGATACGTTCAGTGAAAAAAGAAATGTACCTCTGTTACATGCCTCAAAAGTAGTTTTATTTTATTTTAAAGCTTCAAACTAAAAGAATTTTTCTTTAAGCTAGGAGAGAAAATCTAATTCACTTACTGATAGCAAACCACTTCATTTGGGGGACCTGAAGTATAATTGCGTTTCATCCTGATTGTGGCTTCTCCAGAGTATTTTAAGAATCTAAAGAAACACCTAAAGTTATGGTACAGATGCACCCTGTTAGCATACAATATAAAGCATGAACATTGAATATTTGCATAACTATTCCATGCTTTGGTTCATTTAGTGTGGTAATATGGCACGAGAAGGACTGCGCACACTGGTTGTTGCTAAAAAATCACTTACTGAAGAACAGTATCAAGATTTTGAGGTATGAAAGGACAGAGTCATCTTGTGCTTTGTCATATTTAATTACTTCAAGAATAACATTCCTCTTTTTTATTTTTAAAGGTTGCAAAAAAAGGTGATTGATATTTAAAAAATAGATAATTGAGGTATTGTCCACAATCTGTTTAAGGCTTTGTCATTCATTAGTGATGGTTCTGCAGTAATATGTAGGATCCCGTTTGCTTTATTATGGGATTGGACAGTGTTTTCCCAGAAGCTAGTGTAATGTTATTTTTGTAGCTTCAGCATGACCTAAAAAAAAAACTACTTGTTCTCAAAGAAAAGGCCTTTCCCCCTTAGAAGCTGTGATGCTTAATTCTTTATAGTTCTTCAGGAGGCATTCTCTTTAGGTGAATTGTCAGAAGAGCCTTGTGTAACATTGGGTATAAAGTAAAATTGCTCTTTTAGTCTTCATTAAAGATATTTAAAGACAAACATTTAGCCTAATGAATGCATGCTATCACTGAGTGGTAGACTGAATGTATACTTTATGGGTCGTAGCAACGTAGCAACTCTAAATGGCTTTGTGTTTGTGCAAACAGAGTCGATATAACCAAGCAAAGTTAAGCATACATGATAGAAACCTGAAGGTTGCAGCTGTTGTAGAGAGTTTGGAGCGAGAAATGGAATTACTGTGTCTCACTGGAGTAGAAGATCAGCTGCAAGCAGATGTTAGACCAACTCTAGAGATGCTAAGGAATGCTGGAATAAAGGTACTAAACACATACTGCTGGCATAACAGGTTATCATTTATTAATTTTTTTAAGCAAGACATAATTTATATTTGTCTGTATTCATGTTCTTTCAAAGTAAGAAATGTATCAAGTCCTAAGCACATTCTGGGCATGAACTAGCAGAAACAAACAAGACACTGTGTGCAAAGTTCCCTTGCCTACCACAGGTTTCATTCATCTCAAACTTACTTCTGTAGGAAAACTACCAATGGATAGATCTATGTGTGTCTCAGTCATTTATCCCCTGACTGTCTACAGGAAACTGTCCTTGCTGACAGTAAATTAGTTTGGCACAAGATTTGTGTGACAACAATGTTTTCAGGTTTGGCACTCGTAAGAAGTTTCAGCAAAGATCAAAAGCTGAATTATTTGAACTAGAATTCAGAACTGCCCTTGGGGTTTGTTCAGTAAAGGGATGGCATGAAAAGCTATGCAGAAGAGTTGGTTTGCTAGACACCTATCAATTGCACATATACAAGTTATGCATTAATTTGAGGGAGGGTTTCAAGTAAATAAATGAACAACATCTGAAGGGAGGGAGCAAGATTATATACATTTTGCTTTGAGCAGAATGTCAAACTCTGCTCCAAATAGTTGTAAGGACTTTGCATTGGTTAAACTGAGTCAGACACACTGGGATATTTTGCATATGCTGCTTGTGCTGGACTTCAGCCCCTCCAATATCTGCTGGAAGGGCAGCTCAGGAGGGCAAAGCAAACCAGGAGAATTTTGGAATACAATGACAATAATTTCCTTACACTGGCAATTGAGTTGTTTTACTAACTAGTCGTCTTACTAACAAACCTTCTTGGTGTTAAGGGGCTGAGGGAGCTGTCACACTTTAAGAACACACCAACTTTATCCCTTGAACTTTACTGCCTTCTCAGTTCTTCATGGTCAGTGGGCAGGATCTCTTTGGAGTGTTGGGACTGTAGCTCATGCTCCAAGATTTGCTGTCTCATGGCTTGGTTGCTGTTTTCTGAGAATATCACCAGGGTCACAGACTGTTGTGTTGCATCATTTTGCTGACAAATGTCATTTGCATCCTCACTTTTCTGATCAAGGTAGTGTCAGGGCCATAAGGAAAGGATTTTATTCTTTCTCAGAGCTTCACTTCGTCTTCATATACATTGAGACATTGACCCTTGTGAGAAGGGAAGGGAAATGGAGCTGCAAAAAGTAGACAGTTCTTTTCTGCTTTTCATACTATTGCAAAACTGTTTGTTAATTTTACTTAAAAATGCACAAATCAGTATATTTTCTTGGATAATCTAATCCAAAAAGGTGCCAGAGAAAAGTTGGACAAAGATGTCATTTAGAGTTGGAGAACAGATACGCTGATGTTCAAAGAAGTAAGCTCTTACATTATTTTGCAGATATGGATGTTAACAGGAGATAAACTGGAGACAGCGACTTGCATTGCGAAAAGTTCTCATTTGGTGTCTAGAAATCAAGATATTCACATCTTCAGACCTGTAAGTATGGTTCCAACTTTTTTTGTTGATTCATCAAAGGACAGCTAATAGCAGTGTTGCTGTATTTGATTAGTAGCTGGCTGACTGTTGAAAATTGTTGGGTTACTGTACTGAGTGTCATAGTAATGGTCAAGAGAGTAGTACTTAGATTGTTATTCAAGGCTGTAGAACTACAAAGCATTTAAGGGTGTTGGTTTCTAGAGCTGTTGATATGCTACAGAAATGTTTGTTGCCATGTTTGGGTGACCCAGGTTCAACATGCATTTTATACCCTTCGTAACAGACATAGCAAGATACCTCTTAATAGTGATGGAGAGGGGTCTGTGTGAGGTGAGCTGCTGAGCCACTAAGAAACTGTCCATGCATTTAGGCTGTCTGAATGTCATTCTTGCTTATTTTAGCATTTTCATTGATAGAACTCTTTAGACACAAACAGAATTAATCCTGAATGAAACTGTGTACATCTTCTGTATAAACATAGTTAAAGTTTGTATGAGGAATTTTTTTTCGTGTCATTATATATGTGTGCATTTTACCAACAGACTGTTTAAGTAATTGCTAGAAAAGTAAACTGAATCTTCTTCTATACATTTTATTTGCATAGTATCCACTTAACTGAAGCCAAACAAAAATAGGTTTTCCAGACATTGATTGATGCTGTGTGATCAGACGTAATGTGTCTGTTTGTTCTAAATGAACCACTTGCACCTACAGAAATAATTATATTCATATAATTTACATGTAAATGTATTTTCTTCTGAAGCATCAGAATGTCAATTAGGCCCTGCAGACTACTATTTGTAATTAAATTATTAATGCTTCTGATAAAACTTCAGATCAATTTTTGTTGACCTTTCCATATTGTAACACCACAAATTAAGTCTTCCTGAACAAAACTTATTTAGTTGAGTCAGATTTTTATTTTCATTACCTTGACTGGTAATAAGAGATCAGCATAAAACTGTGTTAACTTAGAATACACAATGTTTTAAATTAGTTAGAAAATGCATTTATACAGAATTGTTTCTGTGGTTGTACTTGTTGCAAAGAAAAACTACTGAATTAATGTAAAAAAATATCAAGCACTATAACACTTCTATTGTAGTTATAAATTAAAAGAAAAATTTTTTTTGCTACTCTTTTTCCAAAAAGTTGTGTTTTGTTTTTAACAAAACTGTTTATTCTTAGAAGTCTCAGCTTCTACAGTTTCTGGAGGTATTTACAAATTTTTTTTAAAAAGCATTTTTTAGGTGAAATGTAGAACACAGATGACAATCACTGCTCATCAGTGTGCACAAGTGCTGACATCTCTTCATCTCTGCAATGCAGAAGGAATGTACTGGGCCAACAGAGCCTGGTGTTCCTAACACCTGTCAGACAAGGAGGTTTCTCTTTACATGCTTGAATGTTGGAAAGAAGGGAAAAAGTTCTGAATTGTGGCATGTGTATGGGTTTTTCTTTTTGCAGGGGCTTTTTAATGTAACTCAAATTTTATGGGTAGTAGAGCCGTCTGGAGAGAGAAAGGTTCTTTGAACTGCATCTGGCTGGGTATTACTGAGTAAAGGACAAAACTTCACATTCGATGTAATTAAGATTTTTATATCTTAAAAGTTATTTAATCAAAGTGTTGATAGAGACAAAATTAAAAATGTAATCAGAGCTTGTGTTTTATTCTGTGCTTGGAACTTTGTCTAGCATGATAGCTCTGAAATACATTGATATTTATTGGGGAAAAAAACAAACAAAAAAAACCAAAACAAAACAACAAAAAAACCAAACCAAATTAAAAACAAAACAAAGAAAAAGAAAAGAAAAACCCAACCAAAACAAACAAAAAACACCACCATATCCAAACCTGCCAGTCTCCTCAAAATCTGGTTATAATTTCAGTTTTTCCATGTTCTGTTTGTAACTCAAAACCTTTCAAAATGCATTTAGTAACCTTTGAATGTTTTTTGCATTTCACAGCTGAGTCTTTCCGAAATAATTATGTAAATAAAAAAATCTATGATGTAATTCTTCCATATTATGCCACTTGATCTTGCCTTCAGAGTCATGCAGGATCCAAAAGGATTAGTACTAATGAGCATCTTTTTGTGCCCTTTGAAATCTGTGCCTGGTTACCCAAACTGAAGGAACAATTAATAGGAACACTCTATGTTATTCTAAGAGCATATTTTACTGGTTAATAAATATAAACAATTGAGGTTTGCTTGGGAATTTTTTCTGTTTTTATCTAGCCCTGCCAGGTTGAAAATACTCAGGCCAGCTCAAAATTCAGATATTTTAATGTCATTAATTCATTACTATTTTAGCGCTTGCAAACTTTGGTGAGGAACCCCTTAACCTGACTACATAGATTTTACTTGTTTGAGGATTACTTTTTCACTCCTAAAGATTTGAGGCTTATAGTAAAATTCCATGGGTATTGGACTTGCAATAAAGCGCTTGAACCAAGGCTTCTGGGTTATGAGGTCTCAAAACCTGATTTGTTTAGGCAGGGTTTTTTTTAAAGAATATAACAAAATCTTTTAACTGAATGTTTTTTATTAAAGGTTGCCACTCGAGGAGAGGCTCACTTAGAACTAAATGCTTTTAGGAGGAAGCATGACTGTGCCTTGGTGATATCTGGGGACTCACTTGAGGTAAAAACTTTGTTTCTGTCAAATTATTTATATCCTTATGGTCAGAAAGTAATGTATCAGCATGTTCATGCTCTTTTTTTGAGTATTTGCGCATACTTTTAAGTTGTCCTTAGAGATACTTTTGCTTATGACTGAGTGCAAATTAGATGATATATGTTCTAGATGGGCAAATGTTACTGGGTTTCTAGTCTTCTGTACAGTAACAGAATGGAATTTGCCTATAGCATGCTTTAGTACTGTCTATTCTCTCAACCTCAAAGCATGCTGGTGCTCAAGCTGACATTCTCTTTGATTTTAAAAATAATAAAGCCACAGTCAGGAGACTCTGGCTTTTTTTTTTTTTTTCTCCCAGTTGGATGTTATACATAGAAAACTTCATTTAAAAAAATCTTCATACTTTTTTTTGTGTTGGGCTACATGTAGTAATATTTAATTGTCAATAAATCCAAGGTTTTTTTTTTTTCTTCAGGTTTGTCTGAAGTATTATGAGCATGAATTTGTAGAGCTGGCTTGTCAGTGTCCTGCTGTGGTGTGCTGCCGATGTTCTCCCACCCAGAAAGCCCACATTGTGAAACTGTTACAGCACCACACCGGGAAACGCACCTGTGCAATAGGTAACTCTTGGCACAATCCTTGTAGTAAAATCTGTAATAAATGTAATCTGCAGGTGACACCATGGAGAAATAGCTGAAACAAAACCAGTGAGACTTCTTTACCAATAGCCAGGTATTGCGTAGTTGTGGCACAAAATGCCATTCCATGAGAAAGGTGTGGTTATCTTCTCTATTCTGCAGGAAAAAGTCTTGATTACTGAAGTAATTAATCATAAGTCATAGATTAATTGTAAGAATTTAAAGGTATGTAAGAGGTTTCTCAAATACTGTAAGGCCAGGAGAATAAAATCTCTGAAGAACTGAATATTGCAGTGACATTTTCCAGGTGATGGAGGAAATGATGTCAGCATGATCCAAGCAGCAGACTGTGGAATTGGAATTGAAGGCAAGGTAATGTTAACTGTTTCATTGTGAAAGGTGTGTCACATAGCAGCCTAGTAGCATGTGATTAGAAGCTTTATTCTTAAACAACAGTGAATTGATAATTTCTAATTAAAATATTCTGCAAGATGATAAGAATGCTTAGTCTTTTTTTTTTGCTTGTATGTCTTCTGCATTGTCTTTCTAAAAGCGGAAAAAGCTATAGTTATTTCTGTGTAGCATTTACCTGGAAAAAGCAGAAGAAGCAACTAAACTTACTTGCTACAGCCCATTGCATCTTAGAATATGCACAAAAATATTGTCGTGTCTCATTGCAGGGTAGATTTTCAAAAAAGGAACAAACTAATCTTTTAAAATTAATTATTGCTTAGGATTTTGAAATTTAATACACATCTTTTACACTGGGCTTCATATTTGGAATTTTGTTTTTGTTCTAGGAGGGGAAACAAGCTTCTCTAGCAGCTGACTTTTCTATCACACAGTTTAAACACATAGGTAGGCTGCTGATGGTACATGGTCGAAACAGTTACAAAAGATCAGCAGCACTTGGTCAATTTGTCATGCACCGAGGCCTTATTATTTCAACTATGCAGGTACTTAAAACTTTGTTTTTGAATAGTTACAATCACTATGTCTGTCTCTGAAATGTCACGAAATCTTTATTAATCAGTACTGTTATTTTTTCTATGTTGTATTGTTTTGTTTATAGAATTATATTAAATAATAAATAATCTGCTTTTTGTAGGCTGTGTTTTCATCAGTCTTCTACTTTGCATCTGTTCCCTTGTACCAAGGATTCCTAATGGTAGGGTAAGTCAAAGCAACAGTTACGATGTCTGGTAGTAAGTACAGCAAACTAACTGGTTAAATAACACCATGGGCTTGGTGTCATCCACATTTTCCATACATTTATCATGGGTACCAAAACCTGGGATGAGTGTACCAAGAAAAGTCACACTAGGTTGGATATGCACTACATGAGAGGGGAAGTCTCATTATAAGTTCTCTGGAGAGAGGGATCTGCGTAGCCTTAGAAAAAGATACCGTGGAACCTGTGCACATACGGGATGAAAACAATAAAGAAAATCGACCAGACCAGCTTCAGCTGTCACACAGATTGATAGACAAACCTCAGTGAGAATCACAGGGCTTTATGTTAAAAATGTAGCTGAAGCTACTATGAAATTTCCTCTGAGAGTGTGCTGTCCAAGTCTGCCACACAGATTTCAAGTCATGTGAATATGTGCAGCATTAGGAGCACCTTGGTCGTGTTGCAGCAGCTGATTTACTAATATGGTTTCCCAAGTTATACAGCTGAGAGCTGTGCTTATGTTTGTGTTTGTCCCTGTTCTCCGTCCCTACTGACCTAAGAGCTTCTTTTTATTCTCCTTGTAAACAGTAACAACTTACATCGACAGTAACTTAAATCATAGTCAAATCATGGCCTGATTACACCAGATTTTGCAGAGACAAACAGCAGACCTCTCTAAAATGCTTGCAGATACTTGTGCTAAATTCCAGAGAAGTACATATGAAAGTGTGTATCTGGCATGTGTACAATAAAATCCAGGGTTACTTACAGAGCTGTTAAGACTCTTATTCATCCACCTACCTTCTCCATGTTGTCCAGAATATAGCGCTTTTTTTTCTTCAGTTTTCATGCATCCATCTGTAGATGAATTTAAATGTCAGGTGTCTTTGGACTGGTTGTCCAAAGTGAAAGTGCACAGGGATTATGGTAACAAGTGATAAGCCTGGGTGATAGAAGAAAGAGATGTGTTTATTGGTTTTGAGTGTATAAGACCTCTGTAACTTCTCATAACTGACAACTCTCAAAACGACAAGACCAGATGGCATGTGAAAGCTGTATTGGTAAGCTGCCTATGTACTGGGGAAAAAAAACCAGTTTATTTCACTTACATAAAAAGAATAATTGAACTCAGTAGATCAGTTTAAAATTATATCATACAAAAGTGTTAATGTGTGTTCTTTCCTTTCTTCTAGGTATGCAACCATATATACTATGTTTCCAGTCTTCTCTCTAGTATTGGATCAAGATGTGAAGCCAGAAATGGCATTGCTATATCCAGAACTTTATAAGGATCTCACAAAGGTATGAATGTCCTCAGTGCTCAGCTACAAACAAATGCTGAAATCTCCAGTATGCAAAACTGGGAATTCTTGGAATCATTTTCTTAAGGTAGTCCAAGCAAGACAGATTGCACAACTATTGCCAACTTCTGTACTATTAAAATAGTCCACAGTACCAAATATTTCAATCATTTTTATTAATACATTTCTCCAGTCACTAGTGGTTGTACTGAAATAATTCAAACCTGTAGTTATGTCGTTAAAGCAGCCTTGAGTCTGGCCCCAAAATCTCTGATGCGGAGTTACGTTTACATTTTCCCATCTTATATTTCCTTTTTAATTTATAGATTAATTTATAGATTTATTTTTTCCTAACATGCAGAAATTACTGCTGGTGTCTCCAAAAACTGCCTACTTTTAAATAACAGACACTTAAAACTGATATACCTGAACTCAGTCATCCACAGATACTGCTTTCTTTTTTTGCACATACTTGCAAACAATCAAAGTTCATAATTTTGTTATTCATAATAGTGAAATAAATCTCAAGATTCTGTTTTAATAAGTTTTTTTGAAAAGCACTTCTTCATCCTTAGCTGTCAGCTAGGAAAGTTATGATCCAAGGCAAAAGCAGATGGTCTATTTTAGGGATAGTAGATTCTTCAAAGGTGTTTCTAAAAGTTCAGAAGCAGACTCTAGTTAAAGAATGTCCAAACTTTTCCAAGTCTTTGTCTTTTTAATTGCACTAAATTAGCTATTAGCTATGTTAGTCTGGGATAATTTTTTTTCCTCTATTGGAGATCTTGGTTCTTTCCCTACTTGACAATCTTTGAAGTTTTTGAGATTTCAGTCTGTGATCAAACTGGAAAAGCATGGCCTTCACCTGCTAAACAGAGTCGTAAGCTTGCCTGTGGAAAGCTGTTCATGGAACTTGGAACTTGCTACAGTAATGAAGAAGTGCTGGTTCTTGCCTGTTCTAGTTTGATCATTTCTTTTGTGGCAAAATGGCTGCTTTGTTTGCCAGTTTATCCTTTAAAATGTGTATCCTTTCAGCTGCTCAGTTGTAACATATTTCATCAGTACCCTCACAGAATGCAAGAGTCATATCACATGTACAGCATTTATTCTTTGATTTTTTGCATATGTTTCAGTCTGTAACATTCACAATCAAAAGATTTAAAATTTATTTGGTAATAGTTAATTGCTGAAAATTTGCAGTAGTCACAGATTTATTCTATGAAAGCAAATAAGCAGTTTATTCAACATTTAGAAGTTACTAGTAAATAACTGCAGATTTGCTTAAGGTTTTGGTCAGTAGGTACACAATGCTGTAGTTGTTTTGAAGACTTCATTTTACAAATAAAAAATAAACTAATTTTACTGTATTTATCATTCTGAAAACTAGCCAGAGCATTGCAAGCTAAAGTATCTCTTTTGTTTAAGACTGTAACTTCCTACTCCCAAATTTAGACTTGGTGTGATTGCTATACAAGCTTGTAATCATAAAATCAACTAGAAGCTTTGTAACCTTTATCACTTCGAATACTGCTTATTTTACTTGTAAAATCTTTCTCTAGCAATGAACTATTAAAAATATATGAGCTGAGTAGATTTATTTTTTTAAGTTGTGTTTAACTGTCCTCTCACATGTTTCCCTTAGGGAAGATCTTTGTCATTTAAGACCTTCCTCATCTGGGTTTTAATCAGTATTTACCAAGGTAAGAGAGAGTCCTAATTTTGCTGAACTGAGAAATTTTTGTCTGCTATTAGCAATATTGTTTTTCAGCTGCAGGTTGAATTCCCAAAGCTTAACATTTCATCAGCAGTTATATATATTGCTTTCTGTTTATCTCGTAAATCGATATTCCTGTAGTGTGCCAGGCCTATTCAAAACACAGCGTGATTGGTATTCTTATTGCTGCATATCGCCTAAAAAAGGACATGTCTTTAATTAAATGCTAATCCAGAAAAATTTTAATGAGTGCTTATCGCATTGCATGTATTTATACAGTAGTTTTCTTTCATGGAATGACAGAAGTACTGTTGAAGAAATCTGAATTATGTAATCAGTTAAAAGTAATTACACTTTCAACAATATCTCATTTATTTGCAGCACTTGACAAAATGAGGTTAATTAACAGTTCATCAGATGTATTGCACTAAAAGGTGTTTAATTTTCTAATAGTTTTATTTCTGTATGGCTTTGCTCTGGTTGGCTTATTTCACATGTACAAAGTACAGTAAATGTCCTTTTTTTAGAAAGATCAATGTTATAAAAAAATGCTGGTCAAATTTTCATAATAAGCAATCAAATGTTCAGTGTGCAGTTGTAAAAACTGGTACAGTGAAATTTTACTGCAGAGTGTATTGCCAACCTTGTGTGCCTCTCCACCCTACAGGTGGTATTCTGATGTATGGAGCCCTGCTGCTTTTTGAATCGGAATTTGTACACGTTGTTGCCATTTCCTTCACTGCCCTGATCTTGACTGAGCTCTTGATGGTTGCACTGACCATACGAACATGGCACTGGTTAATGGTGGTGGCTGAATTCCTCAGTCTTGGCTGCTATGTGGCCTCTCTTGCATTTCTAAATGAATACTTTGGTGAGTAAAAGTATTTTAGCAAAGAATTGTTTTGTATTATTAATCATGTTCTTCTCTTCCTTTTTCTTTTCAATTAAGAATAGGTAATGTTTTGAAATGCAGCTTTCTTTATAAGAAATATAACTGAGTTCAAATTAGGCCTAATTAATGTTGGGTTAAAATATTCTCTTACCCTTCTCTTCTAGAATTCAACCATATTTATCCTGTTAATATGGTTTATCTAGATGATAAACTTTACTCAAACCACTTATGCCTCGTCCATCCTTAGTCTGATATTGACAGTCCAAATTGCATACCTTAAATTGGCTTTGAGATTTGCACTATTGAAAATAGACATGATTTGTAAAAAATCAAGATCCTTCGCTGAATTGGTGCATTATTTTGTACACCAGACCAAGTGGACCTCATTAGATCTAACTCACAAGGCTAAAATTGCTGAAGTATTGTTAGAGAGTGAGGCAGCAGCCTAGTAGGAAAGATACCTTATATAGGAACTACTGCTTCATAATTACAGTAAGCTTGTGTTAAGCTTGCTTTGCTTTAAGTTTTGGTATGCCAATACTGTGTCTTAAGGCTCTGATTGTTTATAGTTCACAAGATGAAAGAACACATTTTAACTGGAAATCTTAGCAGTCAAGAATCTGAGCATCAAAATAATACATTTTTCTTCTTTGATCAACTTATCCTTTAGTAAAAATAAAGTATCTCAGTGTGATTTTACAAATGTAATGTAACAGCTTTAATTATACCTCACAAGGAGCAGAATCCAGCTCCTTCTCTGCTTTTTCAGATCTCATGAGTAAGGAGTTGCCCTTCTTCAGCTGTCATTTCACATAGCAGAATTAAGCGTTACATGGCAGTTTCTAGAAGTCTTACAGTTCTGCCTTCACTCTCTCATTTCCCAGGTGTTCAATGCTAGGGTAGTGAATGTACATTATATAATTATTTATTTAATCATTAAATGCTTCACTGCCTGTGCCAGGTGTTCTGTTACTTCCCAGATTTTTCAGGAGTCAAATTTTAGTGAAGGAACAACCCTGCTCGGCTTGGTACCTATATTGTACGCTATTTCAGGTTTGCCAGAGCACCCTTTTGTTTTCTCTGACGCTGATGCACAGACACATTAATAGAGATTATTGGGTTGATTTTTGAATCTCCAGTCAGATTACAAATTAAAGGAACGAAAAAGGACAGATATAGGTACTTGCACTTGAGTCCAGACTTCCAGGAACTTCATAAAGCAGAACTTGTGGCTTCACCTTTGAAAGTCTATAGTTTTGGTGACAGCAGTCCTTCCATCCTTTCTGGTGTTGTTCTGTGAAAAACACTTCTAGATGATGTCCACAAAGGTGTAAAAAAACGCAGGGACTTAGTTTCTTGCAAACTTTTCTGTAAAGGGGAGTGTTTTCCTTTCTGTGCTCATGTATTTGCTGGGCAAGCCCAAGCAACTGAGTCCGTAAATGGTTGCACAGCTTCTTGCAGCCCATGGACTTAACTTCTCTATTTTTGTATTTGAGAGTACTGAAAAGGCTGCAGTTTCGTGATATTTTGTAAAGATGTATTTTACTGTGTGTTACTCACCAGCTAATCTGAGAAAATGCCTTTCTCTTAGTCTCTCTTCTGCTTAATGCTTTATTCTTACTTAATCTGTCCCATTATATCTGGGGGGAGAGAACTTTTTGGTGTGTGGGATGTAGCATAAACCTAAGTGATGGTTTGCAGTTCAACATACAGAACAATTTCCATGGATCAGGAATAATGGTCCAGACCCATAGTGCTTGACTACACTGGCAAAGAAACTCTTTTCAGTGATGTTGCTTATAAGGATCATCTCCTCACAGAGAAATTATATGATGCTATGGCACTCAAATTAGAAACGCAAAAATATTTGATACTGTTGTACAGCTCTGACTCATGAAAGTAAATTAGTTCTTATGTTTCTGAGTTAATTGCACACAGTGGCCTTTTTAGGGTGTCTATGATAGGTTACATGGGCTTTCAGTATGTCTAAGCAGGCTTAGGCTAAAATTGCATAACAAGTTTATATATTGAAATTTAATATGCAAAGTATTTTTAATGAGCAGAGTCGGCGCAGTAAAGCATTTCTTTATTTCATTTTCTGAAGTGAATTTTCATTCACATGATCAAGTTGTTCATACAGTAAATTGTACCTTGAAGTGAAATGTAAGAAAAGTGCCAATCTACTTACAACCTTAAAACATGACCAAATATAAAATCTATGTGTTTTCAATGTGTTTTGATTTAATAGCTGCACTAAATAATGTGATTGACATGTGAAAGGCAATACTAATCCAGTTAATGCTACTAACATCTTTTTCATTTCCTCCTTGTGCAGCTAACCTGTTTGGGTTTGTTTTTTTCGTTTTTTGGTTTGGTTTTTTTTTTGTTTGTTTTTGGTTTTTTTTTTGGTGTGCATAACTTTTGTATTTTCTGTAAATCTATCCTTTCATTTTCCCTCTTTGTGAAACAGGTATAGGCAGAGTGTCTTTTGGAGCTTTCTTAGGTAGGTGAAGTTTTACTTTACTTGAAGTTTTGGGTTGGCTTTTTGGTTTTTGATCTTTAAAGATTCACTCAAGAGTAGCAAATTCTTTAATATGTGCACTTGTAAATAATGGAAAAAATGTTTTAAAAATTATTTGGATTACCTGAGTTCTGGGATCTTTCCATGGTACTTAAGTATGACCTAATTATCACAAATAGGGTAAAAAAATTCATTAGAAAGCATAGTGTGTCAGTATTCTTGTTAATTTTTTTCTCATAAACAATTAGATTTTCCATGTGGTTTGTAGCAATATCAATACATTGTTTTCCCTTGAAATTTTTTGGTTCTAATTTAATCTCTCTGATTTTAAGAATCATTCAGCATAGATGTTGTAAGAAAAATAATCAACACAGAACAAAAGATCCAAACTAGCAAAATTTCAGGTTGGGAACTTGTATTGTAGTGGGTAAAAATCATTCTTACTAGTAGAAAAATAAGCTGAATTAACTTTTTATTATGAGAGAGTCTTGCTTTTAAACTGAGATTGTTTTCCCTAAAAATTACTTCAGCTGCAAAACAGTGTAAGGACCATAAAGGAACTCTGAAGTTCCTGTCTAAAAAAATAATTGGCAAAAGCAAAAGGTTGAGGTTAACTTTCTGTTGCTTTATTGCCCTTTTTTTTTAATTGGACAATAGCATAAGCAAACAATTAAAATACTTCTATTGACTTTGCACTGTGGAAGTTCCACTTTTCATGTTACTGGCTCCTGTTACTGATTTTCCCTTTTTGCTTCTGCAGATGTTGCCTTTATCACAACCGTGACCTTCCTGTGGAAAGTGTCAGCAATCACTGTTGTAAGCTGTCTTCCACTTTACATTCTCAAGTACTTGAAGCGCAAGTTCTCTCCTCCAAGTTACTCCAAGCTTACCTCGTAAAAGTGATTATATTCCTATGGTTTTTCACTCACCCCACTCTGCAGATTGCATATTCACTGTGCTTTAGTGTCTATGGATTTATGTTGAACTAAAGAAACTTAAAAAAATCAAAAATCAAAAGGGATAGCGTGAATAGAGCACAAAAAGAGGAGGAAACATCTGACAGATACAATAACACAGAAGTACACTTAACAACTATCGGATTTAAACTAAGTTTTCTTCATGTTGATTTTCTTTTTTTTTCTTTCAGTTGTTATGACTATAAAATAAAACCAAATTACCTTTGATTTGGCAATGCTTAATGGTTTCCTTGCTACTGTAAAGGATCTTTTGCTACTGTAAAGGATTTTTTCAACTGTATTTATCTTCTGCGAGTTAAATTGAAAGTTTTGTTATTTATTACATACATTTTCATCTTTAATTATTGTATAATTTCCTAATTCAAGTCCTTTCTTTTAATGTTTATATATGGAAAAGCTCATTCATCCATACTATAACAAACCTAATACCTGTAAATGCCCATGTCTATATTAGCAGCTATTATTCCTCATCAGACATTGATTAATATGCACTATTTGAATTATGTACTGATGTCTGCATAGCACAGTATTATTTTAGGAGCTGTTGTCCTATTCTGTACTCTCCATTTCTGGCACCAGTA
Organism: Eopsaltria australis; assembly: GCA_034509425.1. NCBI lineage: Eukaryota > Metazoa > Chordata > Aves > Passeriformes > Petroicidae > Eopsaltria > Eopsaltria australis. Next base: position 398,730 of record JAVTVJ010000208.1, read on the forward strand.
AATTACAGATGTGTGATGTTGACAGCAGTTCTTTAAATGCACATTACAGCCAGGTTGCACAAAAGCTGTTTAAAAATTAAATTATAAATTCTGTACATAATTCCACAGCACTTATTGATCTGTACAGATATCAAAACATGGCTGCTCAGTAAATATGTTTTAAAGTTCTTATTCATTTTGTATTTGTAAAACTGCAAATAGTGTCAAAGTACATTTCTATATATGAGAAGTCCAGTAAACCTTGTATTAGCTAATATGTTTAAATTGCCTTGTAATCTGTTTACTTAGGTTACTCAGGTAAAAGAATATAAGAGGAACACATGAACATCATGGTAGGAAAATCTATCATCTTCCAAGTTGTAAATGTTATGTTTTTATAACTTAGTTTGGGTGCAAACCTGTCAAAGAAAAATCAAAACAATTTTGCTTGTAAGTTGTCAGAGTTGAGTTGTGACAATAGCAGCTGAAGATTTGTTCCAGAAACTCAAATACTCTGATGCAATCTGAAGGGTCCAAATCTTGCACACTGTACTGGCAAGTAGGATATATTAATTTTCCATTGTGATGTAACTTTGCTTTCTCACGAAGTACATATAATGAATTTGGCATAGTCTGTTAATCAGTGGAAAGGAACAACATAACTATTCCTGTTTTCTTTATTAAATATTTGTATGTGTGTTTTTTAAACGCACTTAATATGAATGCCATTTTTATGTTTGACTGTATGCCTTCACAACATAATTCCTCATTTAGTCTCTTTTCCCTTATGCCATTATTGTTTTGGATGAGTAATATTTAAGTGATAATTATAACTACTTCCTGGGAGAGCAGAGGAAACGGCAGCCGAGCTATTTGGACTCCACCCCACTCCATTAATTTTTGTTTTATAACTAGCTATTTGTCTGCTTTTTTTATTTTCATTCCTCATTTTAAAAGCAATAAAGCCTAATTTCTACCAAATATTAGTGGTACATGTATTAAATAAACTACTGAGGCAGAGTTTCCTTTAATTACCCGACATCACAGATTTATTTGCCCTGTCTCTCTGTGAACTCGCTTCTGTAAATCCCCACAAGATGTCACTGTTCTTGCACATTAGCAGGAGCCTTTCTGCATTCAGTGTGGTTTTGCCAAGATGCTTCTGATTTACATTTTTAGTTTAGTTCTGTGGTGGTTTTGTCACTGATTTGCTTTAGTTTTCTGTTTTCCCCAATAAGTGGTAATTACTTTCAAACAATTATGAAAAGTCACCGGTGTGCAGTTATTCTGAAATGTTGCTGGCATTTTCTTCAGACCTTTTTGCTTTTTGTCTGACACATTGGGGGCTCACAACCATATGCGTAAGATCGAGGAGATAAGCAAAAGCTCAGAATTGGTCGTCTTTCATTTATACATCACATCTGTGAAATTAGGCAAAAAATGATAAAAAAACCCAGAAATTAAACTAACAGCATGGAAGTGACAGTGTTACTGCAATACAGCTGTATGAGACTCAGTTGTACCCATGGCTATAGAACTGCTCAGTTAGAAGTGAAGCATAGGAATATTAATTCCCAGCGTTAAAACTAGCAAGGTTAGTGTGATAGCAAATGTATAGGTTCTGTACACAGCTATAAGCCTTTCAAAAGTGGAGTCAGTTCTCTAAAGAGCCTGCTTCCTCAGGATTCCCAATATACAGCAAAGGTCTCATTTCAGCTCGCACTTTGGTTTAAGAAACCCTGACTCACATCACTTACCTTGCTTTTGAGGTTCAGCTTACATAAACTGATTGGCTCTGCAAGTTACACCCAGAAGGACCTTAGATTTACGTGGTATTAAATAAATGTTTACTTTTGTGTGCTTTTATGACAGATACGTATTTCTGAAATGGTAATCATGTCTCTCTGAAAACATATTTGGAAAACAATTTCAGAACTGGGACAGAATGGAAGAGCAAGTTGTGACCAGGAAACACATCTTCACCAAAGTAACTTACAGAACAATATACGGACCATGTTTTATAAGCACATGAGCTAAACACCTAGATTTTCAATGGTGGAAGAACAGAGGGAAAGGAGAGATCCTGCAAAAAAAGAGTATTGGTAATTACACTGGTTTTTTCTGATGCTATTCCAGAATTATGTGTTCGTGTAACTGCTGGAAAACATTCTACTATACAAGATACTAGTTTGCAAATGGAAGATAAATTAAATCCTTGCATACTTAACACTAAATCTGTAGTACTTGTCCATGAAGGTGAGTGTTTACACCAATGTTTTTATGTTCAAAGTCAGCTTGCTGACTCATGGAATTGGAATTCCACTGTGTGGTATCTCCTGTTTTCTTCCTAAACCATCAAAGTATTGCTTTTATATATACACAGAAAGTGTTTGTTATCTTGATAAGCAGCTTCCACTTGAGCAAGGTTGTATTACAAATATCCTACCCTCCATCTGCAAGATTGTGAGCTGAAACTTTTCTTCAGTCTCCATTTAAAACAAGTCTGAAATAGGGAGCTCTGCAGCTGGGAACCTTTTTGGAGTAGATAGCATTTCTGTAGGTATTTAAGCAAGAATTTTGATAGCCACTTACACAGTTAAACAGCTGTTCATCATGAGGATCAGCTTCTGTAGATGAAGAGGAGGTGATTTCCCTACATATTGCTCATACAGGGTTCACTGGAGGGCTCCTGCATCACTGGAGGCTGGGGCTGTTGGAGCCTGATCCACCCTGGGTTGCATATTAACCTTATGAGTGCTGGTAAGTGAGGCCCAGCTCGCTGTACAAACGACAGCATGGACTTCCTCAGGGGCTTTGGAGATGGGCCGTTAACAGAGATACCCCGTTGTGACCCCTTTTCCTGCTTCTGCAGACCTGTGTGCTCCTGGGGTTTAAATTGGCAAAATAATATGAAAGAGGCTTGCATCTGTTTCACACTTGGATCCCTTCACAGGGCCAGAGCTATTAATGTGGCTCCAACAACTCCTTCAGGGCAAAGGAATTTATTGCAGAGTATGTGGGCTCTGGATGGACAGTTCCCCTTAAAAAATGACAGCCACAGAAGGAGATCAGGCTGTCCTGCTCTTGCCCCAGATACAGAAACTGTTCTTGTAAGTCCTGCTTACACTGACATCCATTTCAATTTTACCTTTCATGGAGTTTCTCCTTATTTTTGCTGGCTAGAAAGGAAAAAATTGGGTCAGCAGTCTCTTATAATACTTAATTGAATAACCTTTCTGTATCTCGGCTGTTATTATTATAACTCAATTGAAACTTGAAGGCAATCAAAAAAGCCCTTCGATATGTTAGCCCCCTGTAGGGAGGAAAATCAGTACAAGTGAACAAAGACAACACGGATCGAACATTATATGTAAATAAACAGGAGGCACAATGTCTTTAACACTGTGTTAAAAAGCGTAGGAATTTCTTTTGTAAACAAAACACACTTAAAGCGAGATACTTCCCAACAAGTATTAACTACCCAACAGATGCCCTCAGCAGGGTTCACAGCTGTGACTGCAAGTTGGAATTTGCTCAGCCAATTGCCAGCAAAATCTGCCTCACATAGGCAATTGCACTGAAAGACCTACTCACTACTTCATCGACCAAAACCATAGTTTTGATCAAAATATTTTACAGCAGAGGTGGTGAAAACTGGATGCTACGAACAGAATAATGAGAGCACACTCCACAGTGGAGTTGACTCTTTATTCTGCTTTATTCTTCCATCCCTGACCAGGTTTTAGCAGAACTGCAGCTGAGGTTTCTCCTGATTGTAGTCTCCTCCTGTCCTCTAGCATGTTTTCAATGTGAGATGGTAATCAGCAGCAGTAAACCTCTAAATTGCTCAAAAAAAGCAGGGTTAAGGAATTTTTCCTTTGGAATTTAGCCTTTGTGCATTACTGAGCTATGAAAAGATCCTCATCTGCTCTGAGGAGATACTGTGTTCTATAGCTGTGATGCACGATAAGTATTCTGGCTTTATTCTTCTGGCAGTAAACTATCTTTATTTCCTCTGCCTTTGACAAAACTGCTATTTGGTTATAATGATCATGTAGCTTTAAGCAAGCAGTACACAAAATAGACCATTGTAATTCTTATGTGTAGAGCTGCTTTCCATTGTTTCTCTATAATATACACATCTAGTTTTTTCCATGGGCCCTCTGCATTTTGCTCCGAGTTCTAAGCATGCATTTGATTTTGCAAAGTAAACACACGTTGTGTGGAAGCAAATTATAGATAACTACTTCAAAAGTCTGTTGAAAATGAATTCCTGGCTGGAAGGCTGGGGGTTGTTAATGGATGAGCAGACCTGTAAGGGGTAAGTGTATGTACATATGTTTTGTATTTATTGCAATTATCTATTGCCTATTTGAAGGAGAGATCTGGGAATTCTCAATCAAGATGTTCCCTTGGGGAAAAGCTCTATGCTACATGTGCTCAGCAGAGGAAGATGAGCTGTTGTTTCCCGTGTGCTGGTTGCTGCCTCCTCTTGCCATTGAATTCATCTGCAGGAACACGGCTACACAGGCACTTCCTCCCACAGTTTCTGCTTCCCAGAGTACCTTCTCCCTTCCTCAGGGTACTGACTCTTCCATGACAATCACTTGAATATGTCTGTTGGTTATCTCAATCCCAGTAGAGTGGAGTTTATCCCAGCTGTAGAAGGTAATTTTCCATGTGAGGAAGCAGGACAGGTGACACGTGGTCTACCACATACTTGCATTTATCCAAATGCAACTAAAGCAATTGTAGACAATCTGTGGTTGAAAATAAATAAATACAACAAACCTGAGCATGTACAATTTTATCAAATTCTAGGAAGGAGGTGAAGGGAAACAAAAGTTAATGGCCTTGAAACTACCCTGTGGCTGTAGTGGTTTTGCTTTGCTTATAGTTGCCTTTCAATTTCTTGCATAATCTTCACATAAGAAAACAGTAAAATATTTCAAATTACTAAATTATTAATCTGATTTTTTTAAATATCCTAGCTGGAGGCCTTCACATTACCTTCCTACATGTGCATGGCTAGTTTTAATTCTGGTAGGTCCTTGTACATAATTTTTGGTATTATAATACATGAAGGGTTGAAAGTTGAAAGCAACCTATGAGGATAGCTGTACATTTGCTCGGAAATTGGATGTTACAGTGAGGGATGCCAAGATTTAAGATTTAAGAATCTTGAAGTGCTTTAATTTACAAATATTGTATGATTCTATGAAATAAGAGGTGGAAGGAAGAAATCTGCTGCTCACAGCAACTTAGGTTTTAGATGCCCTTAACTTGTGCAGACTTCAGAGAAAAAACCAAACAAGAAACCCACATGGCAAATCTTATTTGAAAAAAAAATAACATTTTAAGAAAGTAAAGCTATTAAGATGACTATGAGACTCACACCTGAATGTCTGGAACTACTGAGAGAAATCATGTTTTTAACAACCCATCTTGGGAACACCTGGAAAGAAACAATTCCAGACAGTCAAAATGCTGTGCATTTCTGCCTAGCTTGGATATCAGTCTGCCCCTGCTTTCGTTGGAAGAGATTTGATTTCTCCTGACCAGGAATGACCAGGATGGGCTGTCACACTGCACTTGCGTTGTCATGTTACCCTAATAACAGCAACCATAGCAAGGTGCCTCTGTGCTTTAGTCCAGCTGTGCCCACTGGAATATTGGGAGACACAGCTGGAAGTAGTCCCCAGCCTGAGCAGTTCTCCAGTTGTTGAAACAATTGACTTCTGTGTAAACCAGTTTGTAGTGCTGGAAGGGAATCAGGGAGGAGAAAAATAAGCTTTCTTTGTATAACCTGAAGCAGATTTAGGGGGAGTGGGAAAACACCAAGCTGCAGTCACATAACCGCACTGCCAGCTTGCCATCTGTCCAAAAGCAATTACATGGAGATGGCAGGTGAGGAGGCAGAACAAGGTTATAGCTCAGCTGTAACGCAGAGCCAGCTACAGTCACTGATCTGGTACACGGCAGCACAGGAGTCTTTCTTCTTGACATGCAGGTAACTCACTCTGCCAGTTCAGACATATCATCGCTGTGAGCAATGGAGTTCACTGCTGGAGAAGCAGGGAAAGGCTCTTACAGCAAAGCCTACTCTAGAGACAGCTACCTCAGGGCATGGCAGCAGAGATGTCCGAAAGTGCAGAACTTTACATGTTCTGGTCAGACACTGGGAATGCTTTCAGAGGCAGAAGGCTGGGGGAGAAAATGAAAGCATGGTGGAAACTTCATTTTGCCTGAGGCCTCACCCCTCCACCCTGTGCTACACTGGACAGTGCAATGGAACATCCAGACTGTGCCGTGCTGTGGGATCCGTGCAGCCCTCTGCAGCTTCCATCTGCCAGCCCCCTGGAGAAAAATCTGAAGGCTGCTTGCAGCTATCTTGCAGGAGCCCTGAGCCAAGTCCATGAGGTTGTCTGTCTGGCCCTATGCCACCCAGTGCTCGGTGTGCAGGTACAGCCAGCCCCTAAGCACAAAACATGCTGCTTTGACCCTGCACTCATAGCAAGTCACTTGGCATCACCCTGGGGACATCAGAAGGTCTCCCTCAGTCTTCCTGCAAACCATCTTGTTTGTGTTTTGATCATTTGATTGGCCATGTCTTTGCCCTAGGCTACTCATCAGCACCTTCCATTCCTGCTTGTGGTGTTCTCATCTGAGTAACCTGGGTGTCTGGGGCCTCTTTGAAATTGCAGTCTGCTGATCTTGTAGCTGTTGACTCAAGCACAGTCACATCTGCGCGTGGGTCAGGTTGGTGACTACAGTCAAGACTTCATTTATTTGTGTTGTATTTATTTTTAAAGATGGGACACAAATTCCATGAGAGAGACTCATCTGGTGATCATGTGAAGAGAATGACCAGGCAGCTGCTTGTAGCTAAGCTACTTTCAGGCAAGCTGAATTCATATACTGGCAATGAGGGAGAAATTTTGGAAGGAAGACACCAGATAGAGCCTTCCAGCAACTCAAGGCAAACAGGAAAAACAAAGGCTTCTCTATAGTCTTTCTTGTTACCTGCCAGTCCTGTTTGAGTCACAGACATCTCACAGCTATTCTACTTTGTGTCCCTCCTTTTTTGGTTTGATACTTTTCCAAGGCATAAAAAATGTGGGAACTTTATCTCTTCTTAAGAGAGAGAAAAAAATTGGAGCTGCTTTCAAGTCTGAAATACAGCAGTTAATCAGCTTCACATTACACAAATTTCAATGAGAATATCAAAACCTGAGGCAGGAACTAAGGGGAAGGCTAATAAGTTCTATTGTTTTACACATACAACAATTTATATTCCCAGTCTATTCCACCAGAAGTGATTGATTATTTTAAATTATACTATTTTTAAGATGTTTGTTTTGTAAGTAGGACCCTGGTTTCCAAAAAAATGCTAAATGCTCCCTCTACAAGCATTCAGTCTCCTGATAAACCTTAAGCTGGGCAACCAAAATGATCAGTTGGAAGGGAATAAGTACATGAGCAACAAATAGATAATTGTTTTTGGTATCAGATTATGGAGCCAAGTAGGATGCTGGAGATAATGATACAGGTTATTCAGAGACAGAGAAAGACCTTCTTTAATCATTAAGAGACTGACAAGGGAATTTTTGCTATCGCTGAGAATGCATGGAAGTGAGAAAATACAACAGTAATAGTGAGAGAGAGTGAGATAGGGCTAGGACTAGTTTGTAAGAAGGGTCCTAGGATGTCCCTGACGTGACTTGGGAGGAAAGAAATGGTACCTTTTTCTTAGAAGGAGGAAGAATTTTCATAAAGGTGGTAAATCTACTGATTTAAAATCTCAGACATGTGGGGGCCTGAAAGTGTCATTTACACATGGCATGAAGGAAGGACTTACTCACTTTTAACCTGAGGCTTGATCACCCCCTTGTTTGAGTGGCACATCACCTTAGATACTGCTTCACTTGGGCTTGAATTTTTTAACATGAAAACGAAGTGTGACTATTTGCTATACTCAGATATGGTCACTCTAGACGTTATCTGGTTAACTTTGGTGTAATTCCATGCCTGTCACTCAATTTTCTTCTCATCCTCCAGATTACTGCAATCTTACACAAATACGTGCACTTCTGACTATAGGAAATACGCCTACAGGGGCTTCTGTCCTGCTCACAGCAATGCCTTGGTGCTGTGTCTGGGCACAGGTTTGAGCAGGTGCCCTGCTGCTCTGCCCTTCCCCTGCCCCGGGAGTTCCCCGGCGATCAGCTCTTTGTTGTAGCTGTGTTCCAGCCCGTGAACTGCTCGAACCCTTGCTGTTATTCTCGTCCATGGAAAGCACAGTCAGTGCTGTCAGAAGTGATTAGTGTGGAACATAAGCGATAGAACTGAAGCTTCTTAGGACAGCGTTATGACTGAAACAGCTGTAAACTCGTTCTAGGGAGCCGGCGATGGGGAGAGAACGTCTGTACAAATTCTCTGCGCCAGCCCGGTTTCACAGCCCCTAGCCCCTTTCACCCAGTCGGGAGCAGTACCTGCATCGTTTCCCTTCCCGTTCAGCATCTGTGCTTTCCAAAGGTGGGCTCCGTTTCAGTTTGAATGATTGATGCGTTTAAGTAGATAAGAGTCAGCATCAATAAACACGGGGGAGTTTGCTTAAACTAGTTAATTTCCAGGAGCAAGTTTCTTGGGAAAACCGGGTTTTTTTACACAAGCCAGAAGGGGGCGGTGCAAGCCAACAAATAAGTAATAGTCCGCGTCCATGGTCATCATAACCAAGGGGAAAAAATCCCTCTTTCAAGGTACACGGTGCCCGTTTTCTAAAACTGTTTCCACAGTATGGGAAATAAAAGTTCCCTGAACGATTTACTATTAAATCTTTCAGATGAGACAGAAATCAGTGTAATGGAGAGGGTTTCTTTCCACTTCAGTCACTGTCAAACACCATCACCACAAGTGCTGCCACTGAGGACAGGCTAATTTATTTACCAGTGTGGGTGTTGAAGGGTGAAGGGGTTTCTGCCAGCAGTCTATCCAGGCTGGCTTCAAACCAAAGTCTTGGGCATTCATAGCCCTTGCCCTCTGAGGCAAGTTTGTGGTTTCTATTGAACTTTTAATTGGGTGAAGGGAGAAGAAAAAGCCCTTAAGAGGAAACTACCCCACAAAGTGTTTACTATGATAATGTCTGGATGGTGGAGGTAGCTGGGTCAGGTCTGACTTTGTGCCGGGGCCCTCATTAACTACTTTTTGCCAGATTTGCAGACCACTTGTCAAGACAAGCATCAGAAGCAACATAATCCCATGCTCCTAGCAGGACAGGATGTTTCATCTCGGCGAGACACTCCCCTCCTCGTCTCTTCTGAATCAACAAACTCCACAGAGCCACTCTGCCAGACCCAGCATTGTGGTGTGGTCTCTGTACCACCATTCTGGCAGCCCTTCCCCTGCCTTCTCCTGCCCCACGCCAAACCTTCGCAACAATGTTCCTGGGAGACTCTCTCTAAAATGTGAGCCCATGCTTTGGCCCCTCCACAGCTATCCCAAACTGATCTCTTAATATCCTGCCTTTACCCTCCTCTGATCTGCCACTGATACCAGCCTTAAACACTGTTCATCCAAGCCAGTCCCAGGATACAAGAAATCTTTCACTGGGCTTTGTACCCAGGCAGTGGTCACCCTTCAAACGCCTCTGCCGGACAAAGTTTTTCCCTGAGGTTACCAAGTCTATCCAGCCATGAGCTCTGAACAGAGGGGATGCTCCTGTGTATGTGCCCATGCACACACAGTTTCTGAGATCTCCGTCTGCCTTATCCTGTGGGTCACTCTACACCTGCTGGCACTCTGAGAACAGTGACAGGAGCTCCTAGGTCTGTGTGGTGGTGGAGCTCTGCAGACCAGTGACTAGAGAAGGAGCTTTCTGTGGGGAGGAGGAGAGGCTACGGTGGGTGGGAATGGCCTTTCTTTGTCCTGCTAGAGGTTGCTGGCCGCTTCTGTGAAATTGGTCTGCTATCCACTTACTGGAGGGCAGCCAGCGAAATTTGGAGCCAAATTCCAGACTTCCAGACTTGACAGCTTTGACTCATGTAACTTGAGAAACACCACAAGAATTGCATTGTAGCACAGCTCTTGTGGACTGCTCAGGGCATCACTGCTGGGCAGCAAGCAGGCAGCAGCCCTTGAGCAGTAAACACAAGTGGCTTTCACCTCAGAGACTCACCTCTGGTGACAGATCCTTCAGCTGAAGTCCCAAAGGCAATTTCTGTGAAACAATTCCGTGAAACAATTTTCAGCCCCAGTCTTTAGTCTGTCTTTTCACACCTGCCTTCCCCAGAATCAGCTTGGTGGATACATCCAGCTCTGGGAGGTTGTTCTGCCATTGCTCTGCCTCGTAGCTTAACAAAGGCATTCCTGTCTGCACAGATCTGTCCATGCAGGTCTCCCTTGCACCACAGGCACATCTGTGGGCAGCCTCCTTCTTGTATACCACAGTTAAGACATTTCTTTAATTTCATAATTTACTCACTGTGCTTAAAAAGCAATCTGAAAATAAATTTAATTGGACTCCTGGAAGGAAGATAGTAATGAAAGTCCTGGAAGCAAAGGAGAAGAGATTAATTTGTATCATCTTCATGGTTTTCTATAACTGTTCCAGGCTTGCATTTGATGTATCTGCATTAACTTGATGTGGAAGAGTCTGTTGATGCGACCTGAGGCACAGTGCAGACACAGAGCCTGGTGTTGGGAGGTTGTGGGGTTTCATAACACTCGTGGTTTCACTGTTATGCTGGAGCACCATTTAGAGGAGAAGAATCATGAGGTAGTTTTTGGCATTTTTCTTAACAACGAGGAAAAGGTTTCTCTGGCTTTGCAGAGGGGAGAGTCTCATATTTGGACTGCTGTGGCTGTGTTCATCCTGAAAAACTTTTCCATGGCTTTTGGAAGGGCCTACTCTACAGTGCATGCCAAGCAATTGCAACGACTCAACATGTTTAGTTTTCAGAGACTCAGCTGAGGGATCTTAGACAGAAGTTTGACCCTACTAATGTTTGCAAATGTGCCTTGTTCTAGTTGCTAGTGAATTTGCAGTCTCACATACAGCAACAGATGCAAAAGAAAAGATGGGGTTCTTCCTAGGACTTTCTGGTTCTGCATACTCATTTAGAAATCAATTTAATGCATTTTAATTGCCTATTTTTCTCCTCGGTTTTCTCTTTACAGCTACACACCAGCAAAAAATAATAAGGTAGAGTCTAGCCAGGCAGACTGCTAATGAGGAAGCTTGACTAAAGAAGATTTTAATTTTCAGCATTTGTTTTTCAAGATAGCTACTTCAGCATGCAGGGATGTCTCAAAACAGGAATGCTTCTAATGGAACAAAGGCTTTGGGCTTGTACACCATTCTGGTACACAAACAACCAAACCTATCCTTGACCAAACTATAGGAGTCTGGCAGTCCCTTTCAGGTTGCTGGCCCCCTCAGTCAAAACATCCCAGTAAAGAAAACTCTAATTGTGCATGGAGTAACGTGTGAAAAAAATGAGGGAGACAAAATTCAAGCTGTGAAAAAGGTGCATGTTAAAAAGCCCGATCTCTTGCCAGCCTTTCAAGATCCCTCTGGCAAAGGGAAGTTTCTGTCTCGGCCAACCTGACTGAAGTGCTTCTCAGAAATTCCCCATCCATGGGGCATTTCTGTGAGAAACCAGATTTAGCCAAGGTCTCTGGCATCCCTGGACAGCCAGAGCAAGCAGGATAGCACAAAGTTGTGCTGGTAGTTGGGTTCAAAGTCAGCTTACCACCAAGGTGCCCCTGATTCCACAACCGGTGCAGCTCAGCCATGACCCTGGCACCATTAAATGCTGTATCAGAACCTTGCCATTGCTGCTGAAGTAGCACATTGCAGCTGGAGACATCTGTGTCACCCACCCCATCATAACCCTTCATCTCCAATAGCACGCAGTTCCTATCATTTCATCTTTTAGGCTGAGAAGCTCTGAATTTCATCCTTGTCCAAGGCTCCTGTCTTTGGAAAGGCTGGGATGCGCAAAGTTTGATGAAAATAATAGCAGAAGAGAATATATTTCTTTACACCATTGGACTGTAGTTCATTACCTACTTTACATCAAATGTAAAGGATGCTCCTCAATAGGGAACAGCCACAACTGAGGGAATAAAACCTTGGCACCACATTTCATCACGTGGAAAATATTTCATTTCTCCCTCAATACCTCTCATCCCCTGGGTTATCCCATCACACTGCAAGTACAGGGGAAAGGGGGAGCAGCGACTGGTGTATGCAAGCATCTGGCACAAGGGGCCATAGTCAAAATTGCTGCTAGAGTAGTCCAAATCCTATTCATAAAGTTTGTGAAGGTGAGCCCAGAAAAGTTTAAAGCAATGATTTTGTGTTTGCTGGAGTTTAACAAGGTTAGACTCTGCCACAGAAAATGAGGTCAGTAAAATGTATACAAGTATTGGAGTATCAATATTAGGAGGATAAACTTGGGTTAGGGAAGAGAGAAGTGCAATAAATAGCACCGTGTACCAGAAGAGAGCTTACAGGGCAGATCTCCTGGGGCTCGGAGCCGGGACTTGCTCTGTTTAAGAGCTTTGTACAAATGAGCCCGAGGCTGGCGCGATGTGCCGGGTGTCCAGATGCAGATGACATCATGATAGGAGGGGAGCTGCTGATAAATTTCAGGAACGCACTAGACTACAGGAGGATTTGGAGACACTGGGGGGAACAGGCTAATACAAAGGAATTCAGTATTACACAATGGAAGGTTATTCATTTAGGGAGAACCAATAGCACATTTAAATGCAGGTTTAATGAACTAGAGCAGGAGGAAACTAATGAAGGCAAAGACTGCTGGTGCTGAGAAGCAGTAGGAATAGCAGCAGTCTGACAAGTAAATAATAGTGCAGCTGAGATATTGGAAAAGAGGGCTCATACTGCAGCCAGGGAATCCAGGGCTTCACATCAGGTCATTCATTCCATGTGGCAGTGAGGGTGCTCTCAGCAGCGAACTTGAAGTATGAAAGAGGCTGGTCCCCAGTTACTCTGCTGGCCCTGTTCTGTGTACTGGGACATGGAGCCTTGGATCTAAAAGGAGATGCTTCCATATGCATGGAAGTGAAGGTGGGGGAGTACATGTTTGGGCTCACAGGGCACTTCACTGTGACCACAGCTCAAGACATGCTACCTTTGGAGTAAATCAGGTCTCCTCTGGCTGTGGGGGGAGATGCCCTCAGGGACCAAGAACTGGCAGAGGGTAGAGAATGAGAAGGACTTACAGGAGCCTGTCACGGAAAGCAGACTTTCCAGGGGATGTTGAGCTTATGGGCTAGGCAAGAGGGAAAGGAGCCCCTTCTGCACTGGAAGGGCATGTGCAGCCTTTCCTGACTCCTGACCATCCAGACTCAACCACTGATTCCTGGACTGCAACATTTCTGCACATGCAGACAGCCCAGGCTCTGTGTCCATCTTCCTGGATCACCGCTTTCATGAAGCCTCCTGCAGCAGTCCTGCTCCTTCAGATGAAACATAGACATCTGGGGAAAAAATGCTTTGCACTGCTTGAAAATGAAGGTGAGATTCTGTGCCTCGGAGGATGAATGAGGTGAAAGCCACCATCCCCACAGTGTGCAGGAACTGATCCCTACCACAGGTCTGCCACAGACATCGTAAATCTGATGTTTCCCTTCCCAAGGAGAAGGGTCTGCTCTGCTGCCAGCTTGAGTCCCTGTGCACCCAATGAGCCTTTCCCTCATTAAGTACTTTTGAATGAGGCAAAAAATGTGTTACCACCCCCTGTACCAGCAACTGGGGAATTCCGAAACTTTAAATATTTCCAGAGCTAGAATACATTGCCTGGTACAAAACTTTGTCACTTTTCTTTGCAAGTCCGGCAATACTACACAAGTACAAATAAAGAGTTAGACATGCTCTTATATTTTAACCACCCTGCATTGCACATTCTATCGGCAGGATCCAGGGAGAAATGCAAGGCATCGGTATTTTCATTGTGGATGGCTGTTTTGCTGTATGAAGAGAGTGCCTGAATCGCCACAGTGAGACCCCAGGGTCACACAACAGAGATGGAATTCAGCCCACTGCTGGCACCCACCTCAGCTGGGCCAGCTGTGGGGAGGACACTGCACATCGATCCCAGCCAGCAGCGTGGGTTCTGCCCTGTACCTGCCCACAATTTGGGTTTGTGCAAGGGGCAAACTCAAAAGGAAATAAAGGGGCACTGATGCAGCGTGTATCATTATGAAATTATTTCTCTGAACTAATGTCTCAGTTTAATTCAGTCACGGCTTTCACACGGGTCTGCTGTGGCTGTCTGATGTCTGCCTTGATTTTAAAAAGTCAGTGTCTGAACAGATGACTGTAGCTCCAAAAAGGTTTAAGGTCCTTTGCCTGCAGTCACTGGCTGCATTCCTAAACTGTCGTTTAAAAAGAGTCCACTAAATCAAAAGCCAGGTAAATCAACAGAGCACTCAACGTCGTAATGAGACCGGTTACAAGGTAAATTACAACATTATTCAAGCACACAAAATTCCTCCTCTGGCATTTGTCCTGCTAAGTGCAATGCACCTTAAAAGTGGTGAAATGATTTCTGGCAGCCTGTGAAAGAGGCTGTGTCGGGAGGTGGGAGGCTGAGCCCAGCCTCTGCCTTTGCACCAGCTTCTAACTCTGGGCAGTAGCCGGCCACTGCTCAGGTGTGAACCCTGCCTTGTTTGAAAGGTTTATGGATGGGCTTTCAAAATGGTGCTGTACCAGCCATAAATACTGGCCATGTGCTGTCTCAGTTTCCAGCAAATCTTGTTACAATTTTCAAAGCAGGGGACTAGAAAGACTTTAATTAGGGCCTTGGTTAGGGAGGCTTGAGACTTATAAATCTTTTGTTACAATGAATGAAATTCTGAACAGATGCTGATGCTTTTGAAGCTGCCAAGACCCAAAAGACAGGCATGCAGACCCTAAGGAGGTGACCACTATTATGAATGCTAGATAAAAAAGGCTGTAAGGATATAAGGGCAAGAAGCCCAAAACAGGACAAAAATTCCACGCAGAGCACGGTTGGCTTTTTCTGATACGTATCTTGGATTATGGAATTCTGTGCACTTACCATAAGAAAATGTCTGATATTGGTAAACATTGGAGAGAGGGGCTCCCCCCCACCCTGCTTTCAAAACACTTTCGTGTAGACAAAGTTGCAAGTTTTCATTTTACAGGACACTGCCTCGAGAAACAATTTGCCCAAAGCCTTGCAAGCAGCTCAGGGTGCCAGTCAGGCACAGCCTGTTGTGGGGTGCTACTAACCTATATCCTCTGGTGGGGCGAGAACAAAGGCATTTTGGTTGAATTAGAGGTTCCCGGAGAAATACTGTGGCTACTGTGTGCAAAGGTCCATGCAAACCATCCCTCCCAGACTGCTGAAGCCCAATGAAAAGGAGAGAAAAGGAAAATGGAGGAGGGAATGCACAGACTCACACAACTTCACATAACATGAAACTAATCCAGTGAACACAAATCAGACTCTTCGGTGATTAAAACATCCTGTATAAATACTCTGCAATACTTTCTTAAAGGATAATACTACATGCAAGAGCTGAGAATAGGGGGCAAATTTATTGCTTTACTTGCAAAGATGAGCAGAAGGCGTAAAAAGTGGTCAAAAAGTGCCCACTGAAGCCTGCATCATTTGGCTCCCTCCTGGAGCAAAGGAGCAGTGTTTGTGGCTGGGAGGAAGCGTGTATCAGATGGCCAAGCTGCACAGGGAATGCCAACACAGCTCTGGGATCCACAGGCGGTCCAGCATTGGGGGACCCAGCCCAGCAATCACCAGCGGAGGGAAGTCCTGCAATTCTGGGGCACTGCCCCTGATGTCTGCGAGAGGAGAGAGAGGAGAGACTCCTTTTTTACTCCTACCGTCCCTCCTTCTACAACATACAGATTCTTTTCTTCTTGTGATTTCTCCAGTACAAACTGACTGCTGCCAGGACAGGGGAAAACAGGTGGGAACCCAAAAAGGCTCTGTCCTAAGGCAGAGGCTTTGTGGCCTGCTCTGTCCCCCTTCTTACCAAACTCTTACCCCAATCCAGGTGCTTGCCCTTGGGAGAGCTGCAGTGCACCAAGTGTGCTATCTCCCACAAGCATTGCCTCGATGTGCAGCCACACAGATGAGTTTCTCAGCCTGACCAAGGCCACGCAAGCCACCGCACGCTGCCTCAGCCATGGAGGAAAGGCAGAGCAGGGCAGCTGATTAACCTAATTACTGGTTAAGTGCAGCAAGCGCTTTGTTTTCTAGCATAGCCGCCTCTGTGGAGGGGAAAGGAAGCAGCAGCTCACCCCCTCTTTGCTGTGTGACATGTGGATGGAGAGGGACTGCCCAGGGAGCCCCTACAACTCTCTGTGGCAGGCATGGACTGTGAGAACAGAGGGCCCAGCGCAAGCATTCCTGTGGAAAGCCAGCATGGCAATGATGAGGAGAGACACGTCCTGGCACAGCACTGGTGACAAAGGAGGATTTCTAGCCGGGGTGCATGCCTGTGCAGCCCCGTGTGGAGCAGAGCCCACTGAAGTCCCACCAGCTCTTCTGGGATTTACCCATGAGGGATTAGGACCAATCAGTGAGGGACTAGACTTGGACAGCGGGAGCCCAGTGTCTGGTCTTAGTGCCCGAACTAAGAAAAGAAGGGTGATGGGGAGTGAGGCAGCAGGGGCAACCACATGTCCCTGTTCTCCACTGCTGACCTGTTCCACATGTGGGATGGGGTGGTCAGCATGCCATGCTGGGGCCCAGGGAGCTGCTTAGAATGAAGCTAGATGTAGAAACCTGCCTCTCGCATCTTCCCTGGGAGGAGAAAAAGCCCAACAGAATCATCAGCCCTGCCTCAAAAGTCGGGGGGAGGCTGCTAACTCAGCGCTGGAGGTCACTGAAAAGTACTCGAAATGCTTTCATAACTTTTTTTCCCCTCATTTTTTAGCTTGTTTTTACTTCACTTGAAAGAAAACGTCCTAAAGTTCAAAATAACGAAATCCAGTGGTGGCTGTAGCACTAACAGGCAGGATTTAGGAAGGAGATGTAGGGAAGCAAAGCAAACAGGGCCAGCCGGCGTGCGAGCCCCGGTGGCAGCACAGGACAGGAGACTTGGCATCGGGGACGTGGCTTTTAGAAATGTCGGGGCGCGTTTGCTACAATGATCCACTCAAACAACAGCCGTCTAAAAATAAGGTTGTTTTCTGTACTAAGCTCCTTTTAACTTCGTTAGTCATCACCGGCTCCCAAAATAAGCTCCGTGTAACAGTCTCTCCTAGTAGCGGCTGTAAACAAACTCGGGGAGGCGGGAGGGAGGCGCGGGGCCGAGGGAAGCGGAGGCGGGGCGGCCCCGGGGCGGCCCCGCGGGGCTGCGGGGGCGACTGGGCCGCGGCCTGGGCCGGGAGCGGCGGGGCCGGGGCGGGCGTCGGGGGGCGGCAGCGGGGCCCGCGCTGCGCCGCCGCCGCCGGCTGCCCGCGCCGGCTGGCGGGGCCTTGGAGCGAAGCCACGGTGGTCCGGGCAACGGCATTAAACAGGAGGAAACAGACGGGGGATTCCGTCATTTCGGCGGGAGCGGGGGGGCGGCAGGAAAGGAGAGTCCCGCCGAGGGCAGCGCGGCTCTCGCCCGCCCTCGCCCCAGCCTCCCGGGAAGCAGCCGGGATCTCCCCCCCGCCTCCCCCTTCCCCGGTGGGCGCGGGCCCGTGCCCCGCGGGTCCCGGCGCCGCCCTGGGGCCGCCCCGTCAGGGAGGGGGTGAGGGGGGGCTCCCTCAGCGCCGCCCCGGGCCTGCCCCGCGGCGCCCCCTGGCGGCGCCCCGGCGTCCCGCTGCCCCGCGTGCGCCACGTCCGGGCGGCGCGCGGCGCGTGGCTGAGGGGAGGCGGGAGGCTGGGAATGGTGCGCCGGGGGCTGGGGGCTTCCCCCTCTGTGTGCCCAGGCAGTGTCCCTTGAGGGAAAAGCGGCGCCCCTCTGGTGCAGGTTCTGGGATTTCCCCACCCGACGGAACGGCCGCGGTCGGTGGATTGTGCTGTGCTCCCCGCCGGGTGCGCTCCTTGGTGGGCATCGTCTGCCACCAGCCTTTAGTGGAGGAGCTCGCCCCGAAGAAGCGGCCGCGGGCTCCCGTTGCTCAGAAGCAGACAGGATTTCGTTTATGCTGGGTTTATTTCCAACCACACATGGATGTCAGGCACTAGATTTATGATTCTCTTTTTTTTCTTCGCACACCAGATTTGCTCAAAACCACCCCAACTCCTCGCACGCCGCCGTCCCATTCCTACAGTCTGGTCCCCTCCTGCCAGCTGTGGGGGCAGAGGGAGGAGGAAGCGGGAGCGGGGGGCGAGGGGAGCGGGGCTGGGAGCGGGGGCGGCGCGGCCCCTCTCTGCAGCTCCCGTCCGGGAGGCTCCCGCCTGGGCCGGAGTATCACGGCCGCGTCAGGGGCCGGGACGGGGCATCCCGGAGAAGAGGTGGGAGGAAGAGTCGGTGTAGAATGGAAATCTCTCCTTCTCCCCGCTACGAAGTTATGAGACACAACTGTGTTGCTGAGATATTTACAGAATAATAATAAATAATAATAATAAATCTGGAACGACTGAAACCGAGTCCGCGGGTCTGTTAGTAATTTAGCAGAATGGGATTTTCCTTTCTCTCGCCTGCCAGTTGATGCTCTTTTCCAAATTTCCACAGCGGGGGAAGCCTGCGATTTTTTACATAATGATTTCAGCATGCGAGGCTGCCTCGCCTTTTTTTTTTTTTTTTTTCCCCTCTCCCTGCCTGCGTCTTTTGCTCCCCGGTCTCCCTTCTTTCCCCACCTTCAGTTTGCGACCCCGGCGCGCCGCCCATTCTCCCGCAGGAGGGCACCCGGGTCCCGCAGGCTGAGGGGACCCCGCGGCGGTGGCGGCCGGGCCGGGGCTGGGCGGGCGCCGTGCCCCGCGGAGGGGCGGGCGGCCGGGGCCCGTCGGTGCCCGCCGGTGCCCGCCTCCTGCTGGCCGCCCGCCGGCAGCGGGGCCAGGGCCCGGCTGACATCACGGAGCCGGGGCGGGGAGAGGGGCCGGGAGGGGAAGGGAGGTGGGGGGGTGTTTTCCAGCTTTAAAAAGGCGGCGCCGGGCGCGCAGCCCTGCGTCAGAGCGAGACTTCCCCGCTCCGCACACTCACTGCCCCCGTACCCCGCCTGCGGCTCTTCGCGGGCGGCAGCGCCCGCCGCCCCGTCCCGCCGCCTCAGCGCGGGCAGTGCCTCCGAAGTCCCCACGCACACCCGCCCTCCTCTCCATGCCCCGTCCCCGGGGGGGCGGCGGCGGCGAGCTCCTGTTCCTCCGCGGGCGCGGCTACCACGCCGGGGGCGGCGCGGCCCCGGTCACCGGGTCGTGAAGGCGGGCGGGGGGGCGCGGGACAGGCGGGACAGGCGACGAGGGGCCGGCAGTGGCCCAGGGCGCGGCCCCGGGCTTCGCCGTCCCGCCGGGTGGATGCCAAGCGCTGCCCCGCCGGCCGCCGCCGCGCCGCCGTCTCGGGACCCATCCAGCGGGAGAGAGAGGCCGGCGGCGGCCCCGCAGGACGGCGCCCGCCCGCTCGGCAGCACCATGAAGGCGGCGGAGGAAGGTAACGGGCGGCGCTGCGGGGGGCGGAGGGCGGGCGGCGGTGTTCCCCGGTGTTTCCCCGCGGCGGCCCGGAGGCTCGCCGGCGGCTGCTTGCCAATAGGTGTCTCTTTCGCCTCTCGCACGGCGCCGCCGCGGCCGCGCCGCTGCTCCCAGCCGCTTTCCGCCGGTCCTGGGCCCGGGCCCGCTCTCGATGGGGCTGCGAGGGAGCCTGGGATCCGGTCAGGGGGACACGCTCGGGGATTCCCTCCCCGTCCTGGGGTTTGATTTGGGGGAGGTCAGTATACAGCCCATCATTGCAGCCAACCCACGCTCCTGGGAAAGGGAAGGAGTCCCGAGCAGTGCCAGGCGCCGTACCGGCGCTCCCGGCACACCGAGACAGCCGGGCATGCCGCGGCCGGGCTGCGGGGCTCTGCCGTCCCTCGCACCCCACGGCCCCGGCGGGCGGGCGTTCTGCCGCCGCCGGCCCGGCTCCGGGGGAGCGCTCTCCCCGCTATCCCAGCTCTAAGTTGCGGCTTCTTTCTCTGCCCCTGCTGCGAGAAGTGCCCTGAAACCACAGCAGCAAAGTTTCTGAGGGACAGACGGTGGGCTCCGGACGCGCGCAGCTCCTCTGGGCTGAACTTGGCCCTGCTAGGGGTAGCGTCTGGCTGGAGAGGCGACCGACTTCAAGCTCCCCTCTTGCCAATCACTGTTCTCCCCCCGGAGCATCGCTGTCCAGCACAGCGCTGCCTACGGCGGAAACTTTCGGACCTTGCCGCTGCTTACGGCGCCTTTCGGCCCCGGCGGTGGGACCCCGCGGGCATCCCCGCCGGGCATCACCTCCGTGCCTCGGCAGGTGCGGGGCTGCTCCCGGTTCCCCGCTGCGGGCCCGGCGGCTGCCTTGTGCCGTGCTCCCTCCTCCCCTCCCTCCCGGCTGCTCCCTGGCTCCCGTTTCCTCCCTATCCGGTGGTGCCGTCGCTTTGCGGCGGCTGCTGCTGGGGCTCGGGCAGGGCGCAGCGAGCCCGCGCGTCCTGGGCAGAGAAAGTTGTGAGGGAGCGAAGTGGGGGGGCTGTCCGTGTCCGCCGCGTTCATTCCGCAGCGTGGGACAACGGGACTCCATTCCCTGGGCTTGTCCCCGGAAAGCTGGAAGGGAGCTCAAGACCCATCTCTTTTTAATTTTTTAAATATATTTATTTTTATTTTTACACATCTGTGTTCACCCCAGGGGTTCATTGCAGTTGACAAGGTTCTGCCAGTGCGAAAGCTACAAGCGCGGCTCTGAGTGTGGCTCCGCTTGCGAAGCAGAGAGCCTTTTGGGATGGAAGTTAATTACTCTGTATTTAATAGAAGTGACTGGCGTGCCAGTCGCACGCTCGGACATCCGTGGGCTGCACGCACAGCGCTTCCAATGCCCTGGGCTCCAAGGGCACTGAATACACCACTTGTAAAAATTACATCCAGAGGCAGCTGACACAAAAAGCGTTCTGCAGCCTCTTGTAAAGGAAAAAAAATGCCCTCTTTATTTCTGTGGCATTTCTGATACTTATGTTAAAATGCACCAACTCTCGTCGATAGCTCTCTTCCCTGGTGGTGTGTTTTGTAAGGTACTAAGAAAATTCGTCCAGCCAGAAAGCGTGACCCAATCCAGGAAACACATAGGGGAGCCCTACGCGTCAGGATTGCTGCCTGCAAATTAAGGTGCCATTCGATTGCCAAGCTACGACAATCAAAGAAAATATTTTATTTCTTGCTTAGTCTGCGAAGAAATTCGCAAAGAGTTCCAGTGGAAGGATTTCGCTTTTTTCTTTGGGTTGTAGCAAGGTGTGGAATCCTTTATCTTTGAAAATGCCAGTGGTTATGCCAGGTTTAATGTCGTGGACAAGTTAGATTCCCCTTCAGGTTGGGGGCTGCAGCTGGAGCAGACCGTCTGATGCATCCCTTGTTGAACCTGCTTTATGGAATTGGACCAACTCCAGTTAACTCCAAGGAGGGGCTGGGTGGGCAGCGTCTGAGCCGGTGGATTGGTCCGTGGGTCGTGCAAGGGCGGCTGGTGACACGGAAATGGCCTTGCCAGGGCGCACCTCTCCTCCATCGCTCGTTTCGCTCTCCTCAGTTTAATGACACTTTTCAAACTGGACTATTAGCCCAAGTTTCGCTTTTACTCTGTCCCCACATGTGGTATCGCTTCGTTTCTAAACTTTCCATGGCACATTTTTCCTCTTTCTCCAAGGGAAGGGTGCCAATCGAAATATTTCATTCACAACACTAATATTGCTATCACTGGCAAGTCAGCCGTCTGTAAACAGTGTGGGACAATTCAGCCACCTTGCAGGTACCACATGCGGGAGAGGCGAAGGATCGAGGGCAGCAGGTACTTGGGAGCTTCTCCTCGCCTCCCCGCTGGGGCAATCCAGGAGATGGGCGTCTGGAGCAGAGCGGCGGCAGCGGGGATGACACTGGTGGCACCGCGGGCCTGGCGGCTGGGGCGGGGCGGCTGTCCCGCCTGTAGGCCCTGGCCAAGGGGACCGGGAGGCACATCCGTCCCCGCCGCCAGGGCCAAGGCTTAGGGACGTGCACGGGTGAAGCGGGACGCTCGTCCCTGCGGCGTGGCCTGCTCCGGCAGCCCGGGGCCAGCACGGCCGGGGCAGGCGTAGGGGGAGGGGTTCCCGTGCTACCAAGGCCTTTGGCACATTCGGGTGACTCAGCCCCAGCACTTCGGCACTCACGGCCCCCCCCGGGGCAAAGCCCATCGGCTTCTGCGAGAGCCCAGCCTGCAGGGAGGCTCGTCCCGGCGAGGAGGGGGAAAAGTACAATGGTCTGAGATGGAAAAAAAAAATTGTTTTCCTGGCACTTTAGGACGGAGATTTCGGTCGCAAGCCTGGAAAATGGTATTCCCTGACTTTATAAGAGAATACTCTTTCCATAACTGCTTTAAAAAAAACTGTTCCTTTTGAAACCCGGCCTGAAGCTTCGGCAACTGAGGAGCCGAGGGGAGCTGCTGGGGCGGGCGCTCCTTTGCCTGGCGGGGACCTTTAGACCGGCCGGACTAACATGACAGAAAAGCACCTCGAAACTTAACGAAAGTCCTAATTTACTTTTTCCCCAATTTTTTATCCCGTACGAGCGGGAAGAGGGTCAGGCCGGGCTGCACCGCCACCGGAGCCCTTCGCAGGCACCCGGCCGGTGTGTGGCGGCGGCCCGGAGAGGACCTTTCCCTCCCCGGCGCACGGAGGCGGCCGGCAGCGTTCCGAGTCCCGTTTTACTGCGCTTTTTATAGCAGCTGGCACTAGTGGGTGCTGCGACTAAGTGAAATAAATAATAAATAAATGAAAGAGGAGCTTCTTGGCTCACAGACGCGGCGTGGTGGGCATCCACGGAAGAAACCTTATCAGCTGTCAGAGAAGAGGGGACACGCCGGTGTCCCCTCTGAGTGGGCTGAGCAGCCCTCCCTCCCCAATTCCCTCCCGCCGAAGCGCGGAAGGAGCCGCTCCAGCCCCGCGCCGTTACTGCCGGTCGGGAGCAGGTGAAGTCCCGCTCCCCGCCCACCCCCGGGCTCCCTCTCCCGCCCACGGCGAGCCCTCGGAGGTCTGGGGTCACCCCCGGTGCCGGGTCCCGCGGGTGGGCCGAGGGCTCTCCGCGGTGCTCGGGCTGCGCTGCCGGGGCAGAGCCGCGGCGGGGCCGGGCACCGCGGTTGTTTGCCTCGACCCGGAAACATCAACAGCGGGCGGGAGGGCGGATCGGAGGCGGCGGCGGCAGCGAGACAGGCCGCCCGTCGGGGCCGAGGTCACGTTACCGAGCGCAGCAGCGGCCGCCGTCCCACGCCGTGCCGGAGCTCCGCGTAGCCCGGCAGCAGGTGTCCGGGCGCGACGGGGCGAGCCCGACGGGGCGAGCCGGGGCTGCGCCACCACCGCTGCCAGGCTGCCGGAGCGTGGCGGGGGTCGCGGTGAGAGCCATGACGGGCGTGGAGGCCGAGCAGGAGTTTGACTTCGATTTCCTCTTCGAGTTCAAGCACAGCGATGAGGGTGGAGGTGGGTCGCGGCGGGGCGGCCGGGGCACCTCCGAGGGTGCTGGCGGCGAGATGCTACGGGGAGCCCTCCTTGAGCTGCGTTCGGGAGGGGGAAAGGCTACCTCCCCTCCCGGGCAGCGGGGCGGGGGAGGCGGCAGTCCCGGCCGGACAGGTCGGCTCGGCCGCGGACGGCGCTTGTCGCCTCAGCCGCGCCGGGAAGCGGCGAGCGGGGCCGCGGAGACCGGGATAAGTTCTGACCTGGCGGCCGGGGCTCTGGCGGGGCCCTGGCAGCAGCCGAACGAGGTGCAAGGGGAGACGACCCGGGGGGCCGCTGGTGCAGAGTTTTTAGAAGTTTGAAGTTGTTTGAGATTTGCGGACCCCTGCGTTGGCCGGTCGCACGGCTTTGCCCGCTGTCTTTGGGTCTTGCCCGTGACAGAGATGGGCCGGTTGAAAACTCATTTCAACCCTCTTTCCCCATCCCCCCGTGAGCCGGAGTTAGGCTCAGGGTTTAGCTTGAAGGTCATCCGCAAATAAAAATAACGGGCGTGAATTTGTCACGGATCACAACTGTTCCCAACGCTGGTGTCTCGGTTCGGCTGTCTGTTTTTATGGCTTTAAGCAGTACTTGAGGTGGAAGTGAGGTGAACAAGCCGGGAACTGGCAGAGAGAGAAGGTTGCCGCTTCCTCGTGCGTGGTTAACTTGCTGCGGTGTCGGTGATAGCGGGTCACCGTAAAGAGCTCTTGTACAAGGGGATGACTTAATGCTGCCTCAGAGTAGGGCTGTTTGCTCTGTGCCTTATCTTTTTGCCTGTAAATTCTAGCAGGTTTTCAAATCCTTGCCTGCCCAACGCAACCTGCCAGGATATGAGTGAAGGTGTTTGCACATTCCCAGCTCTCCCCAGTTGCCCACCTCTCTGGCACAATGTCAGTGTCCAAATAGTTGTTATGCGTTTCTAGAAGAAGGCAGTTTTTAGAGTAACGCACCAAGCTTTTCAGATAAGTGTTCTAGTGATTAGACACCTAAGTGTCTAAAGTGGAGGGGCCTAAGCAAATTAAGTGTCAAAGTCCCAGTCTGAGAAAAGTACCGAACTCCATTAGGCAATTTTGAAAGCATGAATTTAAACACAGACCCAGATGAGGCTTCATCTTGAGCAATGTAAGACAGCCCTCACCTTCTCTAAAGACCCTACAAGCTACAGGTGTTCAGCATTCTTATTTAAAGGGTAAATAAAAAACGATGGTGCTCAGTGCCTTGCAGGATCAGCCCATTAATGATAGAAAGGAATAAAACTTACTTGCTGTGAAATAACTAGAGGGAAAAAAGGACCTCTTTAACTGCTGCAAAGGGAAATGTAATATGTGGAGGTGTGCTCACAACTCAAAACGGTCTAATTTCTTGTCCTAGGTATGCTTAACGTAAGTGTGGGTTTGTTGGAACAGAGCTGTTGCAAACCTTCACTGATCTATCTGATATTGGGGTTTGGCTCAGGATATTAAAACAAACTATTAAATGTGTCTTGGTAGTCAGTACACTGGTCCTGAGTGCCTCTGTGAATCGCAGTCACAGTGATGCCATGGCAAAGCATTACCTGCCTTTTGTCCCCATCAGGACTGTCAAAATATCCTACACAGCTCCATTAGGTGATGCAGCATTTTATTTCTACCTGTCTCATTCACCCTGGAGAGGAAAACATCAGCATGTTATAAATGCTGACTATGGATGTGTGTTTGGTGAATTTTGTGAATATGGAAGTTCTGGAGAGTGAGCTTTTTCAGAAATTGTAGCTGGTGGTTTTTAGTTCACAAACCAAGGGCTCTGTCCTGTTTCTAGTTCTGGCTTTGGGGCTTTTATATTTGGTGGACATATTTTCTACATGCTGCCTGTAATATTAAGATATCTAAATATGTTTGGAAGGTTTTGGATCTTGCGTTTTTCTAGTTTGAGTATTATTGTGTGAGTTGTATGATGTTATTTTTCTTGGCCCTTTAAAAGTTGGCTTTAAAAAAATGCATAGTAGTTTTAAAAGTGGCTACTCCTTGTCATGTGAATTAGGGAACTTGTTGCTCATAGCACTTGAGCCTGTCTTCTAATATTTTTTTTAAACTGGATTCCAAAGGCTCATCTGAGTATCTTTGTATTCCCTGTTCAGCCGGGGCTGCAGATCTCCAGCAGACTGCAGTGTTTGAATTTCACCCTAGTCATGCATTAGAACTTGAACTGCTGGGCTCACAGTACTTATCCCTGTTATTTTGTTTGTTTACCTGTTTATTTTTAATACAAGAT
This sequence comes from Eopsaltria australis, assembly GCA_034509425.1. Classification (NCBI taxonomy): domain Eukaryota; kingdom Metazoa; phylum Chordata; class Aves; order Passeriformes; family Petroicidae; genus Eopsaltria; species Eopsaltria australis. The sequence goes on from JAVTVJ010000208.1 coordinate 424,561, forward strand.
CAAAAAACACTGATTTTGCGGTCAGCAGAGGCAAAGCTCACCTGGTGGTGGGTGCAGAGCTGGGGCAGCCTGCCGAGTCCTCCGTCCCCTGACTGGGCTGTCTGGCTGCACGGTGGGGACTGGCTGGAAGCAGTTCCCAGCTGTGCCATGTCACCAGTGCCTTCCAGCTGTGCCAGAGCAGGAGGCTGTGGAAGGGTATGTGGAAGAAGAGCATAGACTGTGTCCCAGCAGCAGTGCAGTGCCATGGACATCACCTTCCTCTGGAGCTGGAGGAAGGGGTGAAGGGGCTGAAGCTGCCCTGAAGGCACTACCCTTTATCTGAGATAATTTCTGAAGCTGATAAGATCTTACCATTGTTGTACCCTGTCAGGGTTTTTTCCATGAAGGACAGGAGGGAAGTGGGGGTGGTTGTGGTGACACTGGGTGGTGCGGCCAAGTGGCAGGGCAGCAACAAAAGGGAACTGATTTTAGAGGGAGGGGATTCGGATCCCCCGGCCAGATCTGCACATTAATGTGACCTATATGGTTGGATTTTGTCAAGTAGCACCTCTTTTGCTGTATTTCCTGCCTGCCTGGTTGTTTGAATAGAGCATGAAGCTGCAGCATGTTTTGAATAATCCAGTGTTATTTGTGGCACACGGCAGTGTAATTTAATGACCCTTCCTGAGCAAATGGCCAGTATTTGAGGGCAGACTAGAGAGGAGTTCAAAAGGCGTTGTTGGTCATCATTCCCGACTGTTACCTGCCATGACATACATCAGCTGGAGTTGCTGTGAAGCTGCCACAGCACATTAATTTTTCCTAAGTACCATTTACCTTGGAGTCGTTGCCAGCGAGAAAGGTGAGCGTGGGATCACAGGTGGATGACACCAGAGAGGGCTGAGCTGATAAACAAGAGAAAGAGAATAGCTGGCTGTGCTGGTTACCAGCTTGGAGGCTCGTTTGCATTTGCAGAGCTCCCTGGTTGCCTCCAGAATAGCAGCTGTAGTAATTGACACAGCCTTTCCGTATCTTCAGAGGGAAGGTGCGCAAGGTGACTGCCAAGGGAACTTGCCTCCTGGGATGGAAAGGGACAGGTTTCCCATGTGGACTGGCTGTGGCCACGTGGGATGTAGAGTTTCCCTCTGTCCTGCAGGAAAGTGACACTGCTGCCATAATAAACCTCGGGGAAGGCTGAAGCACTGCAAGCACAGCTTGGGGCTGGAGCTGGAGCTGGGTGCATTTCCAGCCTGCTGAGAGGAACCTGTACATCAGCATTATCCAGACTCAGAGTCCAGTGATTATTGTCCCTGATAAAAATGTTTTGCTCTTTTTTCCCAGTAAAGTAAGAGATATTGGCGTTAGGACTTACGTGTCTGGCTCGTGTGTCCTGGTGACTCAGAGCCTCCGTAAAACACAAAGAATAGAGATGATGATTCCTCATCCCACCACAGCTCAGAGCACCAGGGGCATGTTGTCCTTGGTTGAGGGCTGCCAGTCTCCCCCATGGGCAGCCCACCAATATCTCTGAGTAGCAAAAAGAGTCACCTATGCATCCCTGGGATGGGGGAGCAGAGCTGAAGGAGTCCCTTTGGCAGGCAGACAGTGAGGTGAGGCAGAGATGATCCCATGTGGACCAGCTTTGAGATACTGGTCCCTGTAGAGCAGCAGGGATGGAGGCATGCGAAGGGCATGTTGTTCCCTGTGCTCGGTCAGGGAGCCCATTGGCACAAGGCTGTGATGTGATCTGTCACCTTCCAGGTTTTCCATAGTGTGCAACTCTGCTCTTGCTTTTGTATACCCGACATTGTTAAATGGTTGGAGAGCTGGCCCGGAGTGTGCTGCTGGCAGCGCTGGATGTGGCGTGTGCAGTAACCAGCAATTTCAGTGGAATTTCAGCTGTCGCTGAGTAGTGAGACATCCATGTTTATCCTTCACCTGGCCTCTGCCAGTTGGGCTGGAGGATAAGTGGTCCCAGAAACCAGAGCAGATCAATAGATCCATCTTTTTCCAAAATCCTAGTTAACTGGAACCAGTTGGAAACTTGCTGTAATGGAAATTTCGGTTGTGTATAATTTTTTTAACAGAATTAAGTTGATCTTGTTCTTTGCTTTAGTCTGCCTCCACTTTTATTCTTTTTGTCCAGTGTTTTTTGTATATTCCAACTTTCAGGGAGGGAATTAGGCTCACTTATGTAAAAACACATTTTTCAGTTGCATCTCTGAATGTTGCAGTCTCCCAGAATCCTGAAACAATGTTGTTTGAAGAGTCAGTTTTTTGCTCTGAAGGTTCACCTAAGAAGCATGTCCTCAGGACCAGCTCTGTCTTTATACATCCCCCATCCCAGGATATCTTGTCTTGTTCTGTTCAGTTAGTGGCATTTTCAAGGATGCTAGTCTGAGCCTCTCCCCCAGCATGGTACGCCTGTGGGCTGGGTTGTTAAGGAGAGCTGTGCTTTTGTGTGTTGTGCCATGTCCCACCATTTCAGCTGGGTATGTTACTAAGTGAGTATATTTGTGCAACACCTCATGTCATTCTTTGTTGTTTGTTTGTTTCTTCCAGAACACTATAATTATGCATCTTCAAATGTAAATACTGGCTTGCCTCTAAATGTGGCACATTCCTCATTGTCAACTCCATGTCATGGCCTGCAGACATCAAATCCCGTCATTTCAGTTGTCCCATCGACAAACCATCCCTCTGGATATGGAGGACACATTGACAGCGGGGCGTCCGAGTACTACCTGCCGCCGAATATGAGACCTAATGGAGCTCCAGCACTGGAGAGCCCCAGAATTGAGATCACATCTTACATGGGATTGCATCATAACAACAACCAGTTTTTCCACGATGAGGTGGAGGAGGCCATCCCTAGCGCCAAGCGGTCGCCTTCCACTGCCACTTTGAACTTGCCGAACATCGAGGCATACAGAGACCCGTCCTGCCTCAGCCCAGCGAGTAGCTTGTCTTCCAGAAGCTGCAACTCTGAAGCGTCTTCCTATGAGTCCAACTACTCGTATCCATACACTTCACCTCAGACCTCTCCATGGCAGTCCCCGTGTGTCTCTCCGAAGACCACCGACACAGAGGAGGGCTACCAACGCAGCATGGTGGCCTGTACTTTGCTCAGTTCTCCAAGGCACTCTCCATCAACGTCTCCCAGAACGAGCATTACAGAGGAAAACTGGCTGGGGGCTCGCAACTCCAGGCCTCCGTCTCCCTGCAACAAGAGGAAGTACAGCCTCAATGGCCGGCAGACCTCCTATTCCCCACACCACTCCCCCACTCCTTCTCCGCAAAACTCACCGCGGGTGAGTGTCACAGATGACACATGGCTGGGGAACACCAACCAGTACACCAGCTCTGCCATCGTTGCTGCCATCAACGCCCTCACCACTGACAGCACCATTGATATGAACGATGGGATTCCCATCAAGTCGAGGAAGACCGCCATTGATCACACCCCATCCATGACTCTCAAAACTGAACCGGCTGGTGAGGATCATGGGACCATATCACCAACTGCTGATTTGTCACCAGAAGACTTCTCCAGCTTTCAGCACATCAGAAAAGGAAACTTCTGTGAGCAGTACCTGTCTGTGCCACAGCACCCCTACCAGTGGGCCAAACCAAAGCCTCTGTCTCCGACATCCTACATGAGGTAAGGAACACCAACTTAGAGGGCAAGCCCAGTAGTATCTTTATTGCATGCTTTTGTTTCCTCCTTCTCCTTCCTGTCTCTGCTTCCTGCCAAATCTGCCCATCCACTCACTCCACTGAACTGTGTCTTGTGACACTGCCTCTGTTGTTGGTGTGGTGTGACCATGAGTCAAGCCTTGAAGGGTAAAAGAGACTGTTCTAGAAGATGCCTATGCATAGGTTGTAACTAGTTATCCACTTTCCATGGGATGAGCCCCAGTCTGGGCAGTCTGGAAGTCAGGTGTTCAGAAGCTCAGGGAGCAGGACAGTTTGGTGCCATCAAGCCTGTGGCTTTACTTAAAGTTTATTACATCTCAGTATTTTTATATTGCAGGAGAAGGATATGGTCTCATTATGGTGACTGTTGCAGGGCCTTTTACATTTATGCTTTGTGCACAGTGAATACAAGTTAAGTAAGAACATGGTTCTTTTATGAATTATTTCAGCTCATCTGAAATTATTTCAGCTTATCTGAGGGCTGTCTGTCAATTTTCTTCTGTCTCTGCTGGACAGTGATCCTCTGTTTTTTTCTGTCTTCCCCACTACTTCTGTTTGAAGAAGAAAAACTAATTTTTCAGCTGATAGTGGTTCAATCTGTTCATCAAATTTATTTATCACAAAAGGGCTCTGGGTAGGAAGAAGCACAGAATAGCCAAAATCTGAGTTACATTCATTGCATTCTCTTTCTGTCTCAGTTATAGACTTTATTTTGGAGACTTCTGGAAGCTGTAATATGCAGAAGTATGTGGTGCAGGAAAGTAGTTCAGCTTTCCAAGGTTTAGTAGGCTGTTCCTAGTTCATGGTTGTGATGGTCACTCCCTTTCCTCCTCCTCCCCAAGCACACCTGGCTTCTTGCTCTTGACAGTAAAGCTGCCTTTCTCAAAATGAAAGCAGTAAACATGTAGCTGAAATGTTTTAATTAGTGATACATTCCCTGGTTCTCCGTCTTGTCAGTCTCACCTTTCTTTAGAGCTAGCACCTCTGCCATGTTCTGTCTCCCAGAACTGAGGTGGAATGGTCCATGGCTCTTTGTGTTACAGCGCACTTCCCTTCCTCATCATTCTTCTCTACTGCATTGCCAAGCTTCTTTCAAGACCCTGGCTCAATTCAGCACTGGGATGCAGCAACCCCTTTGGGTCTGGCCACCCAGAGTCAGGCACTCACTGCCTTTCAGAACTGGGGTAGAGATTTCTAACACCAGGCAAATCCTTCAGAGCCTTCCCATTTACTTAGAAAAAGCCCTTTATCTTCACCCACTGCAGTGCCAAGTAGCTCACGTCCATCAGAGAGGCCATGCCTTGGCTATTGTGTCGGGGGCAGCTTTTCGCCGACGACTTCAAGGGCAGGAATAGGACAGTTTGACCAAACAGGCTTTTATCTTTCCGTTGCAGCAAGCGGCCGTAGGCACTGTGCCGCAGTCCGTCAGGAGGCACCCGGCGTGCCTGTGCGCTAACACAAACAAGAAAGGTGAAGTGCACAGAACGAAGCCCCACTATGTTGTGTATTTAACATTTTTTCCACTGTTTTGGTCTTGTATAAAATATGTTTCCTGGTTTGCAATATGTTTCCATGTGATCTCATTAACTCGTGCTCTAGGGCAGTTGGAAGTTACTGTTGAAATGTGATTTTTAAGTTATTTTACCAATCAGATACACTGACAGTGCTTCCTTCCACCAAAAATACCTCTCGTTTTATGTATATGAAAGTGCTGGGCAACTGAGCTCGGACGTCAACAGGATCACAGCCTACGCAACAGAAACTGTTATTTTAAATCTTTCCAAAAAATTGGTTAAGAATTTGTCACAACAGAGCTGGATTTTTTTCCTGTTATGTTACACATCTGTTCTATTTCAAATGTGAGGGCTGGAGGGGTGGATTCCAACAAACAACTCGGGCTCCAAAATCTACCCGGTCATAACGATTTTGAGATAACCAGATTTGATTACCTCCTCTGTCTCTTCCTGAATATGTGGTACAGTTTTCATCAAAAGCCAGCATGCCTTGGAAAATCACTGACGCCTTTCCCTCCCTCTCTTGCATTCCCATTTCTTTGGGAGCAGAAGGGATAGGCTCAGTCACACCATCGGCTGAGTGCCCTTTCCCAAGGTTTTATAGTGAGCATTAGTCTAAAAAGGAAACTGCTTTTTGGTATTGTTTCTAAAATTGATGATGTTTTTAATTTGTCATAATTAAAGTTCAGTCCGCTTTAGGCTTTTCAAATCCTGGAGCAGGGGAATAATAAGAGTATATAATGAGAGTATAATAATGCCTGCCTTAACAGAAATAGAGTGTTTATGTGTTTTGTGAGCTTGGATGCTCAGCCCAGTCCCCAGGCCTCGGCTCTGTGGTGCAGATCTGGGCTCACACATTGCCCTCCAGACTATGAACATGTGGCTGTTCCTGCACAGGATTTGGCACGCGGGTGCAAAAGAGCACAGGACAGGGTGGGAGGATAGAGCCTGACCTCGCAGCACAGGTTAACCCAGGGCTGGTGGGAATTTGTCTGCAGTCCTCTGGTTGCAGCCCAGGGCCTTGCACCAAATCTTTGGATGTAGAAAATTTTTAGAGACCAAGCAGAGATTTCAAGGGAAGCACTGGAACAAGCCCTGAGGTAATAACGGGAATCACATCTTTTCTAGACTGAAATGAGTTACCTAAATATACCCGTCTGCCTCAAAATGTCATGGAGGTAAATCATGATGCAGAGAGTCAAAAGATGGTCTTTGTGAAGCTCTCTTTCAGCTTTTATCTCCAAGACATTTTTTTTTATTGTGGTATTTGTGCATTGTGCTGTCCCACTCAAATGCAACAAGTTTTCGTCTGTAGTATCTCTCTTGGAGTTAATGCAGCAAATAATTTTAAGAGAAGCACTCTACTGGGCAGTTACTGTACAAGCAGGTGATGCTCTGTGTTTCTCAAGCCCTTGCTCTGTCAGTGGTGTTCCTTCTGTGCCTGTTTTCCATCGCTCCTAAGTGCTGTGTAATGCAGAATGTCTTGTGGGCAAAAATGTCAAAGCCAAAATGGAAGTACAGGACTGGATTTCTGCCCTTGGCTATGGGGGCACTGTTAGTGACTATTTCCAAACTAAAATCCCATTTTTTTTTATTCTGTACCTGCTCATAAGCAGTAAGTAAGTAAATCACCCTATATCACAACAAAAAATATAGGCACTCACCAAAGTGCTGTGTTTCTGAGTATCTTGCACATTTTGTATGACTTCCTCTTCACTTGCTGTATTTGACTAAACACAACCTGAAATTTCCTGAAGGCAGTTTCCTACTCTTTGAAAAGTAATGCATTGTAGTTATATTAAGTGTTACTGATTTAATCCTAGGAGTGTGCTGACCTTTAACACTTGAGCTTGCACTAAATGTAGTGTCTTTCAAGAGAAAGAGAAATGGTTGGGTTTGTTTGTTGGGCATATGGCATATATGGGGTCAACCACACCAAAAGGAGTTTCCAGGAGTAGACAGGTGACTTTTAAAAGCTCCCTATGGTGTTTTTCCACAGTTTATTTTTTTTAACCATCAAAAGCCATTTTCTTTAGCTGCAGTCTCTTTTTCAACCTCAAAAATATGCATGTATATTTTTGACCTCACAAGCACGTGGTCATATCGTTTTACATATGGAGACTGAAGTTAGTACCTAGAGAATGTATGGCTGGCTATGTCTCTGCAAGTTGCAAAAGCACATTTGACTTTTGTCTGCATCAGTGAGTTTTGGGGGGATTTTTGTGAATTTTTGGATTCTACTTTTGGGACTTTGGCAATATTAAACTCAAGCATACAAAAATTGAGGCCCCAAATGATACGATTTTCTTACAAACAATGATTTTAAAATGTTGCAGACATATATTTTCTTTCTTTCAATTTGTGGACCTTTCAGATGCTTTTGATTTTTTTTTTTGGGTGGGGGGGGGGGATTGGGGGTGCTTGTGTTTGTTTGGTTTTGGTTTTTGTATTTTTTAAAGGTGTTTTGTTCCAGCTCATGAGATAGAGGGCAACCCTACTTGGGAAAAGTTGAGTTTCTCAAGAAAAAGGCACCAGCAATCTTGAGATGAGATGAGATGAGATGAGATGAGATGAGATGAGATGAGATGAGATGAGATGAGACGAGATATGAGATGAGATGATGAGATAGTCAGCAGTGCAGCACCACCGGATTTGCTGACCTGTGCATCCATGGCGAACTTGTGTGCTTATGGCAGGCGAGAGGAAGTTCCGCAGACAAAGCAAAGGCAGGGCTGTCTGAGCAAGACTCATTGAAGTGGGGACTTGTAGTTGTGTGGCAGCGACTATCTCCTGGGACTCGTTAGTGTTAACTGAGGGTCCAGCACTGGGAAGTGGACAGGGAAGAACCCGAAATGCTGCTAACCCTTTTCTCTTTTCTGCTGTATTCCTGCCGGATAGGGATATTTGGATGCTTTCAACATGTTTGTTTTGCCATCACTTAGCAGTGACTTTTGATTACATTTGGTTGCTGTACCATAAGGCTGAAGACCACTTGGAAGCCTGTCTCAGTAAACTGATATATTTTTGTCTGTTTGATTTAATCTTCCCCACGCTTTCTCCCGATGGTTTTTCAGTTAATTCAAACAACTCTGTGAGCATCTTATTAATGGCTTTCCTTCACAAGCTCATTTTAACACCCCAGGATTCTAAATTCAGGATAAGCAGAAATGCAATGCTAGCCACTTGTTATCTCCATTCCTGCAGCAATAGTTTCTTGTCCTTTCTCAAAGCCATCAAATGTGAAACTTCCCATGCAAATCAGTGTCTGAGTGTGAATTTTTAGGACAGTAGTGTGAAGTATTATGTGGGAGAACGTCGACAACTCATGTTTTCAGACTTCTGCATGAGGAATTCCAGTGCGCCTCATGCACTTCACAGAGGAGCTACTTGCTCCACATGCCAGCAAAATACAGCCAAGTCTGGGGTGGGACACAGCATCTATTTTAACAGCTCGCAGCCAGATTGCTCAATTGTCAGACAGGAAATTAAAAAAAAAAGAGAGTAAAATCTGCCCACTTTAAATCATAGGTGAAATATAAAGCAAGTGTATTTTTCTGACCACAATCAAGTTGGTGGACATGTAGCCATCGCCTTTACTTTCTTACTCTTTCAAAATCACACACAGAGATCTTTCAGAGGCATCCACTTCGATGTGAGACAAGTAATAAATAATAAATTGTAACCGTATTTGCATTTGGTGCAGAATTGGAGCAGGTTCAAGCTAGCAGCCTGGTAAAACTTTCAGCAGCCCTGTGATTTCTCTGGTTTGTGTTTTTGTTTCTATAGGAAAACTCCTTGTCAGAAGAAACTAAGTTTACCACAGGGCACTGAGTCTCAGCTCTACTCCTTTTAGGTCACTCATTTTACTTCGGGTGCTGAAAGACACTGAGCATCTTCTCCTGCTAGGCAGTGCCTTATGCCACTCTCAGGCAGCTCTCTGGGGTAGATGACTCTGTGCTGTGGTACTCTTGGCCAAGTGCAGGGTTAGTCCCAGGGTGAGACTGGCAGTTATTCCTATACCTCCTGCAGTTTGGGACCAAAGTGTTTGTGAATCTTTTCGTCAAGTGGCCTTGTGCACCTAGTAGCTTAGGAAACGTAATGGTAATTTAATTCCTAGATGGATAGCAGTCATGTGAAAATGGAGCTTAAACACCTTTACAAAGTTTAGCAGAAGTTTTTGGCTTTGTTTCCTCCCTGTTTGTATTCCAGTGGGCTGCTCAGTATCTTTCTTTTTTTTTTCTTTTTTTTTTTTTTGTAATTTGATAAATCTTTCTGCTAAAGGCAGAAGTCAGCCAGACTGGATAATCTGTTTTTGATTTAATCATATTGTGTATCTGGTGTATGCAAAATAAATCACTATTCATCTGGTTTTTAATCTGATTTATGTAGGACGGAGTTATATTGAGCCAGTTTTCTACAGCCTAGCACCAGGTTTTGTGAACCTGCCTTGAACCAACCATACCTCATTACAGCATTTAGGATGACTACAATGAGATTTATTAGGGCACAGAAAGGAACGGGACAGGTTTTCAGCTGGTGGAAGATGCCATCGAAGGGAAAAACACTGATGTGTATTTGATAGGAAGACTGCATGAAGACCTTTTATTCTTCTTGACTGCTGTGGTGGGGCTCTTCTCCCCTCCATGTGATGCTGGCTTGATGAGGTAGTTTGGGCCTTTTCAAATTGGTATTTGCAGCAACCAGATTTGATTTCACCCCTACACCATTTGCTTGGTGGCTTTTTCCTTTAACCACGGTTAGCCACAGGAAATTTAAGTGCATGAGGAAGATAACATAACATAGGAAATAGGTCTGACAGCCCAGTCCGTGACACTGCTAAATGCATCACTTTGCTTCCTTTATCAGGAAAACTTCCATTAATTGTCAGTTTATAATTGAGCAGGTGGTGCTTTGGAACTTTGTAGATTTCAGCCTAATAGCAAACAGTATTTTTATTTTCAGACTTTATTTGAGATCATGAATTTTACAACTTAATTATACTAATATTTTCAGGTGCTGATTTGAAAGTGAGGGTGTGTATTTTTTCTTTGGTTCTTTTTTTTAAAGAGATGTCATTAATTACAAAACTATCACTTCTATGTATCTTAAAAAAAACCCAAGCCTTTCCACTTGAGGGCTACATGCTGTCAGTCAGAGTTGTCCTTTTTAATTAAGTGTTAAAAATTTACAATCTGATAGATGTTGTGTCCTCAGAAAAAAAAAATCCATCAAGTGAGAATTTACTTAAAACCAGAAACATCTGTTTAAAAATGTGTGCTGATCATCACCAGGAGAGACACAGCTGTTTTGCTCTACTCTTTGTCATTTATCATTACTCAAATATGCTTCATCCAGATTTTTTTTTTTTCAGACTAAATTTGTGTACCTAAAGTGCTAGGCAAAGAGCAGTGGCTACATACAATGGCCATTTGTGCGTAATTTTCTGCTGTCTCTTTGTTCCTTGTATGAGAGTGTAGTAGCAGAGGAGCTTCACCTCACCTCCAGGATGGCCCTGGACATTTTGGGGGAAAGGCTTGCACAGGAACTCAGAAGGTGCAACATCCTGCCTGTAGCAGAGGCAGGGGGAGAAGGCAAATTCAGGGTTTGCCCCTGGCAGGATCTTGCCAGTGGAGAGAGTGTTCCACTGGCTTCTCCTGATTCCAGATGTTCATGGAAGCTGGGCACCTCCACAGAGGCAACATCTTTCTCTCAGATGAGCTCCCACTTAGGATGAGCTGGGATGGATACTTGTCCTCCTCTCTGTTATTGGGCTTCATGTCCTGAAGGCTGGAGAACAGAATAGCTGGAAGTTTGGAGCCTGCAGCTTGCCAGTGACCTGTCCTGGGGTAGCAGGAGGTGCCCAGGGAGCAAAGGTGATCCGGGTCCTCACCCAAGGTGGTACTTAGTGGCTCCAGCTGATCCCTGTAATGTGTGTAGTGTGTGTCCATACGCATACAGATACATGGCTCAGACTTGTAAACAATGAAGAAAGATAATGTAGGGAAACTTAGCACCACCTGAAGTCTCAGCAGTGCATATGCACACAGGCAGTAGCAGATGTGAGTTCAATATGCTCATGATACAGGGCTGGGTAAGCACTCATAAAAACCCAAAAGGCAAAGCAAAAAAACTGCCCATGCTAGTGGTAGAAGTCCTGTTCTGCAGTGGAGCCAGCAGGGCTGCCTTGAGGAACATGAGAGCTGTAATGCCTGAGAAGCCGTGAGTGCAGAGTGTGAATCACTAAGATGGCAACATGAAGTATCCAGCCTCCAGCTGAACACCTGTTTGTAGTATCCAGTGCATTGTTTGTAGTATCTAGAGTTTGTATGCATCCAGTGTGGAAGCTCTTGCACATCCTTTCTCTGTCAGGCAGCTCATTTCAGCCTCCTGCTCAGACTGTCCTTGGTTCCAGGCTGTAGCAGTGAGGCAAGGATCCAGTAAATCCTCGGTGCCTGGGGAGAGCTGATGAGCCCTCACCTGCAGCCTGTGGTGGCACAAGTCCTCTCACACTGCCAGGGAGCCCTGGCCCATGGCACCTACAAAAGGTTGAGGGTTCTGCTTGCTGGTTGTCTTCTCCAGGCTGATGGGGAAGTAATAGTTTCACGTAAAAGGGCAGGGGAGTTAAACAGTTGTGCTGTTTAGCTACTTGTAAAGACTTTTGAAGGACACTCGGTGAAGAGAATTCAACCGAAGAAAAGAATATAGAGTGGACATGAAATTAGCATTTTAATTGTGAAGCTTATTGCTTCAATTTTAAGATTATTAAGTCTGTCTCAGGGCTGCTGTTTCTACAGTCCTTGTTTCTTTTCTTTCAAAGCATCTTGGCATTTCTTGGAGGTCTCCCAGCTATTTTCAAGTGTGGTTTTATACTGGAAGAGGGTTTCTAAGAATGCCACCTTCCCAGCTGTCGGGCTGCTTGATGGTAATGAGTCCTTAGTATTTTAGTTAATTGCAGAGTCAGTACTGAGCCAGAAGAGTGAGCTGCATTTTTTGCAGGCTTGCTCATCACCATCAATAGGATTCATAAGCAAGTTCTGACTTCAGAGCTTGCTCCCTTGAAGTGCATTAACCCAAAAGAGATCAGCTTTGCTTCGAGGCTCTCAGACATGTTTTGTGCTGGGAATGACGCAGGGAAATGGCTTTTTTTTTTCTTCTTTCCACTCCCTGTAAACAGAGCAGATTTGTTGAAACCCATTAGATTCATTAAATGCCAAACTAGTTTGGCATTCACTTTCACAGCAGAAATATTCTTCCTAAACTCCCCTGTGTCTTTCTGCCTTTTTTCCTTTTGCTTCAAGAGTTATTATATAAGATATTTGTAATCTGTGTCTTAAAAATTTTCAATTTTGGATACAAATCAGATAGCATCTGGGCCAACAGATCTGCTCAACCCATAAATCTTCCTAAAATAGCCATTAGCTTCTAAATTACTTTGTCATGGCATTATCCTTATCGATGAAATTTTAGCTCTGAGATGGTGAGGGATGAACTGCGAGACACGGTGTCTAAAGTAATAGTGCTGGCTGCTATTGGTTTGTGATAGTGTACTTGATGTTAACTTTTAATCTGTTTTCCTCTCCATTGTAGCCCATCCCTGCCTGCTCTTGATTGGCAGCTGCCATCTCACTCAGGACCTTACGAGCTACGTATCGAAGTGCAGCCGAAATCCCACCACCGAGCTCATTATGAGACAGAAGGCAGTCGAGGGGCTGTGAAAGCATCTGCGGGGGGCCACCCCATCGTGCAGGTACCAAACCGTGTAACAAACAGTGCAGGTTGTTCATCTCTGTGCTCTGTGGCAAGCGCCATTTCTTCTCTAAAACCAAAAAGTAGTGGGAGATTTTTCCTGTCCTCAGAGATTCCTGCATGTGAGCACACTTTAGAGCATATTTTAAACTGAATGGACCAAGCCTTTGGTGAAAACAATGCAAGAGCAATGTGAATACGGGGCAAGTGGATTGCTGCTCTGTCCATGTAGGACTCAGCAAGTGTTCAGCTGTCAAGTAGTGACCATGGACCTATTTGTGCAGTCAGACTTCAGACATGCGGTTTATACTGAAATCAGCTGGGGACGTGCCTCAGTACATTTAGTCCTTAACTTGAATCTAATCAGAATTGTGAATGCATGTTGGAGTGCAAAGCTATAGCAGTGATGTTGTAGTATGTTGCTGGTTTGGATGTTGCAGTGAGTTCTGAGCAAAGGCTTTTAGAGTTTCTTCTGTTCAGTTCCTAAAACCCTTCCAGCTGCTCTGGAAAGCGTCGGAGGTCTGAATCCAGTTTCATTAATTCTACCAAGCTCTTTAGTTACTCTGTATAAAGCATTGGATTTAATAACACTCTAAACTGACCCTTAATTCGTTTATATGAGTAGTCTCATTCACTTTTAAAGGGCTTTGCTCAGGTGTAGGAAGAACAAGATTTGGTTGTTTAAAACAAGAAAAGAAAAAGTAGTGGGAGAGAGTGGGAGACTGTGCCTGTCCCTCCTCAGCTGCTGCTTTCTCAGCCAGCAGTTAAACTCCCAGTGCCGCCCATCAGGGTTGTGACGCTCTGTGCAGCAGGGCCCAGGTTTTATCCCTGCCCAGATGCCACAGGACCCGTGGATGCCAGGGCACTGCTGCCATGCTTGCATTGCTTGGGCTCGTGCCACAAGCTGTGCTGCGGGAGCAGTGGCTTGTTGAAAGCCCAGATGGCTCAAGATGATGTACGGATCACACGTGCAGGGCTGTGCATGTTTGTTTATTTGCTGTAAACTCCTGTCAGCAAACACGTCTGTGGAAGGAATGGTGGGAGGCTGGGATGACACTGGGCAGAGAATGCTGCTGTGTAAATGTGTGCTGCTGCTGCAGCTGGAAAAGGAAAGTGTGGGGAGTTGTCAGCAGCAAACACACTTCAGCTCTGCCAGGACTCGTCAGTGCTGTGGGATTATGGAAGTTGTCTGCTGGAAGTTGAAAGGTATTAGCAGAACATTTGTGAATGATATTAAAGAGGGGCGTGTGGCAGACATGCTTGTTGACAATTAATGCCTACCCTGTTTGTGGCTTGATGCAAGGAAATGCAAATGGAGAGGCATCAATTTGTAATGGCCAGCTTGGCACTTGAAGTTTCTTACGTGCATTTTGGAAAGACTGAATGTAATGCCAACATTTAATTGGACTAAATGTGTTCAGACATTTCCCCTCTCATCCCCTGTCCCGGTCTGTCAGGAGGGAGCATGCTGCTTCCAAACACAAACAAGTGTCAGAAGAGAGGAGAGGAAATTACGGAAGGGCATGAAGGGAGAGGGGAGGAAGCAGACAGTCCCAGCCCTGTCAGTTGGCTCTACCGGCTTAATAAGGATTAATGTATTTTTCAGTCCTTCTATTACAGCCCAAACATCCTTTTCTCCAAAATGAACAGAAACATAAAGAGGTGCAGAAAAAGCTTCTCTGTGCTGACATTACATCATGCCCAGTTATCTGTTTGAAGAAATGCATAAAAGTTCTTACTGAGATCAGAGGTGAACAGATGGATGGATTAAAAGTACTTCCAAAAAGAAAGGAAGTATTTTTAAATATAATTTTTGTAAGAGAAATAGTAAGTACTTAAAGAAGTACCTGAAAAACAAAAGTATGTATACATAAATGGAGGAGGAGGAAATCTAGGGAGTAATTTCTGTTAAACTGGTGACTGGCAAAACCTGAAAAATGCATCTCTGAATCAACATATTTCCAGATGTTGCAGCTGTTTGGGTCAGGTTTGAGTCATCCCACTGGCTTATACAGAAAGGAGCCCAAGTTTTGAAGTTCAAACCCAGATGTAAGCTCAAACAGAATTTGAGTGTCTTCAGGAGAGAGATTTTGGATCAAGCTTTTTGCTCTTTAATATTTCTGGTGTTTTCTATTCTGTTGACTCAGGGAAGCTCACGTAAAACTGCTTTGACCTCTTGTACAACCCTTTTCTGTTACATTTTTCCCATGTTGTCAGGTCTTTCTTATGTTGGTACTCTGGGGAAACTTGCTTTAATTCTGCTGTTAAAGCTCTTCCCCTTTATCTTCAACAAGAAGAGAATACGGATGAGGTCTCTCTTCTCTCTCTGTTTTTCTCTCTGTTTCAAACCCCCTCTCACTGGCATTGTGCTTCCCAAACTAGGAGATGTTCTTACATTAATACCTCCACAAATCTGTTGGGCATGCTAAGGCAGAGGAGAAGTAAATCCAAAAAGCATCCACTGTTCATGGCATGGTTCCCAAGCAAAATTGCCAGGAGGTTGCTTTCTCTGCAGCCAGAGCAGGTTTATCTATTTTTTCCAGACAACATTAGCTTCCTTGCTGCTGATCCATCTCTTCTTTTATGAGGTGGAATGTCTGAGGATCAAAGGTTTCTGAGGCAAGCATGCTGGATGAGGAGAGTGGTGGTATAGGAGGGCAGGAGTCTCTGATGGGTATGACATGAAGCCCAAGGCTGGAGACCAATTTTTTCCTTGGCTTCTCCAAGCTGGTGACTTCTCTGTGTAGCTGGAGAGGGCCACATGTGAAGCTGAGGACCTGGAACTGTGCACAGTGCCACCACTGTATGAGATTGCTTTTCTCTCCAAACCTGAGCACGGGAAGGGGCAGGCAGAACTGAGCACGGCAGGCTGCCCAAGGAGTTCATACTGACCCATGCAAAGGGCAAGCCTGGTGCATGCTGAGGGCTGCCTGTGGCAGCAGTCGTGTCCACCAGTTGCTCCTTATCATCTCTGCATCATGCATGGGACTTGTGCACTGCAGACTCCCATGGGCCATCTCCCAGGCATATTTCATGCCAGAAGGATTTCCGGTGGATTTCCTTCTGTGGAATGGCAGCACCTTCCCCACTGCACTTAGGAACTATATGGTTTGGAGCGCTTCAAGTTGCCCATGAAGGCTCATGAGCCTGGTAATGCAATATTCTTCTCTCTCACATTTTGCTTTCGCCTGTTTGGGTGTTTGGCTGCCATGGCAGCTCCAAGCTATCGTTCCCGATTGCTAAACGTTTGGAGAGTGGGATGAGCCGGCGCGCCTAGCGAGCTAAAAATGCCGCAGAGCGTTGGCAAGCGAGCAGGGCTGGGGAGCGGTGCTGGTGAGCTCACGGCTGGCATGGGCTTTCACCCCTTGGCTTGGGGAAGTATTTTGAGAGTTGCTGTTGCCTTTGGTGATTTGAGTGCTGGAGTACTCCCACCTCTGAGTCAGAATAGGGATGGTGCCCTGGCTGGCATCAGACATTGGGAAGCTGCATGTTGTGTCAGGTGAGGGTTAAACCTGGGACCACTCTGAGGAGTGAAATCCTGTCTGTTAGCATCCTGCTGGCACCTACTCCTTATCAAGAGTTTGTGGCTGGGGTGAGAATTTTTCGAACAAAGAATGATGAAGTGAATGGGGTATTTAGGAAACCCACAGCATTACATAGCTACAGACACATTTTAAGTGAGGTGAATTTAATTCAAGGGGTTTACATCCAGAACATCCTAAAAATGTTCTCCATTTGGACATATCTCCCAATTCTTCATTTTGAGAGAAGTGGTAAGGAGTTGCACAAGATAGTGTTTGCATTCCAGCCAGTGATGGCTCTGTTTCAGCTGCAGGTAAGTAATCCAGCAGATAAAAGTTTGGGCTCCCCAGGGACGGATGGCACCAGATTGTAAGTACATGGTCTGTAGATATTCTAATTAATAACTCATCTTTGAAGTAAGTCAAGCACTTTGACTGCCTGAGATGGAATTTTGACAAGCAGGGTGTGGTGTATCTGTGAGATAAAATCCAAATACTAAAGAATGTTTAATTAAAGGGCATGATGTACTCCCATAGAAGATTGTACTCAATGGTGAAAGAAAATATTGTAATGCACAGAGTAGTCTAGTAAGCACTTTCAAAAGCCATGATTATTATTAATTTTTTTGACACAAAATATGCCAGGAATTCTCTTCTAGATCACTCCTGACATGAAGTAGATAAATTGGTTAGAAAAAGGAAAGAAAAGGAGTTGTAAGGGTTCTCCTTTTTTATCTAAGTAACCAGTACTATTCAGAATTTGTTTTCCTCTTGAAAAATTAAGTTAATATGAAATATACAGTGAATTCTGCCTTGCCTTTCACTTGCCTTCATCTTTGAGTGAGATGGTAGAGGTTGTGTATGGCTCCTGTGCTCCAATACAAAATTTGATCTGAGCCTGTGAACAGCTGAATAGTCTGAACTCCCTCATTTTACAGGCAAAACACAATTATTTGTCAGCTGATTTACATAGTCAAAATGTTGTCTGTGTCAGGAGATTTGCCCGCTAGAGTTGTCTGCGTCCTTTCTTGACAAGATCTCAAGTAGGCATTTGGGGTCTGATTTTCAAAGGCCTTGAGGCATATATTGGGATTTTTAAATCCCCTTATGACTAGCAAGTGTCAGACTCTCCGCTACGGCAACCACTGCCTCAGTATTTTTTGTACATCTCCATATCACCATAATTAGGCACCAGCATGCCCCTGAGTTATTTGAGCATCTCAGTAACACATGGAATGTGTTATTGTTTGCGTCCCATGGGTCAGTTGGTTTTGTTGCTTTCGGATAACAAGCACAAAGTCCCAGTGCGAGTGCTGGCCACCACAGGTATCTGCCAGACCCCTTTCATTGTCAGACCCATAAGCAATGAACACCTTTTGCAAACCCCTTGGGGAGTAGAAAGCTTCATTGACAAAGCAGTGTCACTTCAGGGGGCATCACACTGTGATCAGCATCTCTCATAGACCTGGCTCCACACACAGCCGACACTGCGAGGTCAGACAGTCCTGAGATAACCAGAAGGCTGGGTGGGAAGAAGAGAGGACTGAAGAGCTAAAGGAAAAGACTGGAAAGAGCAGTTCACCATTGATGACAGGAAGAAGATGAAGGTATAAGGAAGCCAAGAGGAAGGCTCTTCCAGACAGAGCAGGCCAAGTCCTTTGCAGCAATGCTCTGCTGCTGCACAGCAAGAGTGAACCCATGGCAAGTCCCATTGTATGGAACTGCAGTGTCTTCATAAGTGCTTTTCTTGATAGGCATCCCCTACTACTGCAAGTTTGTTTTAAACAACAGAGCTGCCACCATTGATGAGTGAGTCAAGAGGATTAGAAAGAAAAAACAGTCCCTGGTGGGTCCAGCTCATGGCCATCTGACACCTGACCAAGAGGAGAGGATGTGGAAAAAATAGTGTTAGCTGCTTT
This sequence comes from Eopsaltria australis, assembly GCA_034509425.1. Taxonomy (NCBI): domain Eukaryota; kingdom Metazoa; phylum Chordata; class Aves; order Passeriformes; family Petroicidae; genus Eopsaltria; species Eopsaltria australis. Next base: position 442,936 of record JAVTVJ010000208.1, read on the forward strand.
CCCCTTCCCTCTCTGGGTCTATCAGAGCAGAGCAGAGGAGATATTCTCGTTAGTAAGCAATGATTCAACTCATAATGCCACAGCAGACTTCCTCCCTGTGCTGCTCTTAGCTTCTTTTTAGAAGGCAGCATCACCCTTTTGTTCAGATGAAAATATAATCCTTCCTTATGGTGGGCATATAAAGACATTGGCAAGCACCTGTTAGTCAGGTTGCAATTAATAGCACAAAGCCATGCAATCACACAACAAACCAGACAGGGAACCTACACTTTATAGCCTTGTTTTAGACAGCCGGTACTTCTTAAGAATAAACCTGAGCTGAATGGCTTTCTCACTTCTTGCATCTGTATAGTTAAAACTAAACATCAAACTAGCAGACAGATAACCAAAACTGAAAAGTAGAATGATTTGGCAGATGTTTTAAGGCTGCTATTGCTTCTATAAATCCAGTAAATGGAAGAATGCCCATTGAAAGTTTTTCATCACGTCGGGGTTTTTTTTGTTAGGAAAGTAGGGAGTTTCTCATTTTTGGGTTTTGCATGTTGTAGGTCCCACAAAGTAGCTCCACAAGCGCCGCCGTATCATTAGCTTGTGGCCTCCCTGAGGAGGGGTAAGTCCAGAAGGGAGCCATCCTGGAAAGTGTGCTGCTGTCAGCTGGAGAAGATTTCATGACCCTGAAAATGCAACTTCAGTCCTGATTTATGAGCCATCCTGGGGACAGGCCTCTGCTGTTTGGTGCAACAGCCCTTTCCAAATGAAAAACGAAGTTTCCATCAGCCAGTGTTTGGGGGATGCACTCTGCTCTGTGTTAAAAATGATACCTCACCCACGCTCAGCCTGATGGATGCTGCAGTACAAATCCCAGCTGTTAGGGTGCTGAGATATTCAATCTGGCTTTCCAGCCTGAAGGCTTCAGCCCTAGGTTTGCCTTCAGTTTGGACTCAGTGGCTGCAGTCAAAACAGAAGTTGGTTGTGGCCTTGAGGGAGGAGAGGATGGAAAGCATTCCCATTCCTCTGCTGGTGCTGTCTCCATTCCCTTGGGAAAGGGGGTGATGATATCAGCTCCTGACTGTCCTTTTCATTGGTCTGTCCTGGTTTCCTTTCTGACTTTGCAACAAGGGAGTCAGTGGCATTGCTGTCACTCTGTGGGGTATCTTCTAGCTGTCCTCTGTGAGCAGTTGATACAGCAAAGACCTAGATTAGGGAGGAAGCAGAGGAGTCATCTTTATCTCCCAGCACTGCTCACAGAGCCATCCTTTCTGCTTTCCTTGTCAGGCTGGTTTTGGTGACCAGCAGCTCATGCACCCTGAGTGTCTACAACCAGTGTGACAGAAATCTCTGCAAGATCAAGAAAGGCAGAACATAAGTGTAGTAGTTCTCTCTGATTCCTCACTTTTCCTCAGGCCTTGTGCTGCATCCTTTTGACTTGGTGAACTGCTTTCATTGTGGACAGAGGTTTTTTGTCTAAAAGGGAAATTCATCATAATTTTGGAAGCGTACCTTTGAAGTGTGTATTACTGCTTTTCAGGTAGGAATCAGGACTCATCCTTGACTGTTAGAGTGTGATACTTTTTCTTGCCCTTTCCATCCGTTTTGTCCTGTGCTTAACATTGCATCACTCCTGCTAAAAGTTGCAGGTGCCATGTCTCTTGCTCTGTCACAGAATCAGAAGGCAGAGACAAAGCTGCAGATGCTTCTGGTTAGCCAGAAGAGGCTACCAGTAGTTCTAGAAATGGCTACCCACCTTTCTAAGGAAAAATACAACATGGGTAGATTTTTTGCTTGCCTCAAATTACCAGACCTCCATTTAAAAAAACCAACAAAACCCCAAACTCAAACCAAATTACATTCAAAGCAGTGTTGGGGCACTCCTGAAGTCAGGCATTTTAGCCTGCTTAATTTAAGCCCATGCTTAGGGGTTTGATGACTCTTAGTTGGTTTAGCCATTTTTGAGAAAATAAGACTGGATGGGTGAGATGTTGACAACTGGATTTAAAATAGCTTTTCAGGGAGGTTCAGGTGGTATGTGAGGCTGTGGTCTGGGCATGAACCACAGTTGTCACTTGACTTAGTTTTGGTCGCAGTCGAGAAGACCTGCACCAAAGTTAGCAATCAGCAAATCTGCTCCAGACTTGCCAGATTATTGCATGTTAACATGCACCCGAAATCTGAAATGAAACACAGTTAAAATTAAAATGCAGCTTTACCAGAAGCCAGATGCTTCATTATGAGCTGAGCTAACCTACTTGCCAAATACTGCTAACCTGCATGAGGCAGGCGATTAATTTTTTACAAGTCTGCTTTGGGAACTAGACATCTGTCCTCTACTCCTAAAAGTAATATCTCAGGGCAAACAATTTTTTTTCTTGGTACTCCAAATTACATTAAACATGTATCATGAAAATTATATTGCCTGCATTCTATACGAAGATATACTGGGGGCCAGTTCATATTTCAGATGTCTTTTGCACCAGCCTAACTCTATTGGAATTTTTGGCTTTATACTTTCTAATTTTTATATGTAGGAAGAGTAAAAAATTACATCTGTAACACACCTTGTGATCTGGAATATCAACATATATGATTATAATATAGATTTTCCATTTTAATTAGTCATTATTTCAACTCACAGGCTGAATCAGTGGAAAATATGGTGTCCAGTTACTCAGATGCTCTCTCAAAGTACATTGCATCTTCCATTATGATCAGGGGTTTATCATTTCTTTCCTTGTGAAGAGTAGCTCAAGATCTTCTTTGATACATGCCGTGAAAGGGTGATGATCCATTACAGCACCTGCTGTATACATACACAGAAGTAAAATTTGTTGCAGGCTGTCAGTGCAGTGAAATCAAATAAACTTTCTCCTGCCTCCATATGTTTAAGAAATAATTTAGCAGGAGTTGCATATTTTCACTGAAACAGTTGAAACATGCTAGTGATCAATTTACTTACACATGGTAAAAATAATATAGGTTGCAGACAGATTTGTAACGCAGTTTTTAAACACCTGTTTTTAATGTTTCAATACCCAATAAAGCAGAGGAACTCCTGCTTTTGGTTTGCATGCAGACGTTGTGCACATTGGGATTTAAAAGTCTGCTGCCTAGGTTTCAAATGCAGTAAACAGCACTTGCAGGCACAGTGTGGGTACATTTTGGGGAGTTACAGACTCTGGAGTCTCCCTCAATGAGTTTTGCTCTTTGGGACACTGATAACGTGGTGTTACAACCAAATGTGAATCCTGGCAGAAGCCCACAGTCCTCACGAGAAAGAGAACTGCTCCCTCGCCTCTTGCAATCCTACTCATGTAAAAATACTGCTGGTCCAGTTCTGTGTAATGAGAGGGGGAAGAAACGTAAAAGAGATGGAGCAAAGTGATCTGTTACAGTGAAACCAAGCACTTGAACACGTCCTTAAACTTTCATAAAGTGGGATTACATCTTGAATACGTGTTTAAGTTTTCTACTAAGCAAGAATACATTAACTGGCAATTAATTGTGCAATGTATTGTCACTCAGGTTACTCGGCTGTGAAATCTGGCATAACACATTTTTGCTGCCGTGCCACAGGTGTTAAAAGAGATTGGGTGTCAGGCGTGAGTGTGTGGGGCTGCCAGGTGCCTAAAAATGGCACGATAAAGGGGAGCAAGCTGCAGTAGCTGCATTCTGTTCTTGCAGGCCTCTTAGCTGCTTTTCAGGAGACCTACTAAGTTTTCCCTCTTACAAATATGATGCTTTTTGGGCATCAGTTGCAGGTCCCCTGTATATTGCTACTTCCTTCTCATGGTTTTCAAGTGAATGCTACTAACTGGATCCTCCTTTTTCTCTGTCTTCAGTCCCTTTGATTTTGGGATCCCTCAGGATGACTGCCTCTTGTTTTTGTTCTGCCAGCATTGTGCCTGTCCACATCTAATGGCCATGAAGTCTCTGAAGCTTTTACTGGATGTCTTGATAGCAAGTCCGGTGTGATGATACTGGAGCCAAGCTTTCCACCACTGTACAAAATCTTCCCATTACTTTTCTCAGTTTTTGGGCAAACTTTCTTCATGTCATCTAAATCTGTAATTTAGACTGTTCAGTGAGATCTACTATATTTAGCTGCTTGCTGTCCCTGTGCCGGCATGCAAACAGCAGTATCAGCATGTCCTGCATGTTCCGCGCAGGACACGGATGCCCGTAGTTGCTGTGCTTAATAAGCTGCACGTTCCTGTCCCCTCAGCTCTCTGCCCATGCAAGGACAGAGGCTCGCCTTCGGGAAGCCTGCAGCACATCGTGACTGCACAAACAGATAAATAGCTAGAAGGGAGCGGGGTGGCAGGGAGATCGTGTTTCGTTTCTGGAGAGCTGTTCAGAGATGAGCTGTGCAGGAAGTCCGGGTGCAGCTCACTCGTAGAGGGTTAGTCCCGAGTTTTCATCCCCCTCTCAGCGTTTTCACCTGAGGCAGCCGCTTGGTTTAGCACTGCAAGCAGAAACAACTGAGCCCGAGATGGTTGCGACATGTCAGGATTAAGAAGCTTGAGCAGGGCTTGCACGGTGCTGCTTGTGCTCGCCGGCGGCCGGGACGAGCAGCGCCTTGGCTCTCCTGCATGCGCAACGCTGGGATTTAGCGCTTTGCTCCTGAGCACGGGCAGAGAAGGGATGCGAGTGCCTCTTTTGGATGAGACCGATCATTGCCAAGGCGAGCACCGATGCACAGGGCAGCAGCCATGGGGCAAGGGATGGATATGGGGCAAGGGACGGATGCTGCGCGGGTGCTCCCAGCAGCGTGCCAGGGACAGCAGGCAGCACCGGGGCCGGTGAGGGGCTGAGCTCCTGCTGCCACCCCCCCTCCCTGCTTTACCTGGCCTGACGTGTTGTTGTTATGATTGCTATGGAAATAATTTCAATATGTTTCGCAGCCCTGAGATGCTGTGTCTTGCATTGTTTGGCTGGAAAGCTGCTTGACTGGTTTTGGAGGGTGGCTGTACATGCACAAATGCTAGCTGATTTTTTTTTTGTGGTGGAAAACAGGAGATTCACAGCATGGTTTTAATTAGAACTGCTCATTTAGTCTTTCATTGCAGTGTGTTCTTTAGTTGAAAGATAATTTAATTTTCTTTGTTTTGGAAGATTTTTGTGCTTGTCTGTGTGAAATGTCTTTATTTACTGTGCCTCATTGTGCTTTGTGCATAGCTTTGATTATGAGGAGAGTCAAAAACAAAACTTCCCTGGGCTGTATTATTTTCTACCTGCTGTGGGTTTTAATACAGTCTCACTTGTGTATATGTACCAAGTGTCTGCATTTCTAGAACAAAATCACCAGAGAAAATTGGCAAAGCATGCAGGGTTAGATTTAGCTGTAAAACTCTTACTGACTTGAACAGGAGTAGTGTGTCTAAAAGTTGTGAAGTGCTGAAGAAGTGTAACTTCTGAAGAAGTATAAAGGGTCGGTTTGGTTTTTCATCTTGGAGAAGTCCATAGAAGATACCACTTGTTGAAAAAAAGGCAAAACCCGCAAAAAATCCTGCCTCCCCTTGCCGAACTTTGTGTTGAGGTCTTGTAACACCTCCTCTTCAGTGAAGTATTTATTCTGGTTGTAACACAATGCAGCATGGCTCAGTCTTGTTTATATGTACAAGAATATTTAGGTAGTGCCCATCATACCAGAATTTTAAAAAGCTACATAAAATATGCAAATCTCTCCTGTAGGTTCCGGAACTCATAAAATGGCTCAGAATATGCAGTTACAAAAACAAAAAGAATTCTAAATGGCATTTTTTAATCAATCCTTAATAATCCTGAAATAATTTTCTAAATGGGTTCCAAATTAATTTTCAACCACTTCTTTTGCAGTGATGTTGTTTTCATTATGTGGGCCTTATATGCTGTAGCTTTCACGCTGCAATGTTCCTCAGTATGGACTCAAATATTGTTACTGAATATGGGTTATAGAGTGCTACTGACCACAAACTGGCATACAGCTGTACACTTGTACACAGACTCCACCCACAGCTGCAAACTTGGGCTTCCAGGGACAAACAAATTTAGACCACAACTTGCAGGCACATGTACTAGCATCTAGGTACACAGGTAATCTGAAGCACATGTCCTGAATACATCAAAGCCTCATTTTCTAATCCCTCATGGTTGTGAGGAAAACCTTAAAATATGTGAACTGACAGAGCCCCACTGCTCACTGCAAGAGCCCCAGTTGAGGTGGAAGCAGGTTGGAAAGGCTTTGCAAAGAGCAAGGCCATACAGTGGAAATACTGGAACTGCGCTATGGCTCTGCAGTTTGGCTGTCCTAAATGAAATCCCTGAAACTCTTAGCTCAGATAGATTTTACAGGGGTAGTTGCTCTAATCACAGGGCAGCATTAACCTGGAAGCCTATCTGTAAGAGCAGATGTTTGTAGGAAGATCGTCTGGTAAGTAAAAGCATTCTTCTTCCTCCAGTTTGAGTAAAAATAAAGAAAAATAAGATGAAATTTGGCCCTTGGGTTCTCCAATTATTATTACATTTTCCTTTTTTGTGGCAGAAAAAGGTGTGTAATACATGTTTGAATTGAATGTAAAAGTTGTCACTAGCAGGAATAGGGCTCAGGATTCTATTTTTATTATGATTTTAGCATGCCATCCAGTTTTGAAACAATGACAACAGCAAGGCCACTTAAACTGTATGTGATGATGCTCCAGAACTTCCTGTGTGCTCCAGAGCAGAGGTTGGAAGCACTGCTGGGACTAGGGGGTTGCTCTAGCCTTTGTAGGGAAATGAGCCTGCACCTTTGTGACACCCTTCTGAGGAAGGGAGGGAGGGATGACTGATCCCATCACAGGCACAGGGAGGGAGGCTGTGGAGGGAACCAGTTAAGTGTCTGTGTTCTAGCCGTGACTGCCTTGTGCCCAGCCTGTGCTGAGGCTGACTCCAGGACTAGGCTAAAGCAGGCCCCCCAAAGTCAGGGTGGAGAAGCCGAAGCACTGAATTTAAGCTGTGGTGGAGCTGACTTTGATCTTTCCCTCTGGGAGGGGAAGGGACTGCAAAGTACCACTGTCTGAGGTGATGGTCTTGTAGCCCTGCTGTGGAAAGCTGTGGGTGGCTGCCCGAAATGGAATACCTGATGGTGAAGTGCAGAGCGTTGTGTCTGCAGTGGGCTCTGCCTCTGCGGGGGCCTTTTCCCAAGAGCTCTTCTCCATGTCTCTTTGGGTAAACTGCAGCGTGTCCCTCACAGCACTGCCCCAGGCTTGTGGGACACTCATGCTTTGAACTGTGGCCTGGGCAGGTGGCAGGGGCAAGTCCACATTTCAGGGTTCATTACATGTCTGCTGCTCAGATAATTGCCTTGGTTTCTCTCTATAATCAGGGGAAGGCTCGTTGGTATAGAGTTTAGTGAGCCATTAATTTTATTCTGATGTGAACATCTGAAGCTGCTTGGGTAAATCACACCCTCAGAGTGCCTGTCTCATTTTGCTGGCTGTGACGGCAGCCAAGGTGACTAGACCCTGTTGTTGTCCAGCCTGTACGTGTTAAAAGTTTGGTGGCATGAATCACCTAGCTTTTCCCTTTTTCTTTTGACTGGATGTGTTGTGTACAATTGTTTCTAACTGTGCTCAGCAGGCTTTAAGGTCTTACCAGTTTGCCAAGACTGAGATGTACTTCTTAGGTTGGATACCCAGGTAAGGCTGGAGTGTGGCTGGGAGGAGCAGTGCCTTTTAAGACCTTGGAATTTCTGTCTCTGGCTTGGAACCTGACCCATACTAGAGCCTCATGTTTGAAGTCAGTAGGTTGACAGAAACACAGTCTTGGTTTGGATGTAAAAAACACAGGTTCTGATCACCATCACCTCCTCATCATACCTCCCCTTCAAAGGAGAAATTGTTACCCTCAGCTCCCAGTCGTGCGCTGACATCCTGCTCCGCTGACTGCAGCAGGGTGTCATCTATTTGCAGCAGCAGATAAGCTACTCTAAAAGGCTTTTATTGGCAAGTTCTATTAATATTTGCAACATTTTACTTGGCTGTCTTACTGACTTTAAGCTGGGTTGTGGTGTTAGCTTGTCAGTATTCAAGTCAGAAATGCTAGTGCAACAGCTGTTGCTAAATAATGTTACTCAACATGACAATATTTAGAATGATTGATTGAAAATAGTCCCCGTATGTTGAGAAAGTTTATTTAGGAGTGTTTCATGCTTATTTTATTTACTTGCAGTTGGAGATCTCAAGCCTTTCAGTTTGTTGTAGCCCTGGTGACAGAGCACCTCATAGTATGCTCATTGGTCAGTCTTGTCTGTTCCATCCATATGGGTTTTGGGATTTTTTTTGTTGTTGTTGTTAAAATAAGAAGTGACATCAACCAATGGCATCACCCTCAAGCAACATACAGTGTGGTAGCCAATCTCTCTAGATTTCTCATGATTTAATCAGACGGTTCTGGAGGTCAAAACCTTGCATCCAAGCTATAAGATACACCTGACCTATTTTTATTGTGGCATTTGGATGCTTTCTGTGGAAGACGTGCTCTCAGATAAAACTGCAATGTAATCAGAGCTATAGCACCAGGTGGATCAAAGGTGGTTTGGGAAAGTAGAGTAGGACCAGAAGTGTAAAATGACCTGGCAGAGCCACTGCCCCTTTCTGCTCTGAGAAAGGAGTCACAAAGAGCATTATTATGAATCTTGTGCATGTGACAACAACACTTACTTGGGGTTGAAACAACAGAAACATAATCTGTCTTAAGGAACCTACACATGCAAATGGCACTTCTCTGACTCCAAAGAGCAGTGAGATTGCATTAATCTGCTTTAGTCCCCAAGGAACATGGCTGTAAGTTGTGCAAGGATTGGAACCAGGGGGCTGTTAGTGCTGCATTTTCATGGTGAAGAAAGGGTTACCTGGCCTCCTGGCACTGTGGTTACTGGCTTTGTTTTGTGAGGAGGCTGAAGCACAGATTGATTAAACAAAGAAGTCTGGAAATATGTAAAAAGTTAAGATTTTTTCTTTCTGCTCTAATATCAAGTCATGATCTCTGAAAAAGCAAAAACTCTCTGCCAGTGCTGGAGAAAGGAACTTGACCACTCCATGCCCAGCTCACTGGTCCTTCATCTAAGACATCCTTGCTCTGCACTCTTATAAAATGCCTTGAAATGCTTTCCTTCTTTTAATTCATTCCTACATTTTAAAAAAACCAGCCAAAAATGGACAGAAGTACTGTGAAATTTGGAAGCCGTCAGTATTCATGTGACTTTCAGAAGAAGTGAGGAGTTTTATTTCAGACCTTCATCCAGCCTCCCTTCCCACTCCCTCCTTTCCCTTCCCCAAACACAGAAAGCACTTGATTCATGGACTGTCTGATTATAATAAGTCTCATTTGTGGCATACAGCTGTATACCATGCTAGTGCACTGCATGCTTTGTCTGCCTCCACCCTTGGGTTTTCAGTTCCTGCTCTGTGCTGTGGCTTTTTACTCCATTGGCTAATTAAATAGCAAAATGTCTCACATAAGATTTTTTTTTTGTCTTTTTAAACAAGTACTTAGAAAATCAGAGAAATTAAGAATTCTAAGTCTGTCTGTAGTAATTTTCATGGCAACAGAACAGTAAGTGCAACATTCGTATTATGAATATGGCTCAGTATTTATAGCTCTCCAAATATTTACAGAGATAAAGCCTTTAAACATAGCCCCAGCTTTCTGTCTTCAGTAGCAGTTTAAATAAATGTCATTTGGAGAGAAGTTAAAATTGAGGAGAAAGGCAGCCATTTCTAGTCTAATATTGTCTCACTGGTATCTCTGAACTCAAAAAGTTTGATGCATGCAACTGTGTTGTCCCTGTCCCATAAGAGCCAGCGTTTATTTTGACGTGCACCTCAAAAACATTGGCCCTTAAACAGATAACTCTTGTGGGTAGATGGGTGCCCCATTGCCCTCAAATTCACAAGGGTGGGAATTCAAAGTCATGCAGTTGTGAGCCACTGAGTTAAAACGTGGCATTGAGGGTGTGCCTCAGATTGGAGGAGTCACCAAGGGATGCTGGCAGTGGTGCTGTGGCATGGCTGGGATGGGCACTGGTGAAGGACATCACGCTGACGGCACCTGACACACACCTGGGGATCCCGAGCCAGCTTATGCTCACCACAAACAAGAGCGTGCTGGGTGCGAGCAGTGCGTCAGCGCATGGCGAAAGGCAGGCTCACAAGTGTGAACTTGTCCAGGGTATCTGCCTAAGAACATGTCATAAATTCCTTCTACAGGACTCTTGTGATAATTAATTTTTTTTAACTCATGCATGGCCATGGGTATGACTGTCCAAACAGAAAGCCATGATGGATGCTGAGGGCAAATGTTTGAGTAGAAACTCAGCAGAGTTTCTAGAGTTCCTGAAGTGACTGGTTGGGTAGTTTCAGGAAGGGCACTGTTGTGCTGGATTTAGCCCCAGATGTGGATTTATAATCCTTGGAGCATGATGAGGCAGCAAGGATTAGGGGAAGGACCTTTCTTTGGTCCTTTGTGGTAGAAGATGTCATGAGAGCAGTAATGATTTCTCGGTGTCCTAGCAAATAAGGTGCCCTGGACTTAGAAATCCATTCCATTACTAACTCCTTTTCTGATGGGCATCCGTCTTGTGAGTCTAATATTTGAGAAGGAGCGTGACATGGGTTGGTTTTTAGGTATGTATATTTTTGAGGAGGAAAACCCTTCCTAGAAATAGGGAGCAGCCTCTTGTGGCTGTTTAGACAAGGAGATTTCATGGCTGTGCTGAGAGCCAGCAGCCACGAAGGCTGTTTTTCCCTGGATAGACACTGAAATTACTTGTGAGCCATTGACTGAGTGTACAGCATCTCTATTACATTAAGATTAATAATTCCTCAGTGTATTTGCAGCTGGAAGTTTTATATAGATCTTTTATTCATCATGATGTGAACAGCTGCTCTTTTGCTGCTCTGTTGAGTTAAGGTCCAAGTGGCAGCACTAGAAAGTGCCACATAAAACATACTCCTGCTGTTTCCATTCACTGTTCTCCCATCCAACTCTAGTCCTTGGCCCAGGATTGGCCTCTTGCAGGAGCAAGCCATCTTACTTTTATTTGTTGACTAGCTCTGACTACATCTGGATCTTAAAACAGAGTTTAAGTGAATCCAAGGAAAATCACTTTTATAAAGAAAAAATAAACCCTGAAAGTAGCACAAAAATCTGTAGGAATTCCTGTTACAATTTTATTTTAAGTAAGTGAAGACCTATGGGATAGTAACATGTTTCATTGCACAGAGCATTATTTATTCACTTTTTTTGCTTAACTGCATCAGATGAAGTACAGCAAAATCTGTCACAGCCAGAGGGTCACCTCAGCTCCTAAGGAAGTGTTTTATTTTCTGTTTGGTTGTTTTTTGAGGGGTTGTTCTGTTATGCTGTGTTTTATTTTTTTGTTCTGAAGTCTGTCTGCTCTGCTGTTTTGAATAAAATACTCCCCTTTTCTTGGCTTATGCTCTCACAGGAGTGTCCGAGCGGACCAAGTTTAGCACCTGAGTAGTCACTGACAAAAAGTCTGGAGCTGAGCTGTCCAAAAACGGGCACCCCCTATTGCTATTGCTTGCCTGGTTGCTGGAAAAGGGAAGTTTTTCCTGGTCAGGATGATGTGCCTTGCTCAGTCCTAGGTACACGGAAGCCTGTGTCTAGGGATCTGGAAAGAGCAAGGAGCACACAGGCGGTATGGCAGTGACTGAAACAGGTACACCTGCAGAGTGTGAGCTTAAAGGTAGGGAGAAACAGCTGGAAAGAGGCAGGGATTCTGCAACACACAGAGAGCAAGACACATGCCTGTTGGTGCTCCCTGTCTGCCTCATTCGCACTGCCAGGGCTGCTTGTGCTCTGGGAACCTGAATCTCCAGAGTAGGGGCTGCCAGCCCCTGCCTGGCTCAGGGTACAGCTGCCTGCTCGTGCCCTGCTGCTGCCCTTCAGCATGCAGTATACCCCTGATCTGCAGGAGGACTGCCCAGCTTTCCTCTGGAGCAGAGGAGTCGAAGGGAGTTCCATAAACCAGCTCCCATGGCACCTGGGGTTTGGGAGAGGAGCTTGAGAGGACAGCTGCTGCAGTCCCCTGCCTCAGGGCATCTGAGGTGTGTTTTTTTCTCAGACCTTCCCCAGCAAAAGAGTTAAGGGCCAAACCAGGTCAGAATAGGTGTTAGGGAATTTTGCAATGAAGGTGGCAGTCTTTTCCTGACTCTTTTTCCCAGAGGTGTAGGTTGCTGGCTTGAGCCTTCAGCCGCGGATCCCTGGGTGTTTTCCGCCGGGGGCATGGCGGCGGGGCAGCTCAGTGGCTGTCTCCGCAAAGGTCGGGCAGGATCTCTGCAGCGCACACCAGAATAGATGCCCTGGGCTCCTGACCTCACCCCCTGTGCCTGCGCTTCACATGACAGTCACTGCCCGCAAGATCAGCTTTTCCCTCCTGCCGTTCAAACCCATGATGCAGTGGCTTACGTCTTCCCGTGCTTCTACTTTCAGTGGGAGCTGAAAGTAAATTCTTTTTCTTGAAAATCAGATTCATGACACTATTTTTATGCATGCTCAGTGCTAACAGCTGAAACCAATACCCAAAATGTTCGTGTGCTTTCTTTGTAGTTTAAACAGCTTGATCTTTGATCTGGTTTTAAAAAATCAGGACACTGAGCACTCACTGATGGTATTTTATTGAGGTTGTATATTAGGTACACTTTTAAAACATGACAATTTGTTTCATTTTATCATTCATCATGTGCAGTTCCTGAAAAAAAACCTACTGCTTGAGATAGTTAGCAATAAAGTTATTTAGTGTGTAAATAAGCTCTAGCTTAAAGAGACAAGCAGCCCTTGTCTTGACTTTAAAAATGTCACTATTTTATAGATTTTATTCTGTTTGACCTTCTTTGAAAGCATTGCAATTGCTTTCCAAAACATTGATGGGGATAAAAGGGAAAGAAGCCCCCTTACACCAGACTGGGCTGCTAGTCTACCCGATGATTCTCACCAGACCGACTCAGGTATTCCTTGAACGGTTCTGGGAATGGGACAGATGGATGTGTAAGGCATTGCTGAGCATAAGCACTGTGGTACCTGCTGCAAGCAGCATGGCCATCAGTTATATGGTCAGATAAGAAAATGGAGTTACAGTTCTTAATATTTTTAGAGGCATAAATGGGTGTATTTACTTTTTGTCTTTATTATACACCAAACATACAAAAACAGGCACACACATATGAGGTATTGCTGATATGGATGTTCCCTGTGGCATTTTTTGGCACATCATTATCCTTAAGGAGGCAGCCCCTATGGGCCTCAAGAGTCTCAAGCACAAGCTGCTGACTGGTTTTGAGAGTGAATACTAAGTCGCTGTTCATGCCCTGCTTTGTTATTAGTGGGAGCTCAGCCTTTGATGCGTTGGGACAAGCTAAGCCCTAAATTATACCCCAATGTTCATTTAATATATTTGCAAAAGAGTCCGGGTCTAGAGGAATGCACCACTGTAGGGGTTTTGCAGTCCTTTCCCCAAACTCCCAGTAAGTACACTTGCAAGCTATTACACAGTATAGCTCCCTTTCTTCCTGACTGATGTCATGGGTGGTGCAGAGGGTATATCTGGCTGGTGTGTCCCGTGAGAACAGGACCATTCTTTTGGTGGCCTCCAGGAGCCTCTCCAGACAGAGGGCTCCTTGTTATGACAGGTAGCTTTCTGAGCATTTCAACAGATGCTAGGGCATGCCAAAAGCATAAAGCACTTGGAAAGGGAACATGCAGAATATTTCAACTGTGTTTCTTAAAATAAATGCCGTGGCTTAAATAATAGAAGTTTTCCTCACAGACTGTAGAATAACCGCTGAAGCTGAAATAGCATTTGAGTTATTGGATGTGAAGTTTGCAAAATTTCCTCAAAATTTAGTATCTGTAGCAAGGTTTGAGGAGGTTTTGCTTTTTTTTTTTTTTCTTAGTGCTTATGCTTGAAACACCTCATCTCCTTCTGCTCATTGTTATCCAAGTCTGTTCAATTCCAGTTGGCAGATTTAATGGATGTGAACCAGGCAAACATTTAGAATGCAGGCAGCCTCAGTATGCTCACATCTGTGATAAACCTGAGATCATCATAGCTGTAGGACTGCATCAGATAGTACCTTGCAGTCAGCTCATGGCTGTGAGGGGTGACAGCCCTGTTTCCTTCATACTTCCCTGGCCACTGGAGGAAGATTCCTGCTGTTCAGTGCCACGGCACCTGGACACATGAAAACATCCAGCCCTAGCGCACAGTGCATCTCCTCAGGGAAAGGCTGGGGTTTGCTTTGGCACCCTGCACTGAGATGAGCAGCAACCTACTGTTGAGAATCAAGACCTGTTGGTGGGAGATAGTGCTGGGAAAGCGATGACGGAGAGGTGTAGGAATCCCAGGGAACGCTTGATGCAGTGGCTCAGCCAGTGCAGCCTTTTACCTCGCTCTTGCATAAGACAGTGTAAGGTGACGAAGAGCTTAGCTGTGATCGGTCCTGTTCTGCTCTTAATTACCAGTGACTGCATCACTTTTGATAGAATTAGAGGAGTGTGTAATAGGCTTGCAATTAAGTCTGATTTTGATCTTAGCAGCTTCAGACAATAAAAATGAAAATGTCATTTAAGATGAGTTCAAGTATTTTTAACAGTGTTGCTCAAAGAGGAAAAGAGCAGAGTAGTCAGCGGTTGGTCAGAACAAGAAAATATGACCTACTTTCATTTCAAAACCAAACACTTGGCCACACAGTTCTTATCTGCATATTTAAGTTTTTCCTGCATCTTTCCTTTGTACCGAAACCAGGTGACTGCTGTATCACTGCCTTTATTTGGGAAGGGAAACTCATTCAGAAACATTGCACTCCTGGTCCTTTTTTTGCAGCTAATTCCTTTTACAGTTTTCACAGCAGGGGAAAGTACACCTCTTTTCACTTGGATCTATGTATTGCCAAGCAAAGCATGCTTGGTAGGAAAGACACATCCTTTATTATGCATGCTGTAGCTGAGAGCACCTTTGTCACCCGTACTCAGCCGCTGAGTTATTAAGAGCTTTGGACTGTGTTACACAGAGAAAAAGATAAAAATAGGGTGTCTGACGCATGCATCCCATGTTGCACGCCAGGAAACTGAATCGCTCTTCCACCAAGTACAGTACCCCAGAGCATACATGGAAAATATGCATGAATATGAACATACGAGATCTTTCCTCCCCAAGAAAAATGCTCAGTCACCCTTTTTTCCCATCTCATTTTACATTGATCTTGTTCAATATTCCCTTTGACTGCCGTCAAATCTAAGAGCGTAAAGTCCCACAACTCTGCCTTTACTGCCACTGCAACTCACTGTTGAACATGTGACAATAATACCACTCTCCCACGTTTTGAGGGAGCTGTGTAATATTCTTGCTGCACCAAGCTGACAGTAAGCAGGATCTTGCCCATTCTCCAGACATCTGCAGCTGAAATCTCCCAAGGTTCAACACTGTCACGGAAATCATGCACTGGGTGCATAATCTAAAATAAGTCATGCATAGTATGTGCCCCTTTAAATGTTAATCCTTACATTGCTTTCTTTTATTGCTTCTGTTGGCATACACAACTATGTGACATAATATAAAGGTAAATAATGTGATGCAATGGGTAAATACAAATGCAAAGGGAAATACAAATTTGAGATCAGATGCCTCCTAACACAGAATACGACATAAAACGGTGATGTGAGTGTGAGTTTTTCTTATTTTGAGGGCAGCAAAATCAAGCATATAGTGATTACTTGAGTCTTTCTGGATGTTTGTGGCACTTTCTAAGTCAGGGAGCAAGTAACTTTGGGTAATGGATCCAAAGCATAGTATGGCATGGCTCTAGGACAGGGCCTCTAAAAAAAGCAAATACAAATTTAGCTCGAAGATCACAAACCTTAAAAAAACATGCAAAACATGCATTTGAGAGCTTATTATTTATTTTCCAGCATGTGAACGCTTTTCAGGGGAAGGCAGGTGTGCAAAGCTGAGGCCTATGGGTGTTTGATTGCCTCCTGGTAGGAAACCTGTGGGAAAAGCACAAGCTGAGAATCAGCAAGGTATGGCAGCAGCCAAGTTCAGATTTAAAGATAAAGCCTGAAATAGCAGAACCCAATGCAAGACCGACATTTTTGGTCCTCTTTGCCCATATTCAGTAAAACATATGGGTACCTCTGTGTGCGATTTTGCTTTTGCTGAATTGAGGTTTGAGTTACTCGCTAGTCTATTTTTAGGTTTTAAGTGGCCTTGTAATTCAATATGTGTTTGTTTTAATTTTACACACTCCATAAAAAGCATCCTCCATGACGACTTGGAGAAGTGACCACTGGCAGTGCACAGAAATTTATTTGCCTGGCATGTCACACTGTCTTACTTTTCCCCCTGCAAACCCTTGTGCTGGCCTTCACCAGAAATACCCCGGGATACCTTGTGTCTCCTCCGTCACCTAAGCTTTGCTGCTGAGGCTCTGGAAATGGTGAGACGGGGAAGATCAGCCTGGGACAAATCCAGGTCATTCCACTAGCCCTGCTCACACACACCATAGGAATTAATGAGCAGCCAGGCTGTCATATGGCGGGAATAGGGTGGTGATGAGTAGGACAGTGGCTTCCCCATGGCCACTGGCTGTACCAGGGGCACACCTGTGATCGCTCACCTGCAGCTCAAGCTGCATGTCTGTCTCTGGAGGAGAAAGCCAGAAATCCCTCTTTTTGTAGCATAGTGCTGATGTGTGTCAGGGACCCTAGGCGTGGGTGTTCCATGTGGAGCTGGAGAGGGGTTCACAGCCCATGGCACCCTGCTGAAAGCAGTGTACAGGCATGGCTCTGCTTTTCTCCCTCCATTGTTTTGCTGATACTGCAGATTTTCAAACTGCCACTAATGTGTTTTCAATTTGACAATGCTGGTATGGAACCCCCATATCATATCATATCATATCATGTCATTGTATCATATCATAATCATGTCAACAACACCCTGGCTCTGAGCTGCCTTCATATGGTGTCTCAGGAATGCAGAGCTTATAAGATAGTGTAGTGCTAGAAATGAGCCTCATCCTCCTCCTGTCCCTGCATCCTTCCAGCATCCACATGTCTTAGGTAAGGATATAAAAATTGACGCACCAAACCAACAAAAACTAAAATGCTTCTGTTCTCCTCTTAGCTTTTCTGACCAAAGTGTGGGGTGAAAAATCTACGGTGTGCCCAATTAGTGATGGAAGATGTGTCTAGGCTCATCGTCCTCCCTTCCCAATGCATTGGTCACTGTGGTACCTGAAACTTTGCCACTATGAATTGCTGTTGCCATTCAGCATGTTTGATGGTAGAGGCGGGACTTTGGGCCTGTTAGCACCCACCAGAATTTTGAAGGGCTCAAGGAGTAAAAGTGATTCAAGATCTTTATTTTTAGTAGCATTCCTGCTATCAGATAGTAAAATACCCTAGAGACATAACATGAAATTGTTTTGTAAAAATTAAGGAAAGTGAAAACAGACAAAATACAAATAGAGGCAGCATTTGATATATGGGTTTCACCACTTGCTTTCAGCTTTATTTAGCTTTGAACTTGCATGTACCTTAAAACCAGTGTTGCTCCTCACCAAATTATGATAAATTTTGATCTGTCATATTCAGTGATGGTGAATAATTCATGCCCAAACCCACCTGAACCATTCACAGAGGAACCTAAACATACAACACAGTGAGCAGGTTTGCTCTGGGATGGGGCATCTCCTGGGACAGCGCACCTTGCCCATGTTTCTCTCTCCTATAGTTGCTGCATCCTCCCTTCCCTTGGGACAAGGCTTCACCACTAACCCCTGCAAGATAACTGGTTTTGTGAGACTCATTTCCCAATGTCAGGCGGCAGCCACAAGTGGGATTTTGCCTGGGGACTCCACAGCAGTGGGAACCCCAAGTAGCTTCTACAGGAGATGGTGCGGATGAGGTCGGGCTCTGCTTCCTCCACATCCTGTGGCAGAAATAACTCTTGTTCTCATCAGAGCAGTCACTGTAATGTGGATGAGGTTCAAGTCAGGCCCAAGAGCTTCAATGAAATTTTTGTGCGATTATAGCAAGAATTTGATACACATGGTGAGCTAATAATGTATATGTGATCTGTCTCCATGCAGTCCCAGGAGGTATTTACCAGCATAAAAATCAGCTAATGAGGGGATGGATCACGAGCAGCAGACTGCTACTGCATGAGGGATGTCCCAGGAAGCATGGGGATGGATGAGCCGTGTCCTTTCCACTTGCAAACTCTGTCAGTTTTGTCTCCCTCAGTACTGTGAGAGAATATTGAGTTCATTGTGGTTTTTTGCTGAACAGTGCAGCAGAATTTATGCAAAGTTTTCTGTGGATGTAGCGGGAGTGCTAAAAGCTCAGCCCATCTGAAGTGCCTCAGGTCCTTTAGGATAATGAGACATTTTGTGAGTGCACCTTTTTATTGTACCAATATTACATTACAGGAAAAATGGAAGGGGGGAACTTAACACACAGCACCTGTCACAAGTTCTCTCCTTGAATTAGGCTCTCCTGCTTATAAAAATTTAATTGATTCCTAGCAGTTTATGTGCGTGGTGCTCAGTGGGCGTTTTCTGTTCTCTTGCCAGCTCCATGGTTACTTAGAAAGTGAGCCTCTCACGCTGCAGCTGTTCATTGGGACTGCAGACGACCGCCTGCTGCGGCCCCATGCCTTCTACCAGGTTCACCGTATCACCGGCAAGACCGTTTCCACCACCAGCCACGAAACAATACTTTCCAACACCAAAGTCCTGGAAATTCCACTTCTTCCAGAGAACAACATGAGAGCAATGTAAGACCAAGGCACCACATCTGACTCGTAGCAGTTTTGTCTTGGTCACCTCACTTAATTTCTTTGGGGTTTGTTTCTTTCTTTTTGTACACAATTTTCCTTTCCCTGTCTTTTTTTCTTTCTTTCTCTGCATTCTCTCTGTAATAGTAGGTTTTCACAACTTTGCTGAGATAAATTGCCTCTAATCAGCTTAACAGCAAAATGAACTTCACAAATATTTATGACAACTGATTTGCTTTCATTCTAGAGTTTCAGCCAATGTGCTTATTTGCCATTTAAAATAAGTATCTCGGTTACTGAGCTGTAAATATCTCCTACCTCAGCTCCTGCATTTAGTTTCTAAATATGACACCTGTTGCTCCTATACGCACCAGCACAAGGAACAGAGCTGATTAAAATTTATCTTTGGATGTCAAAGGAAACTCTTAGAGAGCATTTCCAAGTACCCTTGTGGTTTTTCTGAGACGAATAAAACCACTCATTTCTCACATAATAAAACTCAGCATTTTTAATGGCACTTGTTTACAAGCAAACCTTCCAGAACTAAGAAGACTTACATCTGAGAACCTTTATTCAAAGGTGATGCAGTTTACAGATTGAGTTGTTAAACTGGGATAAGTTTAGTGCTATGCAGAAAAGCAGACATGGATATCTTAGGATATCTGAGTGGTAATTAAGTGCTCTGCAGGTCCATTAAACATCCATAAACATCATTTTAGGATGGTATATAAAGGTTAAAATAGCCTTCTGTGTAAGTGACATACACGAGACCTTCCCCACTATTTAATCCTGTCCTCTCTGTCCCCCTCCCTCAAATCAACCTAGCCCTTATCTGAGTTGTCTCCCTCCTCAATGAAATCATCCTAACCCTTATCTGAGGTGTCTGCCTCAGGGGGAATTTCTGTGTGCTTGTGTGCAAGAGCAGCTCTTGGTGTGTGTGTGTGTGTGTGTATGTGTGTGTGTGTGTGTGTGTATAAATATAAATGTTCTTATTTATATATAAGTGCATACACCTTTGAGTGAATATACAGGAAGATAGAAAGCAAGCAAGAAATCCTGACCTCCACCGAACTAAATACCACAGGAAAATCATAATATCACTCCTCATTATTCATACAGTTTTCCATGCCTTAACGAAGTGGAAAATGGTATCAGACACGTGAAGTCCTTCTGCACATAGTGGTTATTAGAAACTAGTTTGCAGTGTCATGTAAAACATGCCCTGGAGTGCCTCATGTAATTAGAAGAGCCAGAATATGTTTAGCTGCATTGCCAGCTGGGCTTAGAGTGATCACTCAAGACCTGAGGATCTCTCTCAGTGCATTGTGTTAAAAGTCACGACAAGCCTGCGAAGTTATTGGCCGTGTTTGCTGCCATCATAAGTTGATGGGGCTACATTGGGATTAAGGAAATTTCACCAATCTATACCCACTAAGTATTTATCTGGCCCTTTATTTATCCAGTTTGAATCACATTTTTGGCCACCTTGGAACATTATTACCATTTCACTCATCTTTCTCCCTAAAATAAAAGTAAGTTACAGTTTGGGAGCCAAGCTGCATATTTTTGTGGTGTGCATGCCAGACTGTAGTTCAACTCACTCAGGAATCACAAACAATGCTTAGGCATGTAGAAGCCTTATATGTCAGTAGTCTAAAACCTCATGTAGCACTACCAGTGAATTGAAATTTTGAGCGAAGGACTTTTCTCACACTTTGTGTTCAGGCCTTGATTCAAGTGAAACACCAGAGCTCATTTGCACATTTAAACTTTTGCACATTTAGGTGTTCCTATTGATTTCAAATTTTAATGTCCATGACTTTACAAGCTTGAATTTAAACACTTTTTCTTCTCTGAACATTTGAGTATGAATTGTATGTCAATAATTATTCATTTTACAAGTGGTACTATAGGAGAAACAAAATTGAGAAATGCGCTGTTTCTTCCATATCTTACAGATATTTGCATAGAATTTTGACATGGATACAAATACTCTGTAATTCTTACAGCTTCACCTGCTAATATGCATTGTTGGGAAGCTTTAATACTTTCATTAGTTTCTTTGATCATATCAGCAAGGGCATTTTTTAAATTCTGAAATCCATACTTTAGAAAAAGTGCAGATCAAAGCTGTGTTGTCAAAGTGCTTGTTTGCAGTTTGCTTCAGAACAGAGCTTCAAAGTTCTGAAGGGGGAATTAAACTCTTTGAATGCAAAATAAAATTAAGTATGCATATTCAATGTAATAAAATGCATGCCAGAGACCGGCACCCAGAAGAAATTGCCATGTAGGCTTTGTAGTCATGGCCAAGACAGAGGTATTTTTGCAGTGGGTTTTTGAGTGCGTCTTTTGTTCTGGGAACTTCTTCTGTTGAAATATTCTTTGACAAAAATCCTGACTTGTAAACTCATCCAGGAGAAAACTAAAGTTAAAAAAAAATAGAGTGAGGTCAGAATTTGTAGTAGTTGTATCTGATGAGAAGCACATTTTTCCCTAATGTGGGGAGATGACTCTGAGTTTATTTTTTTCATGCAGAGCTTCAGCTCAGTGCTCATCTTGGGAGTATTTCCAACTCATTGAAATACAAACAAATTGACAGTAGAACTGACCTCAGGGAGAGCTGTGCTCATTAATAAGCATTTTCAGGACTTTGCCCTAGATTGAAAATCATGTCAGATTTTTCTCCAAATTAGCTGTAACAAGTAAAATTGTAAGTAGCCCAGCATTCTAGGTTTGTAAGTTTCTGCACTGCTGTTGCATCCCATTGACTTTTCTAGTCTCACTCTTTCTTTGGGCTTTGGTTAATCTTTAAGTACAATCCATACAGAGGATGTGTTGGGGAGGAAGTATATTTTAGATTTTCTTCCTCTGGGAACTGAGGTAACATCCTAAATTTGTGTGCTTTACAGCAGCCACTACCTGCTGCTACAGATAGCCCCAACTCAGCTGCTTGGGAGTGCAAGTACTGAACAAAACCTGCTGTGTTCAGCCTGGTCATTGGGTTGTGCCTGATGCAGTTTTTTAAGAAGAGCATGCAGGAGAGAGGGAAGATATTGCACACCCATGTCTTCTTGAAGTGACTTGAATTGCCCTGTGTTTCCTTTTGGATAGCATCGACTGTGCTGGGATATTAAAGCTCCGAAACTCTGACATTGAGCTGCGCAAGGGAGAGACGGACATCGGTCGGAAGAACACACGTGTGCGTCTGGTCTTCAGGGTTCATATCCCACAAGCCAATGGCAGGACCCTCTCCTTGCAAGTAGCCTCCAACCCCATTGAGTGCTGTAAGTAGCAGCAACCATCCTGCTCTTGATGGGTATTATCAAAAAATCTTTTGATCAGTAAGGTTGAAAAAGATATCTAAGGTCATTGAGTCCACCGTTAACTCAGCACTGTCATGTCCACACACCTTTTGAAGTTTTTAACACTTCTGCCCCATATGCAGTCTTTGTCCACACCAATGTGCTCTACATTAGTTTTGCTTTACCTGTCTAATTAGTGAACTTTAATCTGCTTTCCAAAAACATGTGGCTTAGACTCAGAACAGAATACCTGGGTCTTAGGAAAAAATGTGTAGCTTTGTGCATTGAGTGCTGTAGAAAAATACATACTTACAAGTAAAAAGCAGTTAAACTAATAGTAGATGTGGGAGTGACAGGGCCTTTTGTTTTGGTGACTCCTTATCATAAAGTTAACTTCTGTAGAAGTTTTGGAAAACATCTCTTGTGTTCTATTCACTCTGTCTCCCTATCATATAGCAAAAACCAGCAAACAAAACCCCAGCCCCTTTGATAAGGAGCTAGTGATATACTAGAGCTGACACACTGGCACAAGTTGTCTGCAGCTTCAGAAAACCTCCAGAAACCAGGTTTCTGCACTGATGTCTCTCTAAATGAGCAGACTGCATTTTATCAGATACACTGGGGCACCCTTCAAAGATACCTATATAATTTTTACTCTGTAAGCCTCATCAACCTCCCCCATACAAAACAAAATGTATCTGCTTTGTGTAGCTTTAAGGCTCCACCGTAAGTGGTGGAAGCTGAATTTCAGCCTAATTCCCCATGCTAATTTTATTGGCTGATGGACTGAAACAGTTTTTTAAGGTTTTGTTGAATTCTATCCACAAAGTGAATCTTTCTGAGGCTAAGAGAGCAGGGGGGAAACTTAACATTTGCTAGGTGTGTGGGGGGTGAGCTCTGACAGAGGGAATGGGGAGGAAGGCCTGACCATCCCTAGCTCCATTCATGCCGGAGGGCAAAGCAAAAAATGTGAGGAGTCATGGTTTCATCCTGTGATTGAGGTTTATAAGAGCTTTTCAGTTGCTACACAGCAGGATAAGGCACAATTTGAATTTATCCTGAAGTGGTCTGTGCAAAGGGAGCCACTAAATGTGAAGCTGATTGGATTTGTGTCAGGGAGCTGCAGCTTTGAGTGTTGTGTAATGAGAAAAAGCATGGCACATGCCTGCTGAAAGAAGTGGAAAACAGGAGAAAAAATAAGTGCTACTGTTATTTCCAGTGCAGAATGTGTGCAATAAGCTGGTGCCAAAAACTTCATTCACTTCTTAGTACATGTGACACCAGAAGGAACTATATAATCTGGATAAAATGTCGTATCATCCCTTGAAGCAGCTCTCTCTTCATGTCCCAGTTGAGGGGGGATAAAATTTATGCCACAAGAACACCAGATTCAGTTTACATGGATCCATGTGTGCTTGGACACTCAGGTTATTTTGCAAGTTGCTCTCTAAAGTGTGAGCTGCTGCTGGATCACAAGGGCTGTGGCTGCTGCAAGACAGTTTGCAGAATTAACAATAGGGTGTATGCTGACTGAAACAAATTTTGGACATGTGTGATTACTTTGTCTTGTGTGCCTTGTAAACACACAGCATATACGCTAGACATAGAGTGAGAGAAAATGATTTAAAATAAATTAATTTCCATAAAAATACACTTTGTGATATAGTACACATCAAGCTGAGTTTTAAAACATTTATTCTTCGTGAGTCTTTTGAATCTGTTCTGCTGTTTAACATCGTTGTTTACAACCAAAGCACTTTAAAATGAACCATGTTTCCTGTAAACCTTGTGACCTTTCTTTGTTTCTGTATCAAACTCAGCTTATCTTATGAGGGTAAGCATTAAGTTACTTACTAATGCAGTATTTACTTTTCTGTGTGTTTGTGGTTGCCTTTTTTTTTTTTTTTAAATCCTCTTTATAACTCTCCAGCTCAGAGATCTGCCCAGGAACTGCCTCTGGTGGAGAAGCAAAGTACCGACAGTTTTCCTGTTACTGGAGGGAAAAAAATGGTACTGACTGGTCATAACTTTCTGCAAGACTCCAAAGTCATCTTTGTGGAGAAAGCACCAGGTATGTCTTTCCAATCTAGACTCCAATCTGCCTTCCCCCCACCCAGTCTGTGTCAAATGATGAAAGCACAAATATGGTAATGACGTTTTTTTCTGCATGTAATATGTTTTCCATGTCACTGGGCAAAGCTGTGGAAAGGATCTGAGCTGTGCCTAATGCCAAAGTTTTACACTGTGGCAACTGTAGTTACAGGTAGACAATAGAGACATTGAAAGTCAGCCTTTGGCATTTGTTTATTGTCGCAAACCATGACTGTAGCAGGCCAGACCTGTCAGAGGGGTTTGAAATCTCTGGTGCCATGTCCCCCTAAAGCCTGTAATACGGTGCATCTTCTTAAACATTTCTGTAATTTGTGCTTCTGGCAGTGTGTGCGCACCTGTGTCTCCTGTGGCATTAACAAGGTGCTGGCTGAGGAGGACTTGGAGCACGCACATTTATTTGAAGGACAGGTTTACCTCGGGGACTGAGGGCAGGACTGAATGCAGCTTCCCCCTCACCCAGCACTGCTGCTGTGGTGCTCTGGCAGTGGGACTGGTTCTCCAGGAGAAGAGTCGCAGGCCAGGCTGCAGCAGGGAAAATGGCAGGGGGAGGGAGCTGGAGCTGGGGCAGGATGTGCCTGCAGGATCACAGGGTAACAGTGCCTAACTGGTGTGAATGCCCCCCTTGGGAACGAGCAGTGGGAGCGGAGCTGGGAGTCAAAGGCTGCAAAACGAGACTGCTGAGGATAGCTTTGAGTCTTGTTTTGGAAAGGGTTTCCCTGGCGCTGGCACAAGCTATGAATTCCTCAGCTGCCGACTGAACCCCCCACCCCCACCCCGAACTTAAAACAGTCTTGGGCACTCCTCAGGCCACCTGCACCGGCTTTGACGAGGCGCCTGTTTAACCCTTTGTGTCCACGGGGTTCCCATACTGTTCTCCTGTCCACGGCCCCTACCGGCACCACAGGAACTGGGGCCATGGGGCAGGATGGCAGGGAGAGCAGGGGAGGCTCTGGAGGCAAAGACACCCAAGTCTTTGGGCTCAGCAAGCTCAGGGCAAGAGCAGAAGACTCCCCTGAAATTCCCCAACAGAATCCTGAGTTGATGAGATTTGAGTTGCCAAAAGTGTGTGGGCAGAGGTAATGCCTGGCTTCTCTGGGAGAACCAGTTGGCACATTCTGTGAACTCCAAGAGCTGCAGCACACACAGTGGGGATGTGGCTGTGACATCAGCAGAAACATCATTTTTGTTTCTTAAGAAAGTTAAAAAATATAGGAAAAAAGGTGGTATTGCAGTTGAAAAAACCTGAATTCTGCTCTCTGTGTTCCCCCAAGGGGGGAAGAAAGTTAATGTCTGCTTTATTTATATTTAAACTTCCTTTGCTGCACAGAACTGGGTTAGTGTGACATGTCAGGAGTCCTCAATCTGTCTCATTACAAGATGGAAACCACATTAAAGGGTGCCTTCCTTAATACTTATTTCCTTTCCTCTTCCTTTTTTGAGTTGGAAAATGTTTAAGTATTTTGTTCCAAAGGATTGTGATGGTGATGCTGTTGGCCCACAGCAGGTAGCACCACAGCATGGATCTGAACACTGTCTCCCTACTCCTATACTCCTATGCTACATAAGGTACACTAAAAGCAGGACATTCACTGTATAGCTTTCAATTACAGAATTTAAGGTCCTGCCTTTTTTTAGTAGTCTACCTGTAGGTTTGTTGCAGTTGCAGGGCAGTATAGCCTGCAGGGGCTGAGCCCTTAGAGTCAGTGTAGCATCTCCAGGAGCTGCAATAACTGTGTCAGTAGAAATGACACACAAAAAGGAAAGCTGCTGGCTAATCTGGGCTGAGCAATTTTTAAGGCTTCTGTGGTTTGTGTGCTATGCTGCCTCATACAGCTCGATGCATCAGAAGCAAACAAGAGCAAAGTATCATTACCTTAGTGGCAGACTGCTCTGGCTGGATTTTTGAGTAGCCGCTGTATTTAATGTCAAACGAACAAGCAATAGCCGCCTTCACTTTTGTAAATCAGCACGGGGTGTTTCTTTCCCTTTCGGCTCTTGAACTTCAGTGAAAGTAGGTCAAGAGAAGGAACACCAGCATAGTTTCTCTTTCTCTTAGAGAGCTGGTTATGAACTTCTGTGATTAGCTCGAGACATTCATTAGTTTTGCTGCTGTTACCACTTTTGTTTGTGAATTTGGAATGTTAATCACGTTCTTAGTAGGCAGCAGCCAAACACAGCTATTACAGAGTAATAGATCATCGTGCTCATAAAGAGAACGTATATTTTGTATAAAATTTAAATATTGTCCTATGTCAACTCATGTCTTCAGTCCTTTCTTAGGCAGAGTCCCCAAGCCAGGAGGCAGTGTCCTGGAACTTGTCTAATTCCTCCTAGTCTGCATACTTAATTGGATAACGCAAGGAGTTTGAGAACACTTTTTGTTTGCCCTTTTTTTCCCCAGCTTTCTCTAAGTCTGCTGAGTGCATTGTGGTCTGCTGAATGTTTTTCCAAGCATGAGTCCCAAGCTTTCAGTCTTCAGGGCTAGCCCTCAGCTGTTGTAGTATCTGGAGGAATGGCATTATCCTGGCCTCCTTTAGTGGGGGAGTCAGTCTAAGCAGTGACTCATGCAAGAGGGAATCCCTGAAGAATGATCAAATCAATCTTTCTGCTGGGGCAGTAGTGGCTTCCTGCTTTCAGCTTAACCCCTTACTAGCTGCTGTTCAGCCACAAAGCATATGAAACAGAGCAAAACAAACTTTGCAGCCCTGTGACTCTGTGTCTTACACAGGGAAAATGAGGTATCCAGGGGGTGAAAGCATGGCACATTGACAGGACCAGGGGAGAAGCATTGTGAGGACCTTCTCTGCAAGGAGAACCCCTCATGGTGAGGTCAGACAGGAGGCACTCCTTTAGATAAATAATGAGTGTTCAGAAGTAGGCTAAAATTTGCTTAAGATTTTACAGTATCATAAAAAAGTTCTTACGTGTTGATGTGAGGCCTTATTTTAGCAGATTTTGGGCAATATTCTGTTGCTTGCACAACAGACCATATTTTCCAGTGATGAGCAATGCTATAAAATGACCATCAAAGAAACCTAGCAGTAGTGAAAATGTGAATGCTAAATATATTTTGACAGGTTCACTCTTTTAAATTCAGAATTTCCTTAAACTGGGGAGGCCCACAATGACTTTGTATCTTAAAAATTACACTAATAATTTTTTTCTTCTTTCATTTTTTGTCTCTCTTTTGTAGTCATGCATTTCTTTTCCTGAGGTTCAAAAGTGTCTCGTGCATGTCATGGTTGTTGAGTGCCACGTTGAGGATGACAAATACCTGTCTGTTTGTCACTGGAAGAATCAGTACTTTGTAAAATATTGAAAAGTCTGCACCTCCTTACTGGCAAGGGCCTTTGATGTCTGTGGGCTGGGGTTTGCTGTGGCAACAAGCTGTGCATTTTAGTTACAAAAGCAGGTGAAATGAAGTCGGTGTTTGTTAGCTATGGCAAGGAAGTGTTTGGCCAGGACTGAGAAAATGCTTCCTGTTAACATGTGTATCTGCAAGGATCATGATCTGAAAAGACTGATTTAGTTACTTAAAATCTTAAAACTTTTTTTTTTTTGTAGATTATAAATGTACCAGGCAACAAAAGTCTTGAGGGAAGTTCAGAAAATGCAGAGATGCTTGGAGAGTGTATTTTAGGGATTGCATATGTATCAGCTGCCTTTTTTTTGGTAGCACTTTCTGCAAGCATTCTTTTAAAAGCTAATATTTTTAAGGTAATGTGAGTTACTGAACACAAAGCAGCACAAAAGCCTAACTAACCAAAACAACCAGACTGTTGGCTCTCAGTATATCACATTATGATTAGTGATCTATAAAACTGATCACTGCACTGAAAAAATCCTGGTTTTCATCCCTCAGTTCACAAAATAATCCCTCAGTTCACAAAACTAATAAGTGAGAGCTCAGTGATGGGACACAAACCCAGTATCCCAAAGAAAAATGCACAGGAAAATTATGTGTACATTATGGTACGGGTAAGTTGTGGATTATAGTTCCTGGCATGCTGTAGGATGTTTTGGGATAGAAGGAGTGTTCTGGGGAATAGAAAAAGTGTCATATTGAGATCCGAAAGAGTTAATCTACCCTGAAAATCCCTCCTTGCTCAAAAATTGCTCCTTGCTCCTGTAGCTTTTAACACTGGAACTAGCTCAAGTATTTCCGGACTTCACGGATTTGGCCAAGTCTAGACATACCTAAGAGATCAGGTTAAACTGGCGAAATCTTTATAATCAATTTGTGACCTATGGGCAAAAATGGTCATTGGATGTATTATTATTAATTATCCTAGGGTTGAGTTGCCACTAGTTAAGTCAGAGCTCCAAACCCATTTCTTTGCTTTTGTCCTTAGTGACAAGAGCTCAAGGCAAGGGAAGAGTGAAAATGCAACACTCAACTTCACTATGGGATTAGTTTCTCAAATAACACTGACTTTGGTACTTTGACTGTGCTGTTACTGTTGAGGGCCGTTTTGTCCTGGTCAAAGGCTGTCCCTAAGCTTCCCTGTAACAAACACCCCTCCCTGAAGATGCGTCACTGTCTTTGATGGACATTTGTAGTGTTCACAACTTGTAACACTGTACCACTGGGTAACTCCAGACTTGCAGACTGGTTTTGAACAATTTGTTAATTACTCAGACTTCAGCAGTAATCCTGGCACCTACACACTTCAGTAACCTAATTGCATAATATCCTCAGCTATTGTGCCCAAAGCCTTTGACACTCAAAGTTCCTGAAAGACAGAGAAATAAACAGCATGTAAGCAACATTTCCTCCAGGGATTTTTCTTTTCAAATATTTTCAAGCAATTAGGAAGCTTTCCAGATTTAGTTATTGCTTCCAATTGTTCGTTCTGCTCTTGTTTTTATCTTGTTGAATGGATTTTTCTGTCAAAACTGTTCCTCCTCCCTGCTGAACAGGTTTTGCTCTTAGAACATGAAGGTGTTGATGTGTAATAGTTATAACTAGAGCAGATGAAAAATAACTGGATGAAATCACCAAAGGAAACCGTAGCTTTCTGTAAGTATTTCAGATGGGAAAAACTTAACAGTTTGCCTCCTGTTAGATGTGTGGTCAAACTTGGTCAGCTGAATTTCTGCACAAGGGAAATGCGATACAAGGGAAAAGAGGAAAGCTAGATGAATTTAAGTGTCCACTCTAGCATTTCACAGGTTTTTTGTTCCTCTCAAATTTCCCTGTCAATGGTAAAGATTAGAATCAATCAGTTGCTGCCTTAAGGTACAGTTGTCAGTCTTACGAATTCAGTTCTGTTTCCCACGTTGTGTGAGCAGAATTTACCTTGTCGTATGGCAGGTAACTCAAAAACAGTCTTTTAGCTTCAGAAAAACTTTAAAAAAGTTCTGGAAAGGGATATGTTGACAAAAGACTTGAGTGGCACGTGAATGGAACGGATGTGTTGAGGAAGCATGTGGGCTTTTTGGTTTGACTCAGATACACTGAGGAGCTTAGGGTTTGGAGTCTGTTTTGACGTGATGTGATGGGATGGTGAGATGGGTGACCTGAGTCTTGGCAGAGCTCCACGTGGTAAAAGATCTCACATTCTCAGAGATCTTTCCATTGCTCTTTCCATTGCCAGTAGCAGTTTGGGGGGCAACTGGCCAAAAAGGGGTCATGTTTCACGCCAGTAATCATACTGTAGCTCACGTAATAAATAAGCAAGTGGCAAAACTCTCCTTCCCCCTCTAGTCAGATAGACAGATACTACTTAATTTTGTCTTTATCTATCTGTTTATCCAAGTTCAGGACACACGTTCCAGTTGGCAGTGAGAAATTGCACGCTGACTCATGCACAGTGAGGTTAAAAATTCGGGAAGCTAGATAAACTGGAAACTTCAAAGGCATACAAGTCGGGAGCATGGAGTTCATGTGAAGGTCACTTGAACCTAGATCCCAGAGATGTATTGATAGCTGAAGGGGTTTCTGGCCACTGCCCAGAAATAGATATCCTTGGGCAAATTGTGTCATCAGATGCTGGAGTCATTTGATGGTGGAACCCTTTCACGCGCACAGAGGAGAAGTGATGCAGCTTGTAGGAAATGTCAGCACGTTTCAGTTTTTCCTGGCTGTTTAGTCTAGGGAATGGTGAAGACAGAGTGGGACAGCAGCCATACACATGAGATGGTGTCAGCAGCAGCAAGTCGCATCCAGGGTGTTGCTCTCACAGCGAAGAATGAGATCAATCAATCACAGATACTTACTGTGGACAACAAAGAAATAAGGGATAACCATATGGTCTCAAAAGCTGCTTGTCTGAGTAATTCTGTAAATTTTTTATTATTATAGAAAATGTGGCTGAATGCTTCAAGGTTATTCTTTCATGTCTTCCAGACTAAGTGGCTTCAAGCAGCTGTATCTGTGCAATCAAGGCTTTGTCTCTGAACTTTAACAACTAGC
The DNA here is from genome assembly GCA_034509425.1 of Eopsaltria australis. NCBI lineage: Eukaryota > Metazoa > Chordata > Aves > Passeriformes > Petroicidae > Eopsaltria > Eopsaltria australis. The sequence goes on from JAVTVJ010000208.1 coordinate 473,576, forward strand.
ACAAGATTTCAAATAGTTTTTACTGTTACTGTTCCAGTAGGAAAGTCTGTCCAAACACACAAGAATTCACAGCCCTTACAAGAAATCTGAGAGTCTAATGAAGCGATCAGTGCCTAAAGACAGTGGAGGAAAGAAGTATAGTGGGTTGACCTTGGCTGGCTGCCAGGTGCCCACCAAGCAGCTCTCTCCTGAACAGGACAGGGGGAAGAAAATAAGATGAAAAAGCTCATGGATCAAGACAGGGAGATTGTGTATCAGTTACTGTCACCAGCAAAATGGGCTTCACTTGGGGAAAATAATTTATTGTCAATTAAAAATAGAGTAGGATAGTAAAAAACAAAGGTAAAAAAACCCCCAAAAAACCAAAAACCACCTTTACCCCTACCTCCCTTCCCAAGCTCAACTTCAGTCCTTCATCCCTGACTTCCGTTTCCTCCCACTGAATGTCACAGAGGATCTGGGAGTGGAGGCTTTGGTCAGTCCGTAACAGCTCCTATTTACCGTTCCTTCCTTCCTGTACTGTTCCCTTGCTCCAGTGTGGGCTCTTCCCATGACAGACAGTCCTTCATGTACTGCTTCAGCGTGAGTCTTCTCCACAAGGTTCAGTCCCTCAGGAACAGCCTGCTTCAGCGTGGGTCCCCCGCAGCCATCGTTCCCGTGAGAAAACCTGCTTCTGCCTGGCCTCCCCTTGACAGGCTGCAGTTCCTGCCAGGAACATGCGCTCTGACTGGCTGCATGTGGGTCTCTGCTCAGGTGGGGTTGTCTCCATGGGCTGCAGGGGCACAGCTGCCTCACCATGGTCTTCACCACAGGATGCACACCATCAAGTTTCTGTTCTGGCCACTGGAGCACCTCCTCCCCCTCCTTCACTGTTGTGGGGGTCTGTAGGGGGTGTTCCTCTTACTTATTCTCACTCCTGTCTCACAGCTGGTGGAGTTTTTTCCCCCCTTCTTAAGTATGTTGGCAGAGAGGTTCCACCAGCTTTGCTGATGGGCTCAGGTTTGGCCAGCTCAGGGTCTATCTTGGAGCCTTCAGGAAGTGGTTCTATCAGACATGGGGGCAACTTCTGGAATCTTCTCCACCCCTGCCGCCCAACCACTAGCCAGACCTTGCTACGTAAACCAGTACAAGGGGATACCTTAGAAGCGCTTAGTTTTTGGAGGGAATGCCTACCTCTTTTGGAAAATGAGACCTTGTTGTCTCTTGTTGCTTTCCTGACTTCATTAAGAATTGGTTCATGTCTCAGGTGGGTATCGCTGGAGAAGTGGAGAGAGCTGAGGGAAGAAGAGCATGTTCCTTTTAGGTCTGTTAAGGAAGTAAGATTACACCTTCAATGTGGAAGAACATACAGTGACATTTAGGAGAGGAATAGAGAGATAAATTGTTTCTAAAGTGTGCCTTGTTGCTGCGAAGCTGATATCAAGACAGAAAATCAAAGGGTAGGAGAAGGCACCTCTATGATTGAGCCTGACCTTCTTGGACAAGAAAAACAAGAATAGGGACGTGAGGGGGACAATGAGATGGAAAAAAATAAAAATGCTTTTCAAAAGTATCTGCCAAAAAGTCTCAAGGAGTTGCCATAATGGGATGTTTCTGGAAGTTGAGAAGTTGTGGTCATATAGTTGGAGTTTGTGTCTCAAAAAATAATGAAGAAGGAAGATTTTAAACCATTTGGGTCAAATTTACATCTTAAGATAAGAAATAAGCAGAAGTAGCTATCATAGAGGTGGTGGTGTTGGCATTCAGCACAGAAGTAGAGGAAAAGAATTGTTCATGGAAGAAAAATTTGGAACTTGATTTAAATTGGCTGTGAGGTTTGTTACTCCAGTAGTCTGAGAAAATATGAGACAGATTAGACTGAAAAAGATGGACCAGGAATATTTTACTCAGTTTCAGCTGCAGAGTCACAGGTTCAGCCTACTAGAGTTTCCCAGAGGAAAGTAAAATTGTGAAGACAAGGAGATGACGTGAATGTAATCAAAACCAGAGTGAAGTACTGTCATGACTGCTGGTGTGTGGCTGTGCTGGGTGTGCTTAGTTTGATCTGCCTGCTCTAGAGAGATTTTTCAGGGATGTCAAGCTGCAGTTTTACTAGGAAGTTGTGTGTCTTAGACCTGGAATTACTTAAAGTTATTAAAGAAAACCCTCAGACCAACAATAATTTGAATAGGGGGAGGTGCCAGAGAGCACAAATTGCACAACCAGCTTCCATTCTGCTGAAAATAGTATCTGGCAGGTCTTTACAATTGTTTTGGCTCAAAATGAGCCCCGATCTGTCAGTTGTGAGCACTGTGCCTCCTTTTAATTACCTGGACTAAAATTACAGTTCATTTGCAAACACTGGAACTCAGAATAATTACGTCTGTTAGACATACTGTGGTAAAAGGCAGCTAAAAAGGCCTCACCATTCAGGCAAAGTGAGTCCCGCAGCTTTTGGCTTGCCCAGCTGAGCAACCAGAGAAGAAGCATGTGCCTGGCACAGATTCCAAAGTACCGTAAGATCCATTTTGTGCTGCATTTTTACACCTGCTCACTGCATGAAATTGTTAATTCAAAGTAAAGAAGAGAGAAAGAGTAACTCAAGAGTACCATATTGGTGTCAGGCAGACCTAAGTCTACATGGCACTCAGCTCAATATTGCAAAAATGTATAGCTGAAGGAGTGGACAAAACACCTATGCTGCAAAAATGCTTATGAGAAGGCACCAACAAATACAGCACCTTTGCTGTGGAAAAAAACTAGGTCATTTATGCCTGAGCCTTGCCACGCATGGATGGAGGCATGCCTTCTGGCATGGGATGGGGAGCAAAGCTGTGGGGAAGTCTCTGTAGCAGCACCATAGGCTGTAAGGAGGGCAGAAGAATGGCTGGGGGACTTTGCGGCATGGAAGAGGGAAATAAAGTTAGTGAAAATCAGACCAGCTATGTGGTCTCAGAGCAAAAGTAGTGTAAGAACAAAGAGTGGAGATGAGGGTGGCTGGAGAGACGATCAGGGACAACGTGCTGGGAAGTAGGCAGGCCATGGCATCAGCAAGAGCTGCAGCAGGTGGTAGAGCTGCTCTGAAGGTGGCTCTGGGACTAGGAGGCATCTTGCTGCTCACAAGTCCCTAAGAGGCTGAGATCTCAGGAGAGCAAAGTGCCACTGAGGAGATAAAAAGAAAGGTCTTGGCCACTTACAGTTCAGATACTTACTCTCTGCTACTACACACTGTATTTCTGAATGTTTCGTTGTTCTCTTGCCCCATCTTTCCTGTACATCTCATGTCAGACTGCTTGGCTGGTGTTGGTCCCTCCTTAGTGCGTGACCTTTATAAAGTCTTTAAGATGTACACCAGTGTGTCAGCACAGGCAAAGAATCCCACCCACTTGGTGGGAGCCCCTTCCCTTGCTCATGTCCAGCTGGGGAAATGTTGTTTGCAGCAAGACACCTGTAGGACCAGCTGAGAAAAGTGCCCTGACTGCTTGTGGCATCCCCAGATCCAAAAGGCAACTGCCCCTGTAAAATCTGATACCAGTACACCCATGCCAACCCAAAAAGTGCCAGCTGGCAACCCATGAGTGCCAGTGGGTCGTGCCTGGGACTGGTGTGGGGAGTGCTGTCCTCCAAGCAACAGAGCTTCCTCCTTGTCTCTTTCATTGCCAGTCCAACTTGCCCTTCCCCTAGAAGCTGATGACATCTCTGCAGAGAACTGGATAATTCTTAAGACTGAATGATGAGACTTTGCCATAGTCTTCATCCTCTTCTTTGCACAGAGACCCATCCATTCCTTCTGAATATCTTCACACATCAGTCATCTCAGTGTCATGAGGGTACTCACCAGGGTAGCAGTGCAAGTTAAAAGCTTTCAAATTCTTCATTCCTTGGGGATTTAAATACACGTTGTTAGGGTCAAATGGGAGGGTAGACAGCCTTTGCAGAGCACCTCAAAGTGACACTGCATTGCATCTGTGCCCTGTCTGTTGTGAACATGTTAAAGTAATCTGGGCTGTAACATAGGAATTATTGTTCAGGGTAATCTCACAATACATTAATCAAGTAGTGGGTTCCTTTGGGAGGCTAGGGTTTGTTTCACCATTTTACTGGGAATATATGAATGTAAGTACAAATTTACAGTGCAGCCAGTGCAGTCAAACTCTGTTGAAGTGCAGACTGGAAGAATATAAAATGTACACTGTGTATGGGCAGTGAAATACTAGTGAATGCCTATTCTTCTCATATCTCAAGTGAACACAGGTCCACTTAAGAATATAGACTATTTTAGCCTCCTGTAGTAAAGTGGAATCATTTAAATATATCTGAACACTCCCATTATGCCTATTTCATAGAGGCAAGATTTAAGTGGTTGCTAGATGTTATACCCTCCTGAGTTTCCAAGCTCAGGGTTTTTTGTGTTTGTATATTCTTCCCCCTTTCTGCAATCCATCAGTTTGGAAAGTTATGCTGGTGGTTTGATTGTTTTGAGCCTGCAAACCCCTGACTCTATGCTTGCAGTTCCCTGAGATACAAAGGTAAATCCAGCCCTAGAAACCCCAGGGAATCTCTCTGGATGGGCTATGATGAGGGGAAGATGCTGCAAAAATGTCTTCGGAAGGTCTTTACAGCTCTTTGTGGTGCTCTTCCATGAGGAAAAGTTGTATGTCATGTCTGCAAGGCTCTAAGTGTGAATAACTGATGCTGCTAGATTTACACAACTACTTTTTAGCCCTGCTTCTATGTTAAAACAGAGCTTTACAGTGCCTTTTTATGTGGAAATCTTGTAGCTGGGTGTGGTGGGGAAGCCGCTTGGTGACTCATACTGCAGGGAGTTCCCTGATGAATTAGAGTATTTTTACTTCTGGACTTATGCGCAGCTTCCTTCAGCGCTGGAGCGAGCGGCCGATAAGAGCAGGCTACAAAGGCCCATTCACCATTCAGCTACCCCACGTTAAAGCATGGTATTTACGCTTTGCAGAGCTGAAAATCCACCTCCCATAATGAGTAGGTTCACAGCATTTTCGTCATTAGCAATCCCAGGTGCTCTGAGTGTCACGACGACAAAGAAAACAAGGCAGAAGCGGATGGTGGTGAAGCACACCCGGAGCAGGGGTGGCTATAAATAACAGGGATGGATCTGTAAATGTCAGGCTTCCTGGTGTCTTCAGCTGGCAGCAATGCTGATGGCCACCTGTCAGCGCAGCGTCCAGCCCATCCGGAACGGGCTGGAGCAGCTTCTCCTTCCCCCTGCACAGCCTCTTTGGAGGAGGAGGGATTTGAGGGTCATTCATCCAGTCCGTGTGTGGTTCCCCCTTGAAGCCTTGGCTCTGTCAGGTTAATGGCTGTTGCTGCTGGCACTGAGGGAGCAGGGCTCTCCACTGAGGATTCTGCAGTGCTTCTGCCCTGCTCTTCTGTGCATGGATGTTTTGGGTTTATTTCCATTTGGTAAAAAAGCCCCCACAAAACATAAGAAACTAGTATAATACCTTGACCCAACATTTTAGCTGTATAAAGAACTGTCTTTCTCTTCAAAATATTGCACTATAAATCTTAAAAATGCCAAAACAAAGTCAGGCATTTGGTTTGGAGAAGACACTTCTTATTACTTGGTAAAAGTAAATAGTGAAATGAAAGGGAATGAAATAAGACCTTTGGAAAAGCCGTTTTCTCCCTTTTCCTTCGTGCCTCCTCCTCTCCTTCCTCTCCTGACTCCATCTCCCCCCCTCCCTGTATAACAACTGCCCATTTGGGTACGGTAATTCCAGAGAGCAAACTTTAACGGGAATGCCTGAAATGTGTCTGCTTCAGCTTTGTGTTATGTCTGTAATTTGAATTATTTGCATTTTGGAAAGGTATAAATTGCTCTGGTGTACTTGGGTTGGCTGGCGGCCAGGAGGGAGTTGCCTCAGGCCCAGACCAGGCGCGTTGCTGCAGATGTGGCAGGCGTACAATGGAAACTTTTGTGGGCGAGCAGCCCTCACTCCTCCAGCACACGCTGACAGGAGGCGGCATCCCGCCTGCTCGCCAGGCTCCCCGGCGGATGGGCACTGGGGCAAAATCATTTTCTCTGGCATAGGCAGACTGTCTTGAGGCTTAGGGCTCCCACAAGCCATTCCAAAGCCTTTATTCTTCTTTTTTTTTTCTTTTTTTTTTCTTTTTTTTTTTTTTTTTTTTTAATTTCAGCTGAACTGTTTAAACCTGCAAAACATGTTTACTGTAAAAGGTTGACGTAGTGGTCTAAGGTTTCCCTCCTGGAGCTGGTCCCAGTCCGTGGGCGTTGAGATTTCCCTCTTGGTTCACCAGACGTAATATGAGGAATTGTCTTTCTTTCTTTCTTTCTTTTTTTTTTTTTTTTAGTCTCTTGCTTCATAACAACTTTTCCTCCCTGTATTTTTGTTAAATGAAATGTCACTAGCTGTTAATGAGTTGTCTATTCCCTACTTCTTCCCTCTCTTCCCTTTCCCCCCAGTGTCTGATGGTCTGGACGGTCCCAAGGGTATTTCTTGGAGGAAAACCCGTATTGTTCTTACTAGCTTCCAAAGACAAGCCATGGCTCTGAAATTTTGTTTTCCTAATAGTTCAGATTACAGCTTCTAAAATATTTCTGAACAAACTCTTTTTGTCATCATAAAAATTTCAAAAATGCATAAAGGCAGTGCTGCATGAAATAATTGAAAGATTAGCTGGAGATGGAGTCATTTTGAATTTTACTGAAGTATCGGCAGGAAATAAAAACCAGAAACCTGAATCAGATCATTCGTCTTGCAAAGCACAAATTAAACATAGCAAAAAACCTGAACTTCTGGTAATCCATTTACAAAGGCAAATTGAACACATGTTAACTACTAGTCTGGACGTCTGTAGGTTTTATAAAAAAACAGCCCAGCAAACCCCTTCCAAAGCAGAAGTTCCTACACTTTGCAAAATGTGTGAGTGTTGGCATTGTGTCACTTTTATAACTGATTGAATTAATTAGGGACAGGGAGGGAGTGCTACAGGGGCTGGGGATAAAGGAGGCTGCTCCCAGACAGGGGATATGTCCTGGCTTGCTGAATTTTGGTCAGTGTTTTCTACTGACAGCCCAGGGGAAGCATCTGTTGGATAAATTGTGAAGTGATCGCCAGTCCTCCCAAGAAGCCTACTTCAATTCTGGCACTCTCCAAAGGCATCATTAAGGAGACTCGAGCACAGTCTGGCTGCTTCTTCTCTCCCTGCAGCTGAATGTGGCAGTACCAATTAAAGGGATTCCTTTTCCAGCATCACAAGTTAAAATGTAGGAAGAAACTGAGGGTAGATCTGCTAATTGTTTTCCTGTGGAAAGACCTGCCAAATCCACTGTGGTATTTGTGCTGCAGCCTTCATGTTGTGCTTCTTTCCATACGTTAAAAAGAAGGGGGTTTTGGACACTAAAACAATCACCAGAAATAGTCCCTCAGCAGCATTCCTTTCACAGTAAGACAGCTGTACACAAAAATATTATTTACAGACATTTGTAATAAATCAGGCAGTTCTAAATGCGTCACCTCCATCCTGGCCATGAAAGCAAAGAGAAAAGAAAATGTGCATTCACTCTTTTACCTTTCAGAGAACTGTTTTTCTAAGGCAGGCCCACGTCCATGTGATGAAGTTCAAAATAACTAATATTTGCATTTGCATGTCCCAATGCTGAAATAAATGTACAAAAGAGATGACATAAAGTCTCAGTTTCCCCTTCATTTCGGTAACATCTGCCACTGGTGGGACTCGTGAAGCTGCATGTGTCTTCACTGCCCAGCTTATCCAGCAGTCTGCTTATGGCCTTCCATTTGTGTTTTTCTAGGCCTGCAGAATGTAAACCTTACATTCTGTATTATTTTTCTCATTTCTTTCCTATTGAGGTCTGAAGATGCAGGGGAGTAAAAGCCCACCTTGTTTTCCAGTGATTTTTGTATCAACAATTTGTGGTAAAAAAGACCAGACAAAGCCAGTTTCTTTCAAAAGACATGCTCCCAGAAAAAGTTATAGTTGTGGCTTAAATCTGTGTTTGCTTGAAAACAGAAATTCAGTAAATTTGAAGGACACAACACACCACTAAAAGCAACTCCAGAAGGATTACTCAAGCTGAACTAAACCAACTTCAGAATGGAGTCTAAAGCTGTGTTTCCCAGCCTATGGCCTTGCCTTTTGACCCAAGTAGCAGAATTATGAGAAGCCAGACTAGGAATATATTAAAATCAAATCATGCAATGCTGAGTAGCTTCCTTAATACTACTTTTCTTTTTTGTATTGTTTAATACTAATATTGAATATGGCTTACAGCATAGGTAAAAGGCATCATAGGTAGCAATATTGTTGTCTGAAAGTTCAGCGAACTGAGATGTAGAACAGTTGCATATTCTATCCAGGCTAGTGGCAGAGCAAACTCTCAGTGGCTCTCCCACGTCACAGTATCATGCACTCTAGATTGTGGTTCTTCCCTTCAGAAAAGCTGAAGGGGCTCCTCTCACAAGTTACTCAGATGGTCTCTTAGTTGGGCAACACTTTGGGCAATGCATTGTGGGAGCTCCTTTTCACATATGCAGTGCCCCTTCAAAGAGATTGTTTTTGCAAAAGTTGTTCCTTTCTTGGCTTGGGAAAGGAAAAATGGACAGAACTAGATAACTTTTTCTTTTGTCTTTTAGATGGTCACCATGTGTGGGAAATGGAAGCCAAAACTGACAAAGAAATGTGCAAGCCAGTAAGTCTGCCTTAAATATTTTAACATCAAGATGAAAAATATATATTGCCTTCTCCAGCACTGTTACTAAAGAGGGATTTCCAAGGCTTTGGCACTGAAACAGAACAAGTACTTAGGCCTCCCCTTCTGGAAATCTTTCTTTAATGCGAGCATGGGGTAAAAAGCCTTCACTGGAAGCTATCCCAAAAGTAGGAGAGACCATTTGGAAAATATTTTTTCATTGTCCAGGATGGGCCAGTTCCATCTGCTCATCTTTTGTCTTGCTGGGTCAGTTCTTTCTGCTGCTCCCAAAGCAATTTCTGATAATTTTTCTTGGCTTTCCTCTATCTTCAGCAGAAGAAACCTGAGTCCCCTCACAGGAGATCAGCTCCACATTGGAGAAGTATGGCTCCCTCAGCCATGACCCTAAGTGGGAAGTACATCCACTATTCCACGTCTGCAGGAATAGGCAATACTTGCAAACCTGCAGGCAAACAATTTAAAGATCTTGGCTGAATTCAGGCCAAAAGCTAAGAAGAACATTCCCTGTTATTCTTTCAAAAAGTGCCAAGGGAGATTTTGATGGTCGTAGCAGATTCACTGCGCATATGTGTAAGCTGATGCCCCAGAAGCTAAGTCATTCCTTAGCCCTGTGCTGGAGCATTTGGTTTCTGACAGTGGAAGATCATCTACACATTCTCCAGACCTTTTTCATGTTGCACTAGATGTTCTTGCAACAGCAAATCTCCCATCCACAGAAACTAGCATGCTTAAAACTTCCTGAGTTGTTACACAAAAAATATTACACTGTGGAAAATGAAAATATTTGACTAATGCTGTCCTAATGCCTTTCAAAGGAAATATTGTTAGGTTCAGATAGATCAGGGATGACCTGCCAACCGAGCCGTTGTGCTTTCTCCGGCTGAGTTAGCGACCCCAACTTGATTGTGGTCCCAAATTCTTGACAGAGGCAGGCTGGATAGAGCCTTGTCCATATGCAGTATCATATTTGCTGTCCAAAGGGAAGAAGTGAAGGCTAGTGATTTTGTAAAGATCTGAGCTATGATAAAATAATTTCCCTACTTCTAGAATCCTTGGCATGGACACTGAGGTTGGTGGGAAGCCATCCTTGCCCACAAAGCCCACCAGTTTCCCTTCAGAGATTGTTTCTCCTTGTAAGCCTAGGCATTTCCTTCTTGGGGTAACTTTCAATACTATTGTACAGAGCGATTGCCTTGGTTGTGCCTTGACTTTCTGATTTGTTGCTTTTGCAGAATTCATTGGTGGTTGAGATACCACCTTTCCGCAATCAGAGAATTACCACCCCTGTTCAGGTCAACTTCTATGTCTGCAACGGGAAAAGAAAGAGAAGCCAGTACCAGCTTTTCACCTATCTTCCTGCTAATGGTAACAAAACAAATTTCTTATCTCTGCTAGTAAAAGTGAGAGATAATGATAATACATGGTTCTGATAATTCTTCAGTAATTCAAATATTTTGGAAGAGTACCTGGTGCTATAAGAGTGAGAATAAATCCAGGAGAGCTGCCTTTGTCTCTGCTGCCCACACAAGAGACCTCTTCTGCAGATTATTTCCATTTGCATTGGTGGCAGAGGCCTCTTGAAACAAGGACTTCTGCTTTTGGGAGCTGAAGAGCCACAGCAAGAACTCACATGTTTGTGAAGCCACTGAGCTCTCTGCTAAGCTGCTGTCAACCCTTGGTCTGACTTTCTAACCCCAGAGGGTAAATTGCATTTAAATAACATTTCTAAATTCACACCACAACATTTCAAGCATGCTAGGCTCTGAGCTGGAGGTGGTGTGTGGATTCTCCTTGCAGTCATCTCACACCTTGCTGCCTTGCTCAGGGTGAAAATTGAGATGGAAAGCATGAGTGCTCCATGTAAAATGCTTCATGGATGGGAAATGTTCAGAAACATGTGCCAGTTTTTTTGTTTTGGTTTGGTTTTTTTTGTTTTGTTTTTTTGGGGTTTTTTTGTTTTGTTTTTGTTTTTGTTTTAAGCTTATATTGGTAGCCGTGAAGTGACAATAAAGTCGCTTATGATAGCTGAATTCCAAGCAGGCTTGTATGAAGATTTTAATAGCTAGTAAATTTAGATTTTTTTTTAAATTATAATTATTTGAAATGGCTCTTATACTGAGAACACTCTTTGGGGAGAAGTAGGGTGGTTGCTTTGTCATTGTTGTTTGGGAAGGAAGAGGAATTAGAAAAAATTCATTAAGTTATGCTTTTTTGTAGACTTTCCAAGTGAAAATCCTTCTGTGGGAAATACCCACAAAGCAACAGTCAAGTCAGGGCACATGACTTGAAGAGACATGCTAACTTTTTGTAGGTGAAATCCCATAAAGTACACAGTTGGAATTTCACCTAGTTAGCATGCGTGCACTTTTGTCGAGACTTAAATTAAAAATAAGAGTACAGGAAACGTGACATGGCAACAGAGTGCTTATTGCATATGTTCTATGTAGCTATGCTTCACTGAATCAGTCTACTTATGCAAACTTCATCCCCAGTGGAGATGTCTGTGTATGTTTAAAGTCTGTTCATCTCTTAAATTGGAAAGAAAAAGAGTTGTTATTCTCTTTCACAACACTTTTCAGCAACAAAAATCTGTTTGTAGAGGCAATCAGGTATTGTCTTGTCACCTAAGTTACCGTCATAAATATTTCAGATTCAGACCTGTTCTTAACTGCTGTTTATTAAGCAGCATCTTCCCTCCAGCCTTTACATAGGCCCTTTTTTACCATTGTATTCTAAATCCTGGGAACTGTGTGCAGTCCTGCAGAGTTGGTTTATGCTATCACTATTCTGTGTTTGGAACATTTAATGTTTCATTTGATGTGAAGAGATGGGAATACATACCTAGTGACAGCAGACCTCGTGACAGCAGAGAACCAGCTTAGGCTTTATTCTGCAAAGACATCTTTAATTATGTAATTGTTGAAAACATTAGGAATCTTGCTTTGTCTGCTGTACCAATTTAAATTCAAGTGAAATGTTTTCATTTCAGTGTAAGAAAACCTGGAAGAAAAAATAACACCAGGTAAAGGAAAGCAGGTATTCCTAGTAAATATTCCTTCCATTCCTGTTTGGTTCTCCACTCACATTCTCTTAATACACATGTATATGTGCTTTTAGGTTGCATTCTTGCAGCCTCTCCCATAACAGTGGTAAAAGTGAATGTGCTTCTGCAGTCATCAGAATTAATAGTCTAGTACGTTTTTATTATGCTTGTGTTGTAATGCATGTGTTACAGCTGTAAGGTTTTGCCCTTATGTGGCTGGTATTTTTTTCCATCATGCCTTTCAAAGGTAGATACAAGCACCTCAGCTGTGTATTTAGAAACCATATACAGTGACTGAATCAGTCATTTATGCTGCTGTGTTACTAGGAGTCATTTTAGGCTTTATTTGATATCAGTCACAGCATTCTTTTACTATTTCAAGACATTGTAGAAAACCGAAGTTTAGCTCATGAAGAAAAAAATCCCTGAGTCAAGAACCACTGGGTGATCAGTGTAGAAAAATGTAGATGAGATAAGCATGATTTTGGCCCAGGTAACACTTTGTCTGTTGTTTAAACAAATCCTACAAACAGAGAAGGTGTAGGGTTTTGACAAGCAAACGTCAGAGTGATGATTAAGTGTAAGATGTGGTTTTACACAAATGAGATGGTATCCTGTAAGTTGCTTCTCCTTCTGTGCTTTAGGACTAATCAAATGCTACATTTCAGTGCCCACCGTAGTTTTGCAGGTATTTCTGCGTGAGGGAGCTTTTAAAAGCTTCATGATGTACATCAGACATATATTTTGCAGCTCAACTGGACTGTGCCAAAGCAAGATACCAAACGTGGACTAAAGCCTAAATACTGTGTGAGCCGCCTGGCTGTGCTCCTGGGGTGGGTGTGGGCACACACAGAGCAGTGGGAGAGCCGTGGGCTCGCTGTGCAGCTCCCACCCCCACCACAGGGCAGTAGGGGGTTTTTCCTGTAGCTCCTATTTCTCCTCATTCCCTAGGGGAAAACAGCCAGTGGATCCAGGGACACGTGACCTCATTCATCCCTCCTCCCATGGATGGTCCTATAGCGTCTCCATGGAGTACCGCTCTGTGACATGCAGCCAGCACAAGCTGCCATCTCCAGCAGTGTTACTTCGCCTCCACAGGGCTTCTCCCGTGCCGCGGAGATGTGGCAGGATTGTACCTTCCCTCTATTAGCTCAAGTGTTTCACAGAGCAGGGGCTTACTTGGTGAAGATGAGTTTCTGCTTCAGAAATAAAAAAACTGCTGTAAAAATGAAAGTCTTCTGCTCTATAAATGAAGAGTTTAAATAACAAAGCAAAACAGAAAGTAGATGCTTTACAAAGGGAGCCAAGGTCTTGGAAATGGGTTTGCTTAAGTCTTTGGCTTGGGATAGACTGTAAGCCTAAGTACTCATAACCCACTTTTAACTGAAATTTAGATTTACTGTTCTGCTAAATTTGAGTAACTCTTGAATCCTGTATTAGCCTCTATTGTACAGAAATTCCTGTAATGTCATTTTTTTTAGTATTACTTCAATGATACACATCACTGAGCAATTGCATATCAGTTTTGTCCTGGAGCCTGCAGGCTGTAGGCTCCTGAGACTTCTCCAGAGACATGCCTGGTGCAGAAATATAAGTGGTTTCCATACTATTCTGACACAGGTGAATTCCTATAGCTCACATGGTAAGTACTGATACATTTTGCATTGCCACATCCCCTCAGAATTTGAGGAGGAAGGCTCTGGACCAGACACTGCAGTCAGGAGTCTGAGCAGAGCACAATGAGCAGACCCTTGGATGTTCAGTTTTTAAAGCACTTCTGCTGCTGCAGCTCTGTGCAGGGGGGCTCTGCAGCTCCAATATGTGCAGTAGAACATTTTGAAAAACTGCATTTCAGGGTTAAACTAACCCACAGAGTCTGAAGAAGCACACAGGCGTGTATGCTGTGGTTCTAAATCCTGTATTTTCATCTGCTATGAAAGCTGAAGGAGTTCTGCTCAGAAGACTTTAAACAATGAATGATAAGGATTAGATGTCTGCCTGTTTAGATTTCTTATAAGTAGGTAAAAAAATAGAGGAAATGTGTTCAAGAACTTATTTTTGCAGATAGGAGCAAGTGCTCTCTATGTTTTCTGTTATCCAACAAGTATTGATATCAAGAATGTTGAACACAGGAAAGTTTTTCTTTTAATTTTATTTAGATAAGTAGTTTGACTAACCAAAGACAGGCTAGTTTGTCTAGGAAATATTTCATAAAAAGGAAAAAGGAAAGTTGATATGTTTCTTCTACTGGAATGAAAAATATGCTTTTGCAAAGAGTTGATGTTAAAGTATTTCCAGTTTCTGTTTCTGTCAGGCTTCTTAATTGTCAAAGCATTATTAAAAGATTATTTCATTGCTTCTAGTATTTATTAAAATTGTGTTGATATTCTGGGTAACTTTTACTTTGAGATGCGTTTCACTAAGCACAGGGCCAGATTTCCAACTGCACAACCTTCAGTAACAGCCAGCTTTTCTGCAATTCCTTTGCCTCCCTGCAGTCATCTGCACAAGTCTCCAAGATGTTGAGCTCCTCTGAAAACCTGGCCACAGTAACTTGGTGGGGATAGAAGTCTTTTGAATCTATGGATTTGGAGTTGTGCTGAGAGCCTGCCTTTGGTGACTAGATGTGCCTCAGTATTGTGGCTTACAGCCCAGTGGCACAGAAGTGAAGCTCTTATTGTAGAATAGAATCATAGAATATCTCAAGTTGGAAGGGACCCATAAGGATCATTAAGACCAGCTCCCCACTCCTCACAGGACCACCCCTTGGTGTACATCTGAAAAGGGTGAACACTGCTCATGGCATATTGTTGTCAACATCCTCCTGACTTCCTGCCTCTGTTCTAAAATTATCCCCTGCCCACAGTACAGATGGGTGCAACAACACTTTTCTCATGGCTCCATTGAGCAGGCATGCCTCTGTTTCACTCATCCCTTCCACCCACACCTCACTCGCTACGTTAAAAGGTGACATCAGCCCCCTTAGCAGAAAACTACAAAATGAGGATGCAAAACGTTGCCACTCTAATGTGACACAGCATGTGGCTTGTGCTGATTGCCTCCTGACACTTCTCACCTCTCAGTATTTGTTGAATTTTCCTGATTGAGGTCGGCAAAATTATTAGCCTAGTCCTTTATGCAAAACAATGGTGATTTGGGGGCTACTGGGGGAGCAGGGCCAAATGCAAAGCCTGTGTTGTGCAGGGACCGTAACCGGTGGCTGGTACAATACGACCTCAGCAGCACCTCGACAAGGGGATAGAGCGTGGCTGAGTCAGGCCTGGAGCCACAGACCTGTTGGAGGTGTTTCCAACCCCCAGGAGCATCTGGACTGCTGCAAAGCCGGCACATGGCAGGACAGGGCAACAGGAGGGATGGGGTGAAAGGTTGGCCCCTGGGGACTTCATTTTAGGTGAAAATAGGCATCATGGTTACTCATTTTTACACTATACACTAACACAGTTTATTTCATTTTGTCTATTCAGTGGCCGATGGTTACTTTTGACATTTAGCAGAGTGACCAAAAGCAGGTGAGGTTTTGTCCTGTTCTCATTTAAGACAATCACAAAGTTCATCATCACCGAGTGCTTCAGCCCCTCCACTCCCATCCAGGAGCCATGGGAGGTCTGTGAAGGAGCAGAAGAGGCATGTGTTGCACTCAACAGCATTACACCCTCGGGTGCTGGGTACCCACTGGAGCTGCCCACAATGCCTCGTGCATTGCCCACACTTCATCCAGGTGACATCCATTTTCAGCAGTCAGACAGATCCCAGCCAGTCACATCTGACCTGCAGACGGAATCTGTGTTGATCTATATAGAGAGACAGAGCACTGCTTCTGTGTGGTGCTCCGTCTTCATCTGGAAGGCCAGGAAAACACATCACCTGTGTGATGTCCTTGAGACAGGCAGGGGTGGACAGGCACTGTATAGAAGCCCCTGGCTGTATCTGACCATCAGCAATGATCACCCATAGTAGTTAACTTCCAGTGGATAACATTTCCTTTTGTGAGTACCTCCCTTTTCAAATATTCCCCTTCAGATGAAAGAAACCCAGCCTGTAGTTTTGGTCATTGAACTCCTCTGCATGAGCATTTTGAGGACTCCTTCCCTTGCTTCCCAGTGATTTCATGTGCAGGTAGGGGTAAAGTCAGCACTGGTGGTGTAATGTTGTGTAGCATCATCCAAAAAAAGCTCCAAGCCCAGTGGATTTTAACATGTCTGACAGAGGTGACATAGAAAGCCTTGGCTGGTGCAGCCTGCATGTTGTGCACAGTTAAACCTCCAGCTGAAGGCAGTAGTGGAGCCAGGTGCTGCACCACACTGTGGAAGCAGCAGTAGAGTAGCCCAAGAAAATCACAGGACTTGATTTTGCTACTCAACATTGTAGGATTTAACAAATGTTATGGTCGAAAATTGTGCCTTTTAAGAATTTCCATGTTTCTTTTGAAAGAAAGCTAATCCATAATCTTCTGTACTAGCACAACCCAAAATGTCCTCCACCTACCTTCTACTTCTCCCCACCTGGTTTAGCCGTGTATGCGATAAGCTGCCATATATAATCTTCCATCTCATAAATATGTGTAGAATAACCTAATAGTTTAACAGCTGTTGAAAAGCATTTAGCAAATGAGTTAGCTGGAGAGCACTTCCAAATCAGATAATGTCACTGTCCGAGATTATGTGGTGAGGTGTATGCGCAAGGTTTCCATCTCCCCGGAGCTATTCTTGTATAAAGCTGTACATATTCATCTGAACCTGTAAAAATCTATGCACAAAACCCAAAAAGGGCAGGCAGGCATGTTTTAGAGTTAGTCCTCCTGATGAGCAGCACCAGTAGCAGGGTTCTAGCACAATAGGGTGAGTGCAGATACTTGTGCAGATAAAAGTTGCATGCACTCGTGTGCTCCCTACAGTGTCTTGACAGCAAGAAGTTTCTTTTGTGTCTGAGTCAACATGCACTGGATTTAATAAGTAAAAGCAAAGGCTTGATTGCAGCTTGACCTTTAAAAATGTTTTGGTTTAATGGGTGCCTAGGGAAAAACACCAAGTTCACAGACACCATCTGCACAGGCCCCTGTTAGTTGACTGTCTCTGGGATCCCTGGGACTGAGTGCTCATCCCTTGTCACTGAGATTGCCACTGCTGCACATATGTTGGCAGGGCATTTCAGAAAGTTTTGTTCGGCCACTGCTGCTTGAGTGTTACTGAAGCAGGGATTATGTTTTGTGAGGTCAGCCAGCCCCTTGCCTCTCCCCAACACCTACTGCTCCACAGTCAGAACAAGGGGTGAGGCCTCAAGTATGCTGGATCCAGCCAGTGCTGCAGCAGGAGCCAGGATTTTGTCTTTACACGAATCCAGAGTGGCTAAACTGTACATGGAGATGTGTCCACATCCCTAACTAGTCTCTGGTCAACCAGCAGCAAAGCAGTGACAAGAGCTGGGTGACCTAATGCAGTGTCTTCTGAAGGTGTGCTGCCAGTATCAAAACTGACTGACAAGGAAGGATTTCAAAGGCACAAACAGCATTTTAGAGCTCAACTCAGTAATGGAGATTTAGAAACCTAACTTCTTAGCTCTCTTTGAAATTCTCATCCCAAATTCTTACCAATTGCCAGACATTTAGTCCAGAAGTTGAAGAAATGTGTGTGTGCACATGATGAAAAAGTTGTGTTTTGATTTTCATACTCTTAACTAAAATCTGTGTGCAGGTGCCAAGGAACTACATCATAGTCTGCACCATGAAAGAAAGCTATTTTGTTGGATAGCTTCAATCAAACTTAAGGGTAAAATAAATATATTGTAGTGCCATAAATGTCTACACTGATAATTCTACATGGAAATGGGAATTTGATAGTTAAATGTTAATCAGGATAAACATCCATTTAATTTATAAGATTGTATTTTTTCAGTTTACATACTTTAATAACATCCCCCCTCAAAAAAAAAGGTTTAAAAACCCATCTGGATTGCTGAAGTGCAAAAGCAAACACACTTGTTAGAATTGTCAAAAAAATATATAATTTATATCTGAGTGCTTTCTGACTCCCTTTACTGAATGTGCATGATTTATTATTTTTTTCTGGGTTTGATATATTAACTTTTTACCTGCTAGAAAGTCCTTTCATTTAAGTATGGGCTGAAATATTTCTCCCAGATTCAGACGCACACAGAAGGACCATTGTCTTCCACCAGTGCCTTGGTATGATGTCATAACCCTGATCTCTCTGAGTAAGAAGCTTTGATTTATAGCAAGGGCTGCTGCCAATGCGTGGTTCTCAGAACTTCATATTAGATTAGATGACATAATGACATGAGTTCAGAGTCTAAGAAGGCATAACCAAACCATTGCGAACCAATTAGAAATTAATTTGCTTATCAGACTAATTTAGAACAGTGACCTCTGTCATATTTTAATATTCAAAATCAATGATTTTTTAAAACTATCTCAGCTGACCTAATGCATTGTGAAGTAACAGGCATTTGTAATTTCACCATACCAAACTTGCATTCTTTTTTACCTTTTTAGGGCCAAATCCTTCAGCACTCTTAAATGAATAATGTTGCTTCTGAGTCGGAGCATACATAGAAAGAGTATCATCTCTTGTGATTACAATTTCACAGTTCTGCCTTCATTGCTGCAGTTTATTATGGGAGAATCTCAGCACATGGCAAATTCAGTCACAGTTTTTCATTCCAGCCTGCAAGACTGGATGCTACCTCAGCACCATGGAGCAGTTTTGACGCTGAAAAATTGTTGCTATTTGGTGTGGCTCTGCTGGATTTAAGAAGCGACTGTTTCCACTGAAAGTGCTCGCAGGTTCTGAACAGCCATAGGGCTTTGCAGTTAATTGCCAGCCCACGACTGCTGTGTGACTGACTAGGAGTGTCTCTCTTAGCTGGCAGGGTTTTACCAAATCATTCAAGACTTGAAATATTTGAGCTAGAAGTTAGTTAGATTAATACTCTTCTCTGTTAAATATTAATCCTGAGAAAATTAGTGGTACTGTCTATATCACATTGCATCTCCCTGTGTTAAATATTCACTTGTGGAAGTCAGTGACAATGGAAATGGATGCTTACCATGCCTCTGTGGGGATGTATAACAGGGCTCAAACCCCCTTTTTCTGTCTTGGGTTTGTAAAGACTTGCAGTTCATCAAGCATGAGTCAGTAGAGAAGTGGTAACACAGGTACCCAGCTGGCCAGTGAACAGCCTTGTCTTCTGTGTTGTCTTGTGCAGAGGGTTCTCCCGTGGATTGCCCAGGGTTCTCCTGTGCAGGGCCAGGATTTGGACTTGATCCTTGAGGGTCCCTTCCAAGTCAGGATATTCTATGATTTTCCTATCTAGGAGAAAACAGTGAAGGTGGGCACTAAGGTTTGTATCCTGTTCTAGTTGGGTGCAGTTGCCCACCCCAGCTGAGCATCTCAGTCCCCAGAAGTCAGTGAGACAGTGGGTGAGGGTGTGTTAGTTCCTTGCAGCCTCATTACAGTGTTTGAGTAACACCGTAGACACTGTGATTTAAGTGGGTACAGTTACAGGCTATTCTTGCATTGATTCGGGGAGGTGTGCCTTGAAATACCCATAGCTCTTACTTTGGGCCCTCTGAAGTCCTTTGAAAGCTGGGAGAAGATAGTTGCCCTTTCAAAGAAAGAATATAAGGTGATTCACACTGACTTTTGAGACAATCAGAGTATTTTCAGAATTACCAGATCAGGCCCACAGATAGTTTGAGTTTGCAAATACAAACATTGGCAAAGATTTTTGGCCTTTTTTACTCCTTGTGTTGAAGATACATAGGCTGGGGAGAAGCATGGGGACAGAGTAGCATAAATAAATCATTAACTGATGTAATGGAGCAATTTGTGGTATTGTGTCCTCCACAAGTCAAGTGGGGGACAGTTACTCATGTAAAATACTAAAGTTGAGATCTGGCTGGAAGGGGGAATTGTTAATATCTTCTGACTTGCTCAGCTTTACAGGTCTGATTCTAGATAATTTGGATCGTTTGTAATGGTTTCTTCATGGAAAAAAAAATCCTGCAGACCTTCCTTCTCCAAACTGGTACTTCATGGAGATATTTTCAGTTTTTTAAAGGGGGTTGAGGGGCTGCCATCCCAGTTTGTAGTATGCTTGCACTCTCTGTGCATGGGGTTAATGGCTATGCAACTGGCAAAACAGAAAAGTCAGATACAAATCCCTTCACCATTTCAGCAGGAATACTTCTTCTGTCTTCTGGTGTGATACTTATTCTAGTGATGAGATTAGCATACAAACAAAATATATGATACTGAGCAAGAGCTGACTTTTTTACTGTGTTGAAAAAATACATTTTAAAAGGTTATGAAGGCCGTTCAGTTGAACAAGTTCAGGCAAATCTAAGCATAAGTGCAGATAGTATTTGTCCATTTAAAGACAATTTGTTTCCCATCACTTGAAATAACTGATGCCCAGAAGTATTAGTTCAGGGCAAAACAATGTCAACATATATCAAATAAAATGGAGGTGCCACTTTTTCTCATATCCCTCCTTCTTGTTTCCCTCTCTAGCTGCCAACCTGCCATTAGCAAACAAGCTCCTGTGACTTACCCTGACTAGCTCTGACCAGTCTCTGTTTTCCCTCTGAATTTGTAGGCACCAAGAGTGTCTTTTGTTGCTGTGTCACCATCTCCAAGTGAGTTTTTGGACTTGCAGGTGTGGAATAGGGTCTCTCCCACCCATCAGTCGTTCACCTGGTGCAGAACAGGACGTACTGGTGGTCCTCCATTGGCTGCAGTGTGTGTATTTCAGTGTAGCAGCACACAAATAGAGATTCACAATATTCATGGCCACTAATCCGAACTCCAAATGGGCCCCATGGCATTGCTTTTGTAAAGGAAAAACTTGAACTGAACCGACAGAAAAACGCTTGGCACACCAGGTAGCAAAGGTGTGCTGTAGAAGAGCTACAACGAAAAGCCAGCCTGAGATCAGGAACCTGCCTTCTGTAAAGCCTCCAGCCTGCCTGCCACCAGGGCTACAACCCTTCCCTAGGTTATAGCAAGTCAGACAACTCCAGGGTTTATTGGAGTTGTATTGCCAGTGGTTGAGCTTGGAATTATTTAGCACAGGTGTTTCTATAACAGTGATATATTGGGAAAATTCAGTGTTCAACAACCATCGTATTTCCAGCTGTGCTGTGGTTAGTGCTAGCACAGTGAACCTAATATAAAACATGTGAGAATATTTGCTAGCTCAGGAACTTGTTAAAGGTATTTTCTTACAATATCTGAGTTGCTGTGTTTATTTAGGTGCGTTTCTTAGGTCTTGCTTTTTCCTAAAGGGTGTGATGGTGGTTTTGTAAAGCTGTCACTGAACCTGGAATCTGCTTCTTTGCCACCAAGTGCATTAGTAGCCCTGCTAGCCAGTGTGCAGCACACAAGCTGGCGAAAATAAGATTATAAGAAATCCAATGACAGTCCATCACACCTAGCATATTTGTCTTGAGCAGCACCTGTGCATCTGTTACATATAGACCTGTTTTTACTAGGGTGCTAGAAATCTTGAAACAAGTGTTGCAAGCATCTACATGTAAAAGAACATAAAAGGAACAAAGTTAGCAAGGGGCTCAGGGACTGTAAAACAAGGGTAGTGAAGTACATTCACCACCAGCAAAATCTGTGAGTGTTAAAAGAGGTTTTATGTGTACAGATGGACACGTGCGTTTTAAGGAGCTCAGAAAGACTCATACACAAACATAATAAATGGATGGACAATGTGTAAGTTTTTGTAAAACACATGCAAATAAAAATTCAGTCAGAGACACTCATGCAACACACATGTGTCTGAGCTGAGTTGTGAAAAGATGTTTCATTATTAACTTTGTGCCACAGTGGGTTCAGTTGGTTATTAGAATATTCTGAAAAATATTCTCTGGTGTCACCAGAATTTTTTTAGAAAGAAGATAAATGCCACTGTGCATCAATACTTGATCATTGTATGCATTAGAGTTGCATATGTCTAGAAAAAAAAATACATCTACAGTCTAGCTTGGCCCTATTTATCTGTAATTTTCCTGATAGAGAAAGTGGGTCAGTTTTACTTGTGCTCTGTGTCTGTTGTAGCAGAAGCTTCAAAGACACCTCTCTTTGATTTGAGAGAAAAAGCCAATGTTGAAAAGACACTTCAATATGAGAAAGGATCTTTCTTCTCTGATTTGACAAAGTAACTCTGCATTTGTCATGACTGAGTTGATGCTCACTGACAATCATTTCTGTCTACATTCTGGTAGTTTTTAGAGACTTGACAGCTCAATTAGGGCATCATTTGGGACAGTGGGTAGAGCAAGCAGAGGTTCTAGAACAGGAGTCAGTTTTTCTTGGTAGCCAGAGACTGACTAACATTTGTTAGGAGCAGGGATTAGCAGAAATTATGTGCAATTATATAAAAAAACTAAACAAATCAGGTGCTACTCTTTCAAAAATATCCTCATAATTGAAAACTTCTTGTACGTAGGACTTTGTCGTGTATCCATCAAATCCCATCTCTACCTAATTATGCTCCAGTTTACTGCGTGTGCAGACATTTATCAAATGGGCCACTGGTAGCTGTAGAAATGCAGTAGTCTATCCAAGTTAAAATTCTTGCCTTGATTACTACAAATCCATGGAGCCCTTGGGTCCAAAACTTCCACTGAAGCACAGCTATTTGCAAATAGATTTTTATAGCACATTAGTGCTGAAGGAGAGTCCAAAGAAAATAGTCCTTTTCAATATTAGAACCAGCTGTGACTTTCTTGTGCTGATGACTCATTCATTCTTTTTTATAGGGTGGGAGAACTAGGCAAAAGACACACAGAGTCTTATTCACGACGTTGTTTGTTTTGCAAAGGGTATCCTAGCCACAAGCCAACTTGATCATACCAATACGCAACTCATGTTTATTTAAAACCTTTTTTCTTTTAACAGTTCCAATTATAAAAACAGAACCCACAGATGACTATGAGCCTGCTCAAACCTGTGGACCAATGAACCAAGGCTTAAGCCCTCTCTCTAAACCGTACTACAGTCAGCAGATCATGATGCCCCCTGATCCTGGTTCGTGCCTCGTGGCCGGCTTTGCCTCCTGTCAGCAGAGAAACGCTGTGATGTCACCTTCTCCCAACGCAAGCCCCAAGCTGCACGACCTTTCATCCTCTCCTTACAAGTGCATCCCCAACCCGGGCCACAGTCACCTCGGACTTCAGCAGCCCGCTGGAGGTGTCCCCAGCCTACAGGAAGTGCCAAGGTCTATAGTTGTGCACCCAAGCCCCCCCGAGCAATCATCTCACGTCATGCTGCAGCCGCAGGTGAGTCAACATCTGAGCAGTAGCTGTCCCCTTGGTTATCAACAAACACTCTATCCCAACAGTCCCTCTTCTCCAGTTCCATCTGTTACCCAAGAGCCAACCTATTTGCAGTCCTGCAGTCCAACTCACTCATCCATAATGGGTCAACAGCAGCAGCAACTGCCGAAGGTTCACAGAAATGAGTCTCCAACAACCCAACCACTGTCATTGCCAGAGTTGCATGAGGAAAGTAATCATAATTTGGCCCCTATTCCTGTAACGATCAAGCGAGAACCTGAGGAATTGGACCAGATGTACCTGGATGATGGTGAGTCTTCCACAGCACAGGTTTGCGTTCACCATGTTGCTCTATCAGTGAGTTCCCTTAACCCCTCCCCTTCTTTTGATTCCTGGTAGAAAAAAAGTTCAATTAATAGCCTGGTGGAAAGGTGCAGACTCTGCTTGGATTGTCTTTATACAGGAAAGGGCCCTTTCATTTCATTTGCAATACTGAAACCACTTTATCTAAGCATTAAATGTTGTCAGTTAGCATAGAGCTCTGGCTGCATGACCAATAACTATGTTGTAATAATCTTAACTGTATGTTCTTGGCTTATGCCCGTGCCAGTGACCTGTGGAGCTGCAGTGAAAACATATTTAACATTGTCCCATTCATAATGCAGTGAAATGTCTGATGTGCAAAATTGTTCACTGAAACTAAATGTTAAACTGGTCTACTTCAGTTGAGAAGGTTCAAACTAAAAATGGAGGCATTTCTTTCTGCGTCACTTTTCAGTCTGTTTGCATCTGATGTTAAGACTACATTTTATTCCCCATTTTTGTGACCTTGCTGCTGCTTTTTCTTTTCTTTTTTTTCTGGTTTTGTAGGATTCTGTATGTATATATATTCTACATGCAGCACTGAAAAGTTGAAATGCTGTGATAAACTTGTAAGACCCTAGTTCCCAAATATTTATTAGTTGAATATAATAAAAGGGAAAATACGGAGTTTGGTCATGTGACCTTGCTGAACTGCTATTTAGCATTTGCTGCTAAGTATCCGAGTCGCATTCTGGGCCCTCACCTTAATGCAGGATGTGAATTCCCTTCCAATAGCCACGTAACTTTATATAACATACCATGCCAGTTGAAGAAGAAATGCCACTTAAATGGCTGCTTTGAAACTAATTGGTGCCAAGGAACATCTGAGCGTTATTGTCCTTCAGGGAGAAGTTAAGGACAGTTCATTGCACTGTTTTTTTTAAAAAAAGGGACATTTTGTCATTCTATTTTAAACAGCATGCTACTCACTGAATTAGGATTGCAAATTAATGTTCTGGAGCCTGAGTAGCAGCTCCTTGCTTTTCAACTCTAGGAAAATTATTTTTCTTAAAATGATAGAAAGATCTAGGGAACTTTTCCTAATTAGGAGTTAAGGTCACTAGTTTTGCACAACACATCTTTTGTGACAAGGTTTTCTTCATACAGTGTGCAATTTTGTCACTTACCTATGCTGCAAGACGCATGACTTCAACAAGCTAAATGAGAATGTACACAAACCAAAAAAAGCCATGCCAGAATTTTGGGGTTGAGAAAAAACAGAATTTATATAAAGAGGAGAATTTAGATAAATCTAAACCTAGTGTATAGTTGTCTTTTGTAGAAAAGCACAAGAAAGGGGCAGCCTTTCTGCTTTACTTCTCAAAAATTCAGCAACCTCTTCTCTGACAGCATGAAAGCTGACTTTGGCTGGTCCCTACTGGAGAGATGGGACTGTGTCTCAGGGATGAAGGGTGAATGAAGCTCCTCAGCCATGTCAGCTTTAGGTTTCTCCTGGAGGAACAGAGAAACTTTGCTGCCATGTGGTCTGAGAGAGGGGTTTTATTTTTTTCAGGAATGTTCATTCAGTCTGACAAAGCATAAATGGTTCAGCCTTTAACCTCATTTCTGTTCCATCACTCTCCTCCGGACACACATGCACACCAGTCCTCTAGCAGATGATCAGAAATAATTGTAGAAGCCACCAGGTACATCTGCACTGATACTTGATGTGGACTTTGAAGATCTCTTCAGCTAGCCAAATCCAGATAAACTTCCCTATGGCATCCAGCAGGCTTTCAAAATCATTCAGTGGCTGACCACAAGAACTGTTGACCAAGAAAGAATTCATAGATGTAGCAGTCCTGATAACAGTATATTATAAGAAGAAACCCCAGTTCCCCAGTTCCCTCTAAGGGGATCAATCAGAAATGGCTAAACTGATCCTTAGGTTTGTCTCAGGGGTCACACTGATGGAGCTCAACCTACATGAGCTGCCTTTTCCTGTCTAAATCTTGTCTCACTGCCTTGAAGAAAAAGTCATCCACTCTATGTATATCTGAAGTGGACTACTACGCTCTTTACATTTGTCTCAGTATCTGGACAATTGAGAGAGAAAGCATGTGGAAGAGGGGCTAAAGGCAGGAAGTTTTTCCTGTTGGATTTGTGCTGGCCAAGACACCCTGTTCAAACCGTGCAGAGCTCTGGCATGCCTCAGACACGCAGCACAGGAGCATGAAGCTGTGAGTCAGGCTGGAAGCCTGTTTAGGTGTATGCTATATGCATTTCATGAAAGCAGCCTTTTTACCACCATTGCAGACATTGGTTTCACATTACATTTAATCTGATGGAACTGCAGGCTCCTGTGGAAAGGGTGGCCTCAATCCATCTTGCTCTGTCACATGTTCTTGCTGCTTCCTTTGACTCGTATCAATTGATTATGGAGCAGCAGAGCAGGCTAATGGAAAATTAGCCTGCCCAAAATAGCAAAATTACATAGTTTACAGTTGGGTCAGCGCATGGAACCACGTCCAGTAGCTGGGTCCAGCCTCAAGAAGGGGGCAGGAAGCCTGGTGGTGTGGGTTAAGGGGTGCTGCAGGGTCACTCTGGGTGGCAGAAGCACACCAGTAGGCCAGAGTAAGTGTGAGTTGAAGCCACCTCTGATGTGATCTTATCCTCTCCAGCAACTATCTAATCACTCATCCTGTTTTGGTTAAAAATCCCCTTCTTGTGCTCACCTGTCAGTTACAGAGGGGTGACGTCTGGGCTCCATGGCACAGTGTCATAGGGCAGTTTGGTCACTCTGGTGACTGCATGGAAACCACCAGTGATTGCTTCTGGTGTCCCAGGAGGTGCTGCTCACTGAGATCAGCAAGGAAAAGGCAAAGCAGGTATGCAGCACCTTTGTGCCCGGTGCTGTTTCATTCATGCCTCTGGCAATAACACTGGAACAAGGGACCGTGGGTTTCGGCGAGTGGCTCATACCAAATAGGAACAAGTCATTTTTCCATGTGCCTGACTCTTTTTTTAAATAAGAGCTTTTTTAAGCTATCACCATTTTTAATTACTAGTATATCCACCTATAAGTGTTTTTCATGTTGGAGGAGTATGTGGAGTATCTGTAGCACTTGTGAACAATATGAAAGCCAGAGACAGGTCAGGTGTACTTAACTGCTTTCTTTGCTGGCTACTACAAGTATAACAACTCTTCTCCTCATCCCTGATTAATGAAATATTTTAATGATATTAAAAATTAAATTCTCAAAGCATCACTCATTTTAATAAGTATATTGTATATCTTCACAGCATCTTGTAACTATTTAATACCTCCAGTTTTTTCTAGAAGTATTTAAGAAGTGTGGGGTATTGACATCTAATATACTTAGGCGACTACCAGATAAATAAAATATCCAATTTCAGATTATATCTGATAAAATTTTGATTGTATTTTAGGGAGGTTTGATTTATGTATCTAATATACATAGAGCAGTTTTGGACCAGGTATAAACGGAAATCTTCTGGTTTCAGCTTAAGGGCTCAAAGTAATATTCATTCCTTTAGTTCTGGAATATGTCCAAATATAGACCATTTACACTGCAAAGTATAGATGGAAAAAAACAGTCAATGAATTTATATAAATAGAGATCCTTTATATGACATTTTTCTGCTTCAGTAAAGGTGGGTAGCTGAAGTGATATAAAGGAAGCACACGAAGAGAATTCCATTTTGGCAAGTAAGTTCTGGTCTTGGCAATATTATTTTAAATCAAAATCTGCAGTAGCCACCTGGGCTGCTCATTAAATGTGCTGTCCATTTCAGTATGTGAATATATGATTCCACATATAGAACGTATTTAAAACTCACACCGTAAAGTGATACCTGATATATTATGGCTATGCTCTTGATACTGAAAGGTATCTGGCTTGGACACCGGCACCCGTTTCAAATCATTTTGAGTTCAGCCTCTTAGCGAAGATTATGGCTGACTGCCTTTGCTGCTTTCACAGGAAAATTTGATTAGAAGTGGTTGAAATTGTGACATTTATGCCTGGTTTTGATCCTCTGCAAGAGTCCATGGTCCTTTGCAGGGGTAGAGGGTGTGTCTCCTGTCGTTCTGCACCAGGAGCTCTTGTGGAAACCTGCAGGACACTGGGGCACCCTGGTAGGTGATGCCAGGACTGATGCAGTCTCCATATGCGGCTTCCACCCCTGCCCTAGACAGTGAAGTTTAAGTGACGTTTGCCTTTCACATCTAACTTTGAAGTACTATGGAGTGCTAGGGTGGTGGAGCTCATGGAAAATCATTGGACAGGCAGGCTTGAGGGATCTCTTTAGTACAAGTTCATGTTGTAATTTCTTTTAAGAAAATACCTGTTATTTAGGTATTGATGTGTCTTATATACAGCGCTTTGAGACATGAAGTGGAATTAGTATTGCCCAAAGAGATGGATAGTTTGGGGAAGCTACAAGCTGATGAGAATTCTTCCTGGTCCCTTGAACTAGATAGGAAAATTTACCTAATTTATATCTTTGACATTTTTATATTTATATTTTGAGTGTGCTTCTCTTGCAGCTATCTAACTGGTACTTGGGTCAAAAGCTATGCTAGTCTACTCTTGAACTAATCTTTCTTCTTTTCTGTCGACTAGGGCAGCTCAGACAGTTTTTCAGAATTTTAACTGCCTTTTTTAGTGGTAGAAGAACCTGAAGCCAGAGGCAGGAGAGCGGAAGTTCACACAGCTTTCTGGATGTCCAGGCAGATGGGAACTGGCCAGGCTCACAACCCGAGATGCTGTAGGTGACTTGAAATCACCTTCCTCATCCCCATTTCCCTTTCCTGAACCTAGTGTAGTGTGTGTGGAACACTGAACTGAGCTCCAAGTCTTTCATTTCATCAGGATGGAGAGAGTTCAGTTAAGCGTGCTGATGCCAAGAAACATTTTTCAGGTTGTAACTGGCACTCCCACAAGCTATTAGATACTTTACCTGCAGCAGAATGACACTCATTTGTGAAATTATTTCCTGCTGTTAGAAATATCAAAGAATGTAGTTTTCATTACAGACGAAAACAAAGCTATTTTCAAAAAGCAAGGGGGAAACACATTGGTACCAACAGGAAAAAATAAAAATGTATGGCTTACATTCTCAGCAGATTTCAAGGTGTATTGTACATTCTGTAATCCCATTTGTTATATTAATGCACAAAACTTTACAAAAGCAGTTTGTAATTGAAAACAAAGCAGCACCCTGGAGGATTCTTTAATCGAGGTACTTGATTACTCAGTGCTTGAGTACTGAAGGCCTGGCTTCTAATCTCAACTTCTGAGTGCAGTGCCAGCCTTGTTGAAGTCAGGAGCACACTCCCATTGCTGGCCATAAGGCCAGGGTTCCACATACTGTTGAAAAAAATATTCTCCAGAATGTCCTGAGTCCTGTGTAGGAGCCAGAACTGAAATAACAGTATCTGAATGACAGATCTCCTGCCTGAAGTTTTGTATATTAATTCAGCCTCCTCCTCTCCACATGGGTGCTATCATAAAGGTCTCTATCCTGATCTTGACTTGATCAGATCTATAAAACTTTGCGTAGTAAGATGAAAATACACAGGCCATAAACAACGGTATCTGATGTTTGGATATGTGGCTAGCAGAAAGTATCAGAACCACATAATCATCTTTTTTAAAACAAGGAGGCTTTTGTTCTTGTGATTGTCTTTGCACAGCTGTGAGTTTTATAGCACCATGCCAATGAATGCACTCATTGCGACTTGTATTTTACTCTGAAAAGGTAAATTGGGAGTATTAAGCCCCCAATAAGTATGTAAAAGTGGCAAAACCACAGGTAAAGTGTTACTGAAAGCTGCAGTCCTGCCAACCATTTCATTTTAAACATGGCTCTCTTAAAAATAACTTCTGCAGTAAAAGCTGTAACTCCTGGATGTAATATGAGCTATTGCTAATGTCATTCCCATGAATTGCTTACAGTGTTGAACTGTTAGATGTCTGACAAGTCCATATATCTCCTATACAGTATATATGAAAGTTTTTTGCGTCTAAACCATATGTTCTTTTTTTACTCCTCTGTATTCTGGAAATGCACGTGGTTTGGTGATATAGTTTATTTGAACAGGAACCATAGCAGACAGAATTATTCTTTCACTGAAATGTATCCATTCTCATACATCTTGGCTTCATGATTAAACCGATTGGTTCTTGAGGCGTTAAGTTTAGTCTGCATCTGCCACAATTATGCCTTTGAAAACTCCTGAGTTCACCCAGTGATTTCCAGTAGTCCAAATGTCATTAGAACAACATGCAGGTAGTCTGCAAAGTCCAGTAACACTGTCTACACTTTTGGCTTGGGCAAGCTTTTCCCTTCCTCCCTCTTGGCCAAGCCTCACAGCTCTGGGAGAAAACAAATAGCTTTCCTCATGGAAAGTTTTACTTAACCTGGCGTGGTGCCTGAGCCTAGACCCTCCTCATCTCTAATGATGATTGAAAGTGTACATGCTACTGTGATAAAACATGCTGAGTCGTTAACATTTGGAGCTTGGGTTGTAGGTGATGAGTAAGGGAGGGCTGAAGTAATGCCTTAGAGTCAGACCTTCTGTGGACTTGCACGTCTGGGGTGGAGGGGGATCCTGTTACACGAAACCACACACCCATGGGAATGCGTTTTGCTGTTTCTAGCGGGTTTGATGAATTGGGTTTCCCAAGAGGCCAGCCAGAATAAAGCCCCCAGAAGCACAGATGACCAGACTAGGTGTCTTCCCTGGTTTTCTGCAGTCCCAGGTGTGCAGTTGCCCACAGACCAGAGCTGCCTACCTCTTAGCTGTGGTATGCTGTGAAATATAGTAGGGGAACTTTGTTTTCTTTCAGCGTCAGCATTTACATTTCCAGGGAGGTCCTTGAGACTCAGGCTTTCAAGGAAGTGTCCGGTCCCTTCAGAGAAGTCCTTAGTGGCTCCAGTCCCGTTCAGTGATGCCAGACACTGGTGGAGGGAGCAGGAGGCTGACCAAGCAACAGGAAAGCTGCAGAAAACAGTGTTTTTAGTGTTGAAAATGCAGCCTTTGGTTGATGTGGACCTGCACACACACCTTGTCATTAAGTGTTCGTCTGAAGCTGCATTGCTCCCCCTCTTTCCAGGTGAGAGCAGCTTGGAACAATTCACTTCTTATTCCCATGCCCAATTCATTCTTCCACTTATGTATCAATGGCTGTTGGTGTTGCCATTTCAAATGGTAAAAGTTTTGTTGATTATTTTCTGTAAGCTTTCCCTGGCAGTTGGGAGAGAAGAAGTTGCTGTATCTGAGCCTTGGTAACATTTACATCTGCTTTTAAGCCTGGATCAGTGCCAAGGAAAATACATGGCTTGCAGAAGCACAAGCTTCGTGAGAAAGCTTTGTTCCGATGCAAATTATTTTAGGAATATGTTGTTTGTGTGAATCATTTCTGCTGAGCTGAGCAGTATTAGCTGCTCAGGTGTGGCCTCGTGCCTTGGCCTCCGTGCTCTCATGTCCTGAACCCCTTCTGTCAAAACACTTGTGGGGAAGTTGTGGTAGCCAGCCCCTCTTCTCGAGGGAGCAGAATATGGCACAGGCCCCCGCAGCACCTCCACAGAGCTGGGCTGGCGGCTCGGCCCAGCAAACACATCCGTGTCAGAGGGAGCAGCCTCCCTGCCTTCTTGTACAGCACTCTTGGAGAGGCTCTGGCAAGCTGCTGGATCCCCAAGCTGTGGAGGGCCTGCCTCTGCTCCCACTTAAGTCAATAACACCATTCCCTTTGGGTTCATTGGGAACAGGACCAAGCGTGTGGCTGGTAGTTAAAGCACACATAATAGCTGCATTCATGGAAGCCTGGTCCCTGATGGACAGGCAGAGAGGGAGTTTTTCCAAGCAGATTTCTGCACGGCACCACTCATTGTTTCATCTGCGTCTGCCGGACAGCTGGGGGCTGGGTCAGGGGCCTGATAGTGGCTTGACCATCGCTGCAGAGAGCAGGCTGCTTGATAACCTGGCTCCAGGCCTTTCCTCCTCTCTGAGGAGCTGATGCTGATTGCAGTCAAAGAGGGCACAGGCTTCACAACAGACTTATCACCAGGCTTATCACCAGGCTGGGTTCCTCCCAGCATATGAAAAACAGCAGACTCTCAAAGTGTTCCCCTCCTCCTCTGTCATTGAGGAAGTCTGCAAAGCCTGGGCATTGAAAATACCTGGGAACAATTGGTGAGTAAGAAATACAGTAGAAAAACTGCAGTCCTGTTCCTTTTTGGTCAACCTGGCTGGGTTTGGCAGCAAACCAGGGAGCTGGACCAACCCCCTACCTCCTTTACAGGCTTCACTTTGTCAGTAGGTCTTCTACATTTTGCACACCATGAAACCTACTGCAAGAGAAACAGCAGAAAACTGAGTGAGATGGTGCTTCAAGTGTCAAAACTCCCAAACCGTATTTTTCCTGAACACATACATTGCTGTATGAGCACTGGCACAGTCTTCAAAAAGCAATGCTACAGGCTATCCAAATCCATAATTAGTGGATTAATTCTTTGATCCTTACCTAGTTATAGCTTGTTATCTAAGCACCATGTAAACACAAGAATGTTCCTTACTTGCCTTTCCTTTACACAACTAAAACATCATTCCTCTACTTAATTTTGACCCTTCTGCAGCCATAGTTCAGAAGATTTGACTCTTCATGTCTGTACTGTCCAGATTGCTCTTGATGTTAGATTTCTGCGGGAGCTAGGGCTGAAGATCTGTTCCATTTCAGAACTCTTGTGATACCTTTCAGGTTACAGAATAGGTATTGCTGCAGATATTATGAATTCATTTTTATACGCTGGGAGCAGCAGTCAGTTCCTTTTCTAGTGCATCAGGGAAAATATGTGTTTCAGTGCCACCTCATAAGCAAAATCTTCTGCACATTACTTAAG
Source organism: Eopsaltria australis (assembly GCA_034509425.1). Classification (NCBI taxonomy): domain Eukaryota; kingdom Metazoa; phylum Chordata; class Aves; order Passeriformes; family Petroicidae; genus Eopsaltria; species Eopsaltria australis. The sequence goes on from JAVTVJ010000208.1 coordinate 505,883, forward strand.
AAGTAGAAAAATCGCTATTTTGGGTCACACAAGAAGCCTCCAAAAATAAAAAACTGAAGAATATTTATTTTAACCTTTATTTCTATCCTGCATATGCAAATCCATACACAGATAAAGTGTGTCTGAAATTATCTATAAGAGTTTGTATTCTAATTCTTTTGCATCTTTGTGGTGGGTGAAAAGTGATCTAAGTCTCTTGTACTCGTGACTGACTTTTCTGAAAATTCTGCAGGTGCCTGATGAGTAAAACCTTTTAGAAACATGAGGTCAAGTGGAGGTTCTATTGTGTACAGTCTGTTCCCGAACCATTGCAGCTCCATGCTGCTGCACACCTCTGAGCCGTGATTGTCACTAGTGCTGGCATCTGAGCTTTTGCTGTCCAGTTATTCTTTTGGAAGTCTGAAGAGATTGGTAATCTCTTTGCTGTTAGTTGATATATGTTTTTTTCCTCTGTGATGACTGTGTTCCACCAAGCTCCAGGCTGCACTTGTACTCAGCTGTTAGCTTGAGGCCTTTCACTTCAGAGCACCTGCACGAGGCATTAACAAATTCTCCAGGCATCTTCTTATAGTAATGTCTTTGGGTCAGTAGTACTGGGAGGTTCAAATGTTCTTCTCAGTCTACAATGACTTTGTATGAAATTGCCATATAGAAAGAAAAACTGATTCTGGTTTTTTTTTTCAATTACACTCTTTGTTTTCTTTGTTCTGAGAAGTTTCCCTGACTCATTAGCTGTTAACCACTGCACCACACACAGTGGCCCCCAGCAGTCAAAGGCTAGAGCTTCCTGAAGTTGCTACAATTGATGCCACGCAAATTCTGGTTTTTCAGAGTGTTGTAATGGGTCCAAGTTTTGCCAAGTTGCACCTCAGCCAGACACTGCACAAGATCTCTCTGGAAGGGCCACCAGAAATGGAGATGGCTGTTCTATTCCAGACCCTGAACTCCTAGGTAACTTTGAAAGAGTTCTCAAGCATTTTTTCTTGTTTTTTTTCTTCTCCACAGAGAATATGTTAGGATGAGGAAAGGCCTCATTACAAAAGAAAAAGAAGCAAAACTGATTCTAGGGCAGAAAGTGCCATCAGCCACAGAGGGAAGACTATGGTTTTTGCATCAGCAGACAAACCCAGGAGCAATGGCTGCTTCAGAGGACTTCCCAGGAATTCTCCCACTGTTTCTGGAAACCTGTGCTGGACCTTTGCAGGCCAGAAAAGCACCCTACCATCTATTTAAACCACAAACTCACAGTTGGATGAGCTGTCACCACTTGGTAGGAACCTGCAAACCTGCACTGTTACCAGACAAACTGCTGATTTCTGCCGTATTCAGCATATAGTCAGAGTTGTAGAGATAAAGATGACCATGGCCTTTGGGGTTAGAGGGTTTAGATTTACCTTTTTGCAGTCTGATATCCCAGATGTTTCATGCCATTTCAACTGTAAACTAAAGTCTTAAAGAGGAACCAGCAGTGCTGAAGTCAAAGAAAGTTTTGCCAGAAGGACATGCTAATATGAAAACAGCTTCTTGCACTATTTTAGTAGCTAACTCACAGAGGCAGATCTGTGTTGCAAGTCTTCAGGACCCCCAGTCAAAGCTGGGGCTCTCCATGGGCTGCAGAAGATTCAGCACACTGGAAGGGATGGAGGGATGGGGCCCTTTGTAACAAGTACAGGCAAGTGTGTGTGTGTATATACATTTACTGTATTTGGGAAACTTAGTAAAAAAAAAAAAAAAAACAGAAGCTGTAGCACGGTCAGCAAGCATTTTAAAGTTTCAGACTTGAGAAAAAGAGAAATGAGAGGAGGGTTAAATATAACATCCCCATTTAAAAAAAAAAAAAAAAGCATAGATGAATTCTGGAAGAAGAGAGGAAAGGATGAGTAGGTGTGAGAGAGAGGAGTTTGTCTAAAAGTGAAATGGTACAAATGAGTAGTAAGAGCCCAGGATTTGACTGCCATGGAAAAGTGTGTCTAAAGAATACCTCACTTTGCCCCAAAATAATTTAAGTATAGAGAAAAATGAGAGGAGATGATGAGATGAGCATTGTGCTCCTTAAACTTACGTAGATCCAGAGAGAGGGTAGAGGAGCCTGTCTGTCTGTGTTGATCTGCGGATGGCTGCATTGCCTGCAGGTGGGAAGGTTTGGTGGGCAGCTCCCCTGAGGCAGGACCCTCAAATAACCCCATGGCTTATTTCTATGTTCTACAGACAGGTTTTCTAAGAGTCAAGGAAAGGGCTTCAGAGCTGCCACTGGGTGGAGAAAGCTCCCATAGGAAGATCAACAAGCCCTCAGAAATACGGTGAAAATGAAGGGGGTGGGAAGTAGTCTTTGAGTAAATACAGTCCCATTGCCTGAACTTAGTGAGAAATTTTCATATCAGTTTTAAGACTTAGAGTGTCTTCACTGAGGGCATTCAGTAAAAATTAGAAAAATAAGAATATATCCATTGACTTTTCCCCAGTTGAAAACTGCCCAGAAAAAATAGTGTTAGAAGGAGTAGAAGTGATCAGAACTTGACAAGACAGTTGAGGATTTGTAAAAGCTCACTTTCAAGGATGTACAATTGAAGAATAAAACAGGAAATCCCCTTACTTTGCAACTTTCAAAAGATGGCATTCAAGTTACATTTAGGATGTGATCCAAGTGCCATGAAAATTTTTTCCATCAACTTTGATGAATGTTCTAAAACAGGATGTGTTAAATCAGGGAAAATAATAATAGACTTTCAAGCAAATGAAGAGAAGATTCACAACAGATTATGAATCAATATTAAAGAATCAATTAGACTCAGCTATTTACATAAAGGCAGAGTAGTAGCAAAAGAAATTTTGAACTAGAAAAAATCAGAACATCTGCTGAAGTTTCCAAAGCTATATTTAATATTATCTTAGGAAAAGCACCTGGACTGAATGGTGTCTCATCAAAAAATTTTAAGTGTTTCCAGACCAAAATCACTTAGATACTTCTGAAAAAAAAATCATCTGCTAAAGTAAAAGAGAAAACTCCTCTCTAATCCCTTCCCTTCCACTGAATTTTGTCATGAGGAACATCACCATCTTAACCCAGACCACCTTCTTCTGCCATGAGCTACTTTGCTGGAACCAAGGCCTGCCCTTGCGTCACAGTGCCATTAGCTAACTGTAGGGTAGACTTTATTACTATAAGGAATATTTTGGATTCAAGCACTCAGCACTGAGGAGTGTATGAAAAGTGAACACACTTTGATAGAGATGCCGGATTTCTTGCCAAAAAATCTACAAATGGATGGACCTTTTCTTCGGTTGTTAAATAAGTATTCAGAAAAAATATCTGCTTTTGAAATTTGCAGCAAACCTACTGTCATTTATTTTAGTGAGGAAGGGGGTAAGATACAGGGCTGTCTACGTCTTGTGGTGTGAGTTGTGAGCCTAAAGACTTTTGGTTAGCCAGCCAGAAGTCAGCCAGATGTGTACCTGATGTTTCAGGGGTATTTTTATGCTTTCTCTGATAATAAAATCTAGATTTCTGCAGCAACCAACAAAATTTCTCTGCTGTCAGTTAAAGACCCCACTTCAGGGAGGAGCTGGCAGATGCTTGTGATGCTAGATGAGACTGTATCATGCTTTCTGTCGTGCATGGTCCCCTGAGGGATGTGGCCACCACCACCCTATGCCTATTTTTGGAAAAATATCTGTGTTCAGAAAGTTGTCTGAAGACAGATTTACATTTCATATGAAAAACTTTCATTGGGGGGAAGCACCACTGAAGGGGGAAAAACCCCACATCTTGTGACACTAAAATGATTGTAAGAATTCTTCGCTAAGATGTCTAGGTGGGAATATTTCTCATAATACAGAAAAGACATCTAGATTTTTACATTGCTGCTGCAAAGTGAAAATCTTATAAAGGGGAGAACTTACCTTTGGGTATTCTTGATAGAGGCAACTGGAGTAACTCAGCATAGATCCATCTAGTTGTAGTGCAGCTGCACTTATTTCTACCTGTTCAGATGCAAAACCAATGTATTTAAGAATGGATGTACTCGCTGCAGGGACAATTCTTCTAGCTGCATCCTTCCTTGAGATTACCTTGCTTTTAAGTACTAACAGACATTCTGTGTAACTTTTCCTTTGCAAACTTTTATTTTTGTTATGTATCTGTGTCTCACATGCCAATGGAAATGAGGAAAGGAAATTAATTTGTATGAATGGACTTCATAAACTTCATGATTTACCAGTAATGAAATCCGTGTTTGCAGAATGAGAAATAATTGGGCTTTTCCAAAATATCTTAATCCTTGGCTATGATTAGTGGCATAAAATGAACCATTCTTTCCTACGTGTCTAAAGCCCAAGTTGTGCTCCATGTGATATTCTTTCCAGTCTCATGTCAGTAAATAATTGCCATACTGCTCTTTAGTCTGTCTCTGACCTTCACTATGCTCACTTTTCTTGAACAAAAGTTGGGAATTGTTGCAGATTGATCTCCTACTGTGATCTGATCTAGTCTAGTGTGAAAGGAAAGCTCGTTAATCCTACTCCCAAATTCCTTACCCAGTTTACTATAGATGTATTGCTCTATAAGCATACGTAATACAGCACAGCCACAACAGTGCTTAAAACAGGATTAGGCAATGCCTTATATTTTCAAACTACTTCTACTTTTACAGGAATACATATTCACTCTCTGTATTGTCAAGGGTGACTTAAAAAAAGATGGTTTAGCTAGTTTCAGTTTTATGATTTTATGCCAGAATATTGTCCAGTCTGTCTAAACTTGGCCAGTTTGTTTAATTGCCTGAATTACCAAATACAGTTCATATCTTAAGGAGCCTGTGCATGGTTTTCCACTATTCCCTAGAAAGTGAGTAGGGCTCTAGGATCAAACTGTACTCACATGCATATGCACTAAAACCAACAGACTGAAGTAAACACAGAAATGTGCTTGTCCTCTTTGAGTGGTGGAAATCAGAAGTAAGTCTGCTGACCTCAGGGAAGTCTTGTGTGCTTCAAAATTCAAGCAAAATAAGAGAACAGATCTACCTGCCCCTTTTGCATATCAACATTAAAACATTTCAAATGATCTTTTGGGAATAATGAACAAAATAGAGTGTTCACAATACTGTGACTGCTATTTTTTCCTGCCGTCAGACCAGTACACTGCGTATTTGTAGACCACCTTTGTATATGTTTGTCTGTGTTTAATAGGAACTTGATGCAAAATTCATTGAAGTGAGTAAGAATTCTATTGTCTCCTGTGCTCTTTGGATCAGATTCCGATTCACAATCACAATAACCTTCACTTAATGCTCTTTTAAAAAGTCCTATGTTGAAAAGAAATAACACATAACAATCTCTAATATTGGGTGAGAATTTCAGGACTCAAAACTTGATGCAGATGCAAGTTATAGTTCCCAGAGTAACTGCAGAATTACATTAATATGTTAAGGTTAATGGCACAGACAATAACTTGAAATACTGCCTGTATTTCATTGACTGGCAGTGTTTCAAGAACACTCACTTTGGTTGTTTGGATGTGCTGATATTTAAAGCAATGTTTGTGTTGGTTGCAAGGGATCTCAAGGAGATCTCAGTGTGCTCTTGCACATTGAATGGTGCATATTTTGTATGAGTGCACCATGTCTGTTTCTGTCCCCCTTTATGCCAGTAGGACAGAGACATTCTTCTGGAGTAGTTCTCACACAAATACATAGGGTCCCTTTGTGGTACCATTTTGGAAGTCTCTTGAGTGGCTGTACTTGTTCATGTGGTCTGTTGAAACAATGACAACACCACACCATGTGTTCTCCATGGAAAACAATGTAACTTCAACAATTTTCCATTTTCTATGATGTTTTCCTCTAAAGAGGGGCCTTCTGTATGTGTACAAAGATTTCTGTTGCAGCTCTCCATAGATAGCCATGCCAAAGAGAAAGCATGAAAGCTTCTAGGGCAGGACATTCATCCTCACGTATCTGGCCCACAGAGACATTAGGTAATCAAGGCATGATACTCCATACAACAGGACAAGTGCTGTAAAGCTACCTCTGTTATCCCAGCAAACATGCGGACTTATCATTCCCATGGCCATTTTACAGGATTTGTTTGCTTCTGACAACAACATCCATAGCCTATGGTGCTATCAACTCCAACAGTGAATCTGATGCTGGGTCTCTGTGTTATCATCTCCCTTATAAGTCTTTTTTTCTCCTTTTTTTTTTTTTTTTTTTTTTTCTTTCCCACTCCTTATGTGAGAATTTCTCCCCTGGAGCTCTTCTCTATCAGGCCCCTGCAGCTGCTGTTATTTTAGATATGGCAGGAAGTAGGTATCAGAAAACAGCAAGAGCTCACAGCACTCAGAAAAATCTAGAAATTCCTCTGATTTACCCCAAGCTCTGGCTCCAATCAAAGCTGGTTGAAAAAAGAAAATGAAAAGGGAGAGGGGGGAAGTTGGCGGAGGGAAAGGCCCAAGCAGACAACTGCGTCTGGGCTGCGTGTATTAGGAAGGAGAGTTTTAGCCATCACCTCCTGTGGGGTAATGGGGGGATGCTCTACACGGCCATGTGGGATGGGGAGTGCTTGGCTGGGAGCAGCATTCTATGGCAGAGCTGGGGCTGCCACCCTCTCAACAGCTGAGAAAATCTCTGCTTGCCTCCCCAGGGACATGTGTTTCTCATCCCTATTTCATATTCTCCCCCTCATGTGTCCGGTGTGTGCCTGAAGCAGATCAGCTTCCCTGGCCGTCCGGCAGCTCCTGTAAATGCTTTTAGCAGCACTTACCAAGGGGCGCCAGCCAAGGACACTGGTGGAAAGTCACTGGAGCAGGAAACTTACATCACTAGTACTATTATTATTATTATTATTATTATTATTATTATTATTATTACTGTTATTATTGCCACTATTATTTTTATTATCATTTTACAGCTCAGACAGGGTACTTCTTAATTTGCTCGGCAAAGACATTTTTAGTCACTTCTAGTACCTTTTTAATCAGGCTGACTTTGGAGATGACTTCTGAAAGAAAAGGAAAAAAACTATAAAGAAAAACACCTCCAAATCATTCATTCAGCAAGCACTTTAGAAAGAAGATACCACCATCCCCATACACAAAGATGCATGCAGAAAAATTACTACCTTTAAGGACTGGTTTTAGTAAATAAATTGTCCTCTTTGACACAGCAGATAAGGAGGAAGATGTCCACCCACAGACAACTCACACTATTAGCAATCTAGTTAACATCTGTAAATGTTTTAGGGAAAGAAATTACACTTTGTGACATTTCTTTTTTAATTACAGGCTCCAGATGAGATTTGTTAGAGCAGGGAAATGTATCCCATAGTGACTGATGTCAATAGCAAGCAGTCCCTAAAGCCAGCCAGGATTGGGAAAGCCATGCTGTTTGCTGCTCTTGGCACTGCTCCCTGCTTTCACAATGTCAAAGTTAGAACCGCCTTTATATGCACTTTCCATTTTTTTTTCCACAGTAGCTGTTGCCAGCAAGCTGTAAACTACCGTATATCACTCAGATTTAAGGACCTAAACTTTAAAACAAATTAAACTCTTGTTGACATTGTAGTAAAAATCAGAATCGAACTGAACAGCTCAGTAAAACTGCACTTCAATTATTTTATGGATTTAAGATTGTTTTCTAGGATTCCCAGACTCCCAATACAGCGAAGTTATTTCCTCTTGGCAGATGTCTGGAAAAAAAATTCGTTGAATGGATAAAATTATGTGGCAGACACCAGGTTGAAGTCTAAAGGGAGGAAATGGTGTCTCCCCAGCACCTGTAAATATTTGCTCTGTGTCTTGACCAGGAGAGGCTTTTGTCCATGCTTTGAAAAAAAAATTTCAAGGTTTTTATTTTGTGAGTTTGTAAGAAAACAGAATTTTCATCTGTCAAAACCCAGTTTCTAACTAGGTGTTTATGTGGGTTTGAATGAGAACAGCAAACACAGATCTGACCCACCCTTTAGAACCACATCCAAGCGCAGGTAAACGCATGCAGCACACCAGTGCTCCCAGTTCCTGACCTCTGCTTATCTTTCATTTCTCTACTTAGCAGTTAATGTTGGGTATTCTTTTTATAATTCTCTCTTCTTTTTTTCCTATTCTGTAAAATGGAAACAAAGGTTTCCATCTGATTAATTGCCAGGTTTCCATTCTTTTTAATGTTTCCTCTCAAAACAGTTCAGAATAAAAGTATTTCAGAAATGTGTGTAGACGGAAGCTACTGGAGATAATAATTTGTTTCATGGAACTGTATTTTATGAAAGGTGTGGTGCACCAGAAGAGCTGTTCCGTGGAGCAAACAGCAATCAATTTGCACAGCCTTTCATCAAAACCTTTGTTGCACTTTTTTCTTTTATCTCATCCATGGAATGTCCTTGACAGTCCCCAAAGCTCCAGCTTGAAAAGCTTTTGGTTCACGGGGTTTTCAGCAAGAGCTGACCCTTGCTGGGTTGCTCTTGTTGCAAGGATGCTTCTGAAGAGAGACCCAGATGTTGCACAGCTAGGTTCTGTGGTCTGCATGTCCTGGCAGAGCTCCCCAAGGGACGGGGACCTGCCTGCCTCTTCAAGCAATGTGTAGTTGTGTGGATTTTCCAAAGCTGCTGTGTTAGCCTCTGTGCGTTTACCTCCTGCTCTGAATTAGCTGATTTGACCTGACTGACTCTCATGAAAGCAGCCAGTTTTCTTCGCTGTAGCATTAATACATTTTTAAAGCTCCTCTTGAATTACTGTTAAAGTTTTTCCACTCATTTTGTTTCCTGGACTACCTCTCAGAAGTGCAGGCCAAATCCTGCTGGAGTTTGGATGTGCTGCACGACTGCAGCCTGGGCCATGGAAGCACCCTGTTGTTTCTCAGCTATTGAGAAGCAAGGGTTTTGAAGTCTAGGTACTCAAAAAGAGTCAGAAAAGAAGCCTGTTGCACATTGTGAGTGGTTGTTTGGAAAGTGTGATGCAAATATTTTGAATAAAATTTCAGGTCCGTAACTGAGTTTGAGAGATGAGTGTTGTACACCTGCTCTCAAGTACCTTTTTCCTAGTTCTCTAGTGCTGGCTGCAGGTTTACAGTACTTCATTCATTGGGCAGAATAAATTTCCTCTCTAGTGGGGAGCACTGAGCATCAGCAGGGTTCTTGTGTCAAGCACTGATCTGCGAGGGGGAAGGTTTTGTCTTCCCTGGGAGCCCAGCTGTGATTCTTACTGAATTCTTGCAACTGTATGTGGTGTTTTTACTGTTGACATTGCTCTGTAAGTCCAGCCAGAGCTCAAGCCATTCTGCAGCTAGGCACAGCATGTGGGAGAGAAGAAAAGAGGAAAAGGCATTTTGTCATGTTTGCAGCTCTGTCACAGTGGGACCACGTACAAATAAGAGTATTCTTCCAGCTGCTATAATCTGAGGTTCTTGTTGTAGGTGGTTTTAGCATCCAAGAAGTACTGGAATCCAGGAACAGTCTGGGTGCAGTGGCTTTCACAGCCACGTTTCCACACTGGGGACAGCATCCACTAACAGCCACCTGGGGGTTTCCACACCATGGCTGAAGCTGCATTAGTATCTTTCCAATGCGAGTCCACTTCAATCAGCCTTTGGATCAAACCTTCCCTGCCAAACTGGATGGGGGTTTTGTCATGAGAAGGTCTTTCCCCAGTTAAGGTGGTTCAAAGCCAATGCAAGAGTGTCGTTAAGCGCTGCCAGTGCTCTTGTCCAAGGAGCCATGATGAAGAGACATGCACTCCTCTTTGAACTGCAGTGTTCTCCAGCAACAGATGCTGCCATGGTTGAAATGAAATCCTGTGGCATTACTTACAGCTCACATTATGGTGGTGACCAGGTCATCATGCCAAAAGCAAATTTATTGCACGACAGCTTTTTATTGCATCAATTTTTTTGCTGGCTGTTTGCAGCCACCAGTTCAGATTCCCAGAGCCAGCCTGGGTTCTGTGCCCACTGTTGAAGATTAGCAGCTGTGTTCCATCACCTAGGGATTTCCCCCGGCTAGCGTGACCTTTCCCAGCCTAATCCCCCACAGGCTTGTAGGTGGATTTCTTTTCCCTTATCAAATGCATAAAAATTTTATTAGCCCCACCCAGCCTTTCTCTTCCATTCAGCAGCATGTGGCCGCTCACTGAGTCACTTCATGGCCATTGTTTTATCTGTCTGAGCAAAACCCCTGTGGATTAGAGGTTACCAAACAAGGCTGGGCCTTCACACAGGCAGGGTGCAGATGTGTCCCAGCAGTGGCCACCCACTGTGCCATAGGCACACTTTGGCATCCTCCTGCTGTCCCTGCCTAGGTGCCCTCTTTGCTGGGTGATGAGAATGATGGCACTGATCTTTTCTGTTTGGAATGCACTTCACTGATGAAAAGGGCTATAAATGAAAGAGGTGTTCATGATGGTGATGATAATAGGGCAAATTGGGTGCATTAAAAAAAAAAAAAAAAAAAAGATAACCAAACCATTCTTGCTCAGAAAAAGATCATTTAACCTATCTCCAGGATGCTTCCTTTCTTGAGACCATGTTAGTCCTGCTCAAGTCCATCAGCCTTTGAGGCTGGTTGAGTGGAAGAGGAGTGAAGTCTCTCGGCCATTCTCTACCATGGAAAGAAAAGGGCACTCAGCAAATACTGCTGTGTGTCCTGAGGTGCTTCTTTCTTTGTTTCTTTGCTTTACTTGATATGCCCAGCAGCATACAAGCTGGTTTTTTTATGAATAGCAGTGCAAGGTGGCTCATTTTGGAGGATTCCAGAGGATCACTAGGGGCCACACTATTATTACATAAAGTCAATTAAAGAGCATACATGCACATCCCATTGATTTGATTTAGAACTAACGAAAGCTTCGGTAATGTGCAATTACAAGAAACTTAATGACCCCTTTATATTGAATGCAACTTCTGTGGCACCTAATATGCTTTGATGAATTGCTCATTATGTGCGATGTTGGAAAAGCTTCTAAAAAGATTAATAATTGTATAATCGATTGAGAAAATCAGTTTTATTTGGCTTTTTTTAAACTCTGAAATCAGTAAGCCATAGAAATTATGGACCTTCTTGTGCTCTCTTTTTTCCCTGCTGTACCCCCAGAATTATTGTTTTTGTAAAGCTAATCTGACACTTTTCCAGCATGTGGAGAAAAGCCCTTTCTTGTGTCATGTAGAAAGGTGTGGCCTGATACAGATGGCCATGTGAGGTCCTAAAGGTTGGTGTCAGCTGCCCACAGAAATCACCGGTGCTCAGCTGGATGCCTGCACATGGGATGCTCCTTTGGCAGGGCATGAAGTCTCCAAGTCGCAGCCTTCAGCACTAGACTCAGAGTTTTGTTACATGGTCCAGTCCCACTCCCCCTCTCCCATTCACTTCTGGTACACTTGGGAAGCTGTCAGCCCTTGGCGGCATCAGATGGGCTTTAACCTTACTCTTCTAACCCTAGGATACTTTGAGAGCCTTGTGTCTCAAGTGTTATCCATGCTTCAGTTGACAGCAAATCTTGGGAGATGGGATCAGGAATATGAGAGTAAAAAGACAAAGAAAAGGAAGTTTAATTTCAGTGACATTCAAAATTTAACACTGCCAGAGATGTCTGGAGGCTAGAAAAGCAGGCAAATGCAGAATTGCTTAAAATTTGTTTCAATTTTGAATCTAGTCTTGTCACACTTCAGGGCACAAATCATGAGTTCTGAGTGCTGGGGTCTGGCAACACTGTTTTACTGTTGGGCACAAGATTGAAAAGGAGAACTCTTCACCAGGATCTTTGCATTACTGTATTACTCGTGACAGGGGCAAATTCCTGTTGTCTATGGCAAAGGGGTGCATGGTCTTCCTTACTCCTTCCAGACTGGTATCCACAAAGCTTCCAGCAGCGCTGACCTCAGGTTTTGGCTACCTTAGGTAGAATTTGTGTAGTTTATCTGTCGTGTGGAAATTTTGTGTAAAACGTAAAATATGTCTGTTTTGTTTCCCTTACAGATGCTCTTAGGAACGTAAACACATCATTTTGGTTACAATGTGGTTTATTTGTTCATTGCCCAGCCTTACCCTCACACATGTGTGTATGTGTGTGTCTGATGAGGCTTGCATCATACTGTGGCAGATCCTGCTGCCTCTGCACAGCCCTAATCCCCGTCTCCCCGGGCATGGTTGGCCTCAGTGAGGGCCACCTGAAATTCCTCTTGAGTCCCTGATTCTTTGGTAAAAAGGGCAAATCAGATTAAGTGCAGCCATCCTCAGAGAGTAAAAACAAATTGAAGTTTAGACTCCAGTGTGTTGGAAATCACCAGCTCTGCTGAATCCTGCGCTAATTTCCAGCAGCCGGGGAATTCATCCCTAAGTGTTTGCAGAGCAAGAGACACAGGGTGTTTCCAGGGCTGCATATGGGAGGGATGAAAAAAATGGAAACCCAGAAATTTTGGTGCGTTAGGATGGGACTCATTTAGTCTGGGCATTAATTCAAGAGCCCCAGTTAAATTGCTGCCTCACAGTGCTGTCATCACACTACAAGGAACCTTTCCCATTAGCCCTCCGCAGTGCAGCCGACCTGGGAGGCTTGGAGTTGCTAAACTAAATAGGGCAGAGGGTAGAGCAGGTAGGAAAATGACTCCGTGGTAATGGCTGTCATGCACAACAATGTCTTCCATCGTGCCAAGCTGACGTTCTTTTGGGAGGATCATGTTTTATTGAAACCTGCTACTTGTTGTCACTCACTTGCTCCACTGTCCTATTCGCTGTCTCCAAAAATAGCATGCCCTGTGGTAGTGGCTTATTATGATTATACAGATAAAAATAAGTTTAAGGTTTAAACACATCCAGGACACCTGAGGTAATACAAGATCTGACTTCTTTATGGAACATGTGAAGTTATATTTTCCATTGCTTCACAAGACTTGTTTTGTTTGGTTTTTAATTCAGTAAGCTTTCATGTGATTTATAGTTTTGCATTACAGTTCGGCACCTTTGGAATTTATATCACTGTTTTCTGTTGTTTTACCTCACTCACAGGACAATACTTAGTACCTTTGAAAAACAGTTTCTGTAAAAAAAACATATTTTTTCTGTGATTTGAGTAAAAATTCTGTGTTGTTTGTTGCAGTTTTCATATGTCAAAAAGTAGTGATGCTCGTTAATAGTGAGGAAGTAGGTACCCTGATAAAAATTTAGAATTTTAGTCATGGGGTGGTTTATACTGGGAGCCTAATTTTTTTAGTCACTATATATGCATCTTATATTTAGACATTTTTCTCTTAAAATAAAATCTCTACATGGAGATAAGAAAAAAGAAAACTTTCCTCCTGTATTCATGCTTCCTCTGCATTCATTTGCAACTTTGAATTCCTCTTCAGTGATTCCCATATGTGGCATTTCATCTAAAAGAAGGACATACAAGAGCACAGAAGCCTGATGGAGCAAGATATGGCATCCCTGCTGGTGGAAAAAATCCCAGGGCAATAATTATAGGCAGCAAAGTGAACATCATACTACAAAGCATTACTACAGGTAGCGTGGTGTCAGAGTCAAACTCATGTAGTCACTTCAGAGCTATGTGTGCCTGACTCTCTTAGTGTGCTGAATGGTGACAGCAGAAATTCAGAGCACTTGTGGGTACATCCACGCTGTGTAATGAGCTGTGTGGAGAGATCCCTGACCTGGGTGTCACTGTAATTGTACCCATGTGAGGCTTGACCTGAGCTAGTGAGTTCTACCAGGAGGCTAAAACAATGAGCCAAACCAAGGCAGTTTTGCTTTCAGGACTGCTACTTGTTTCTGGAGGTGGCTCAAACCTTCCACAGACCTTCTGGAGGCTGTGACACACAGAAGCTTTGCAGTCTGGCCAGTGTCAAACACAGTCCAAATGACGTCTCCAGTCACAACACTGCACTGCTTGGGCAGTAACACCCATCTGAAAGGTGAAGCATTATTGTCCGGACATGGCAGAATCGGAGCATGATTTACCGCAGGTTTTTCACACACATAGGTTGAAAGGTGCAGCTGGTATTACTTGTATTTTCCACACCATATGAACCAATCAGAGCAGGCTGCTTTTGTTCATTTTCATCAAGAGAGCGTTACAGCGTCTCAGACTCTTGTCTTCGGTTCTGCTCCAGGTTAGAGGCAGTGGTCCCCAGCGGACACAGGCGGATGTGAAGTAAAGAGCAAAGGTTGGTTAGTCAGCTGTGGATGGAAGCTTCATGTGACCCTGCATGCCTGGATGTCTTGGGACATGCCATGTGGCACTTGCTATTGATAAGGAAACCAAAAACCATCCTGAAGGAGCTGAGTTGATGCCATTGCTATTTACAGGGCAACAGGGGCATGTGAATCACAAGGTGTCAGCTCAGTGCAAAACCTCTGAGTGTCCTTCTGCCTAAACTCTTATCACACCTCTGTTAAAAAAGAATGGAAAGCCATGAAGCTCATTTGAGGAAGAGTGCATCATAAAGGGGCACAACAGTAAATACAACCTAGACTCCTCAATCTCCTTGCAAAAGCCTTTCTGGGCTCCTGCTGACATGGATTGAAGTCATGGGAACAGTGGTCTTTGACTTTCCCATATGTGACAAGACAGCACTTTCACCCAGACAGAAACTGTAGACTTAATGTTACTGCTTGCAAAGTGAAAAGGGATGGTGTATGTTTTCAAACTGATAGGATTCACCCACAAAACTGTAGACTCAGCTCTTTTTAATTGTGAGTTTGACCATGGCTCTCAGCTCACTTCCCATTTTTTCAGACTCTTGGGTGACTTTCACCTTTAGGAGTATGAAGTCTTCCAGACTCTCTTATTTGTATTCCCAAAAAGCTCCCCAGTTGGAGAAACCCCCCTCCACGTGCCCTCTCCCAACTCCCTGCACCACTGACCTTGTAGCTTCTTTGCTCTGAGCAGGATCAGTGTCTGAGCTGGAAGGCAGAACTTTGTCTCAGAAGAACAGGTATTTTATTAAAACAGAAGGCCACATTGTTGTCCATATTAGTAGTCGGATGCAAGGAAAGCAGAAATCTGCAGAAATTTAAAGTTTTGCCGATTTATGGAATCCATGTACAGCCACCAAATGTTAAAAATACTACATTTCCTATGAAGTTCACATCTATATATGGATCCCACATTTGTACAGATATAGCTGGTTGTCCTGTTCCATGCAGGAACCCAAACTGGTGCATCGGTAAGACACTGATTTTGCTAATTAGTGAAGTAGAAATTTCCATTGCAAGGGCATTTCAAAGCAGAATTAAATACAAGAGGAAAAAACTCCTTATTAAACTAAAATGTGGGGTAACAGCTCACCACATCCTGCTACTGTGGCATCTGCTGTTTAGCAAAGGAAAGGTTCCTCTTTCAGAAACCTTGACAGGTAGAGAGGTCACGTGTTATCTGCATTTCTCAGCATTATTATTTTTTTACTTTTCTGTCAGTGGAAAAGCTGAACATGACAATGGAAAATACCAGTTGAGAGAAGGCATTGTGGGGAACTGTAGGTGTTAGCTATGAAAGCGACAGTGGCCTCCCACCCCAAAGCCAGCAGAAAAACAGTCAAAAAAAATCTGATGACAAAGGTGCTGTAAATCATAGTACTCAGCTGTTTGGTCTGATAGGGATCAACCTGGTGCTTTAAGGGAAGTGTTGTGCTACTCTAGCCATTGAAGATTAAACATCTTGCATGCTATTCTAGATCTGCTGCTAAGCTGAATGTAGGGCCTGCAACAAGCTGGGTAATCATTTGCATCTGTCCTGGTTTAAAACAGGTCTTTGTTAGTACTCAGGTTATGTTGTTTTAAAAATGAGTGTAAAGCCATTGCAACTTTTCTTTGAAGAATGTTGTGCTTATTCAAAACCCCGCCACTCCTGGAATGGTACTGCAGACATGAATGGATGTGTATCCAAGCAGCTGGGGAATCAAAGCCTAGAGTTTGCTTTAGGAATGAAACTCAAACCTGGGCCAGAATACTGCTTGCACTGAATACTGCTGTTCTGTGGAGCACACACAATCCTCTTGTAATAGCAGGTTTAAAAGTCAAAACTTGAGCATTCAAGACTGCAACCAGCTGATTCTCCTTAACTGTGTAATAAATATCTTGTTACAAAGGTGGGAGCTAAGAGAAAAATGCCAGTTACTTTATCTGCATGATCAGATCTTGCCTCTCTGGGAAGTTCTGCAGTGGTCCTACAGGATTAAGTGGAGCTCTGAGAATACCAAAGGGATAGATGGCAAAGGAGATAGTGAACAAGGAACAGTCCACTCAATTACCTGAAACATGAATTAAATTTACAAGAAACAAATTTAAAACAGAAAAAAGTACTTTTTCCACCCTCACATCAGTACACTGTTGAACCCATTTCTACAGGAAACTGTGAAGGCCAAAACAGGTTCAGAAAGTTATTAGTTAACTTAATGGAGGGAAGATCATCAAAGTTCAGTAGAAGCAAGGATGCAAACCTGTGGCCCACCAAGTCCTTCAGCAGAGCAAAGGTGTGCTAGAGAAAGCATCACTGAAGGTGTACTGGTTCTTCTGCTCTTTCCCAAAGGACTGACAGTAGTGGTAGTTGTGACACTGGTGTGGATGGGCACACAGGATGCTTCAGCAGAACCATACTTCAGTAACAGAGAATTTGATTTGCTGTTGGGAAGGACAATCTTGGGTCAGCCTACAACAAGAATATTGGTGTTTTCCTGCCAAATGAAATAAAAATCCGTTTGCAGTCAAACAAAACATTCCAAGACATTCCATTTGATGCAAAATAAAACATTTCCTAGCATGCAACAAGAATGTTAACATGTTTTGGTGTATTCAAAGGAAGCAAATTTTCCAGAAATCAGAAATAAAAGACGTGGAGAGTCTTCATGGGAGTGCTGGACCATGCAGTTGGGGGTGGCGGGGAGCATCCTTCCAGCCAAACCCAGCAAGCATCACCCAGCACACTTGAGATGCACTTACCTCCTGGCTTTCCCCTATTCCCACCCACCAGAGGGTTTTCCTTGCCGCCTCAGGTGTCTCGGCGGGCAGTGAGGGAAAGCCCGCTCACATCACACTTCCCCTTTCATCCCTGCTAGCGGTCTGCCACTGCAAGATCAGCTGTGCTGCCACGTATTCCCCCACCTGGGCCTTTTGCGTGCACCCTTGTCCCTCTCTGCAGTTTTTTTCCACTGCATTATTGGGAATCTTTTACATTTTTGACACTTCAGTGGGTAAAGGAGAAACAAGCAAGTGAAATAGTGAAATACAGAGAGCTGTGTCTGAGCCATGCTGTCCACAGACCACTGTGGAGAAAAGAGATGTTGAGTGTCCTCTTGGTGGTTTGTGCCCCGTTTGATTGTGACATCCGGTGGCAATGGGTGCACTTGGGTTGAGGTTCAGCTGTCTCCCGCATTGTCTACTGACTGTTGTGGTGACATTGTCTACTGACTGTTGTGGTGACATTGTCTAGTGACTGTTGTTGAACAACTGCCAGATGTTGTTGCATGAGGACACCAGGCTTATTCATCAAGGTAGCAGAAGTCCACCTCTCTTTAGAGAGTAATATAAAATAAAAACAAGCAATAAACTGCTGTGACTCAATAACAAAATACGAGTGATTTCAGCTGGGGACAGATTGATTCGGCTGCTGAGAGATGGAGAGACTGTGACCCAAGGAGCACCGTGATCTCATGGCCTGAGCCAAGGCAGGTGATCTCCCAGCTGAAAGGAAAAGCTGTGTCATATCTGGAGCAAGACATGTTTCCTACGGCACTCAAGTGACAGAGGATCAGCTGAGAGTACCTGGAGCAAGTGGAAGGGGCAGCCTCTTAAGTGCCTAAGCTGGTTTCAGAGATGGACCTTCAGCTCATGTCATCAAGTTGCTTCTAAAATACCTTTGCTACATGCTTTAATAGGGGAAAATGTGAACTGACAGGCTGAGGCTGTTGTTTTTGAAAGTATTACTGAAAGAATCAAGCAAGCAAGAGTAACTCAGCAAGTGCTATAGCATTAGAGATTTGAGGTGCCTTGGTGCTAATCCTGACTAAGATGGGGACGTTTTTCACATTTCCACCTCCCTGTCCCCATGAAATACCAGTGATGTTCATGTTCATGCTTTACAGAAGCACTGTGAAGATTCATTGTTTAATGTTTCTAAGCACTAAGTAACTGTACAAAAAGCGAGGATAGCCCTGACTAGTATCTTATTTTTATTTGATTTAACAGAAGCTTTGAAGGAAAGTTAGCAAAACTATGATGTTGCCTGGCCGGTAGGAGGGTTTGTTTTCACTGTCACATAAAACACAAAGGTATTGCTGGGTGGTTTTGCTGCAGACCGGAGAGTGCCTTGAGAAGTTTATCACAGAAGCTATCTTTACAAAAGCATCATGGCAGAATCATTCCTCAGAAGTGTGCTGTTTGCATTGAAGGCAGAGACTCAGTCCCTAAAGCTCTCTGGAGTCTGGCCACATGTAAATGGAGCAGCACTTCTGGCTGGGTTTGGATGCCTGCAGAGCAGTCTTTGCCTCAGTGCAGGGCTTGCCACTTGAATTTGTTTTTGCTGTTTGGTGATATTAAAGATGAACTCCACGGCACTCTCAAGAAGAAGAACTGCTTTGTCTTTTCACAACTTTTTTCCATATATCCTAGTTTGTTGCTGTAAATAGATAGTTACAAATGCAACTGATATTTCCTCTCTGAAGTAGGGTGTGTGTATCCATTGGTAGAATTGGTTTTGGTGGCCAGGACCTGTGACACAAATCCTGACTGATTCATGTGCTGCAATTGCAAAGTGGGCAATAGGTCTGCAGGAAAAAAAAAACCAAGTCATAAAAACCAACACCAAACATACCCAACTAATTGCTTCAGGAAGCTGGTTTTGCATAGGCTTGGTCTTTTCCAGTAAACACATGAAGTTATCTGGATTACTGTGAAGAGCAGCCCACAAGGATAGGAAAGTGCTTCCATGACGTGGACACGTTTCCCAGTCCTGGCAGTGTTAGGGAAACTCAGAAGCAGTGATAGCCCTGCTGATGGCATTTTGTCTATCTCCGTGTAAATCAGATGGTGGCAGTTGCTGTAGGGAGGTGAAGTGGAAATAAAAGGGATGTTGTGTAGTCCACTGTCGATGACCTTTGCCAGGTTCAGTCATTTCCTGTCCATCTGCCAAAAATCACACGGACATAATTGGAGTGTGGGAAACTCTATTGCTTGATGATCTTCAGGGGAGGGAGAAGAGAAAGAAAGAAGACTCGTGAATAAGGAAAACAACACTTTATCAGTGGAGATGCAGTCTGACTGGCTGATGCCGAGATAACAGACCTTGTTTATTCTCTCCTCTGACTCTTGCCAGGGGAGTTTTTTTAACTTGTTTGTCCCTCTCATCTGTTTGTGTGGATAGAAGTGAAGAGTGCATGTCCACGTGTGTTGGTCACCACAATGGGAGAATACATGTTTAAACATGTTACCAGCTCCAGGGAATGGTCAAGCATGCACCAGTTTCCTCTTTTCCTTTTTTTTCCCGTAGTATCAACCCACAGTGGAAAAAATCAGCATGTGAAGTTGTATTCTAGCTAGGCATTGCAGCTGCACATACCCAGGTTCAGTGACTGGCAGCTTTCTGCCACCAATATCTACCCTAGCTAATATACTTTTCCAAACCCTTTTTGTGGAAGGAGTAGATTATTCTAGGATCTCCTGTCGTCCTCCTGGCTTTACATTTCTGAGGCAGTTCTAGAGCAAATGAAATGTTTTATCTGTAACCAGTTTGAAATATTAAGTATGTTTGATGCAATCAAGGATCCAGGATGCTGCTGGTTTTGTGATGCCTGGTTTTACACGGTATTTAGCATGTTAATAGCCTCGGTTAATCCTGCTGGTTTTGCACTGTGATCAGCCTGTACAAGCTACCTGGTGATGTCACACTTACTGTTCAGAGCTGTACTGAAGCTGTCAAGGAACGAGTGCGAGGTCGGGGGGGTTGTGGACTGAGGAGAACTGCCTGCAGCAGTGGGATGCTAATCGATTCCTTTTCTTGTCTTCTTTCTTTGCAGTAAATGAAATTATAAGGAATGACCTTTCCAGTACCAATGTCCACTCATAGCTTTCAGTGTGGGCCTGGTATGAAATACACACTTTTGACTTGGCTGGCACATCACCTCGAGTCGGGAGATGCCGAATGAACTGAAGACGTTGCCTGGTACCACTCTGATCTTCCACCTTAATGAATGTCAGGAACTGAATTTACCTCTTGCTTACAAAGAAGTAGCTCCTCAACTTCAACTGATGAAACAGCTTTTTTAAAAGAAAATCATCTCAGAGAAGAGGGAGTATACTCCAAGACAGCGCATTTCATGGGACAAAACTAGGAAACTCAGCAAAATCTGAGCGCTTCTTCCCGTTGCTGATCCTTCTGGCACGGCACCGCTGGAATACAGCCCTGGAAGTGCCTTATTTTACCAGTTTGTGGCATCAGGGCATTTTTAATAAACTTTGAATTCACTACCATTAAAAGTGTTGGTAGGTGCAGAAACTCTAGAGCTTGAATTCTGGAGAGTGATATTGGAAAAAAGCATAGGACTCTGCGGCAGAGTAGGGAGAGCAATCCCGACTCCAGTAAGACACGTTTATGAATTCCAGAATTCCCTCAGCTTTTCCTCTGCTGTAATCTACAGCCTATTGCCTTATTCTCAGTGCATTTCAAAAGCCTCCTGATTTGTCATCATCTCAGCTTTCGTTTGCATATTGTCTTTATTACATGCTAATGAATCATAGGGTTGGTAGTAGTAGCATGGTAAGATTTTGATTTCGATCCAGCTTCTGTCATAGCACAAGTGAGTTGAATAGCACAAAATAAAAAAAGGTTGATGGACAAAAAATTGAAATCTATCTTTTACATGATAGATGAATGTGTATGCATGTACATACATACTAGTATATATGCATATATTTAAATATGACAAATAATATAGATGATTGCCTAGTAAGGGCACTGAATTTAGCAATAATTTCAATTTCTGAGAATGCATTTCAAATCCACAGCAAATACTTCAGCTACTTCTTTTGAGGGTTTGTTGCACCTAAAGCAGGTATGCATTTTCTTTCCTCACGCAGTTAAGCAAGCACTTTAGATAGGCAAGAAGGATGCATACAAGATACATGTTATTTACCAAATGTCAGAATACGAGTTATAGTAACTGTAAATACCATTATGGAAGAATGTAAAATATTTGTTCAGTTATAATATTATTATTCCGCAGAAGCCTTATAACTCTCTGCTATGTGTAAGGAAAAGGATGTTACCAAAAACCCACCTCGGTTTCACATGCAGCGCTGTATAGTGTGTTTTCAGATTAGCTAATGTTCCTGGAGCTACAGGTAGGCATGTAGTGTAGCCTTCAACATTGTATTTTTTACAATCAACCGCTTATTATATAACTAGAAACAAGCTATTACTTCACGTAACCAAAAAAATTTAAAAAAATAAAATAAAAACAAAACTAAAATAAAATAGCATGATTTTAAATTAAAAATGTTTAACATTAATATCGTGCCTTAGGAATCTGTGCCCCCTCCTGGAAACACATCCAAACTACACCCCCGAGCTGGGGTGGCTCCTTAACCCCGATGCAATGAAGACTGAACAGGTTTCACAAAAAGGTGAAATCCAACTAAGTGTTTTAAAACATTATTCTGTATAATTATGTCTTACTTTCTTTAGGAAAAAAATGAAAGCCATATTTGTCACATTTGCACATTACTGTGAAGACATGAGAATATAATATGGCTCTGTGTACATAAAATGCTGTTACTGGTCCTAATAATAATCTGTTATTCCTCACCTGTTTAATCCCAATTACTTACCCTGTATTTAGCATTGTAGACGTTGCATGAAACGTTTCTTATAGACTGCCATATGAAAAGTTAAAAAGCTCAACAGATGTCAGCTTGACTTGTAGCTAGAAAATAGAACTAATAAAGCAAAATGTTTTGCTGGAAGCTAGTCTTAGAGTGGTTCATTTTATGTTATCTTGAAAAGTCTTCTTTTCTCATATAAAATAGCATTTTTACATTATATACATATATCTCTCCATTTCTTCTATATGAAGCTGCTTGCATCCTGCTAATTTAACCATCCTAGTATGGAAGCAAAGTCTCTTGTGAACAGACTCCTCTTCATTTCCCCACTGCATTTAAAGACATTGCTCCCAAGAAGAGGAAATTATATATGATACAATCCTCAGATTTTATTCTCTCGTTATTTCAGAAATGTCAATAAACTGTGTATGGAGGAATCTCTGATTATGCCAAAGCATTTTTTTATTCATACACTAAATACCTTGGGTGAGGCTTTAACTGTGCAGGACAATGCACACACACACACAGAGGCACATTTCAGCAGTAATTTTAGAGAAGTTTTCAAATGTATGGTTTGGCTATGTTGCAGCTCCTTCATTCTGATTTTTATTTTTCTCTTTAAGCTATTTTGGAAAAAAAAAAGACCCCAACCTGTTACTTTAAGCCTGGATAATGGAAGAATATGCATCTGTTGTATATGTACTCATAAAATAAAAATGAAAGCAGAAATATTTCCTGTATGAGACTGCTATGTTGTTTCTGTACATGTGTTATGGTTGTTGCTGTCAGTTTAGGAAAATGGTTTTCATCAGCCTTTTTGAAAACAAAGCAAAACCAAAAAGCCACAACACTCTGAACGTGAAGGTCAGTGCATTCAAAAATAGGTACATTCAAAAATACCTTTGCCAGGGATGATTCTGACTATGAAAAAGAGCCCTTTGGATGAATCTTAAGTGGTGAAACAAGCTACCTTATTAATCATGCAACAAAGTACTTGGCATCTTGTGTGCATTGCTTGGACAGCAGTTTATTTTGCTCTCCCTGGAACTATTTCTGAAGCGTGTGGGTTGCTAAGGGTAGGCTTGGGATCTGTGGCCTTCAGTGAAGTACAAGAGACATTTTTGTTAGGCTGGAGGCTTTGGTAGCCCTGAGGGAGAAGGGCTGGCCGTGGGCTGGCAGGAGGGGATGTCTGGCCACGAGCTGCCTGCGATGTGATTGATGGATCTGATCTGCATGATGTATCCTGTTCCCTGAACCCCCTTGCTGCTCTGCCCCAGAGGAGAAGGGGTGACAGGACTGTGTCAGCTTAGTAAAAGCTGGGCTGAACACGGCTCTGGGCTTCTGTCAGCTCATCAGGTGGTGCCTCTGTATGCACCAACATCTGACACCCAATGGGCCAAATCATACAGAAATGCTAAGAAAACCTGAGCTACTTCAATTTTTCAGGAACAAAGGCAAGTTGAAAGTATACAAGCATGCCTACCACAGCAGCCTGGGTTTACATAAGCACTTAAAAAATATTCAAAAATTCCTCAAGAAGAAGGAGACACAAATATGCATTGGAGTCTTTGTTGAAAGACCTTGCTCTGCCTTGGGTTTCTCTTCCTGTAAGTATGAAGTGCCACTCCCTGCTCAGTCCATCACACCTGGCTTCCCTGGGGCTGGTACCCAACGCCTGGCCATTTAAAGAGAGGCAGATGCTCTGAGCCTATCAAAACCCAGATAGGGCCCAGCTCTTCAGAGATCGGTCAAAGAACTCTTTCTCTGCTTCCCAGTCTGGAGGGTGGAAATAGTGATATTTATGCCTCATGGACAGCATGAGCTGTATGGTTGGTGAGGTTCCTGGAAAAAGGAAAATACTGAAAACTCAGTCACAAATTCTCCTGGAGACCATGGCATTTTGTATCAAAGCAAAATGTCACAAACTGAATTCACCCAAGCAACTTCACTCACTGTGTTACCTGGCCTCCTGTGAGCTTCCTTTCCCCCCCATTTCCACACATCCTTCACTCAAAGCACAGCAGACCCAAGCACAGCTACATTAACCGTATCTTGACCAGACTTCTCCAGGCAAAAATAGCCTTCAGCAAACTCCTAACTGACTACTTTCATTCATAACCAAAGCAGAAGGTGAATCCCACACATCCATCTGGTACTGTTTGACTAAATAGCCTTGCTGGAGTCATGCCTTTGAGATTTTTTCTTTCCAGCTGAAAATGGCAAATTTCGAGGAGTTAAGTTTCTTGGACAGAGTTGTACTGCCTTGAAGCTAAGCTTTCCTTCACCATGTGTATAATTTTATTGTCGTCATCACTGTAAATCTATTGAATTTGTCTCAGTAAAAATAAAACAAAATCCCCCTCATCAAGTACATTACAGAGGAGTGTTAAGGTCAGTGACATACAACCATTTTAGTTTCTGTAGCTCTTTTCAAACATTGAGTCTAATTTTATGTCATAAGCAGTGATCTGGTTTTTCATCAAACTAAATTGAGTCCTCTCTTCTCCACCTTTGCACGCACTTGCCCAATATGGAGGTCAACTCTTGCCTATTTTAGTTTGCCAATACAATTTCCTCTTTCTCAACAAGTTAATATTTTTCTTCTTTGTGCCTCTTTACAAAAAAATAAAAATGTTTTGATTCTCTTCAGGTAGCCAAATAATTTGTTCTGAGCAGATCAGTTACAGATTCTCAAACTGTTGGCTTTAATTACAGGTCGTCCTTGAATCCAAAAGTAGGGGTTTTTTTGCCAAAGAATCTTTTTGTACTTTGCAAATTTGTAGAGCTTTAACAATTCAAACTTACGTGTTTTCAGGATTTAAGACAACTGGTGGTGTACCTGGAACTTGCCATCACCCATGGGCACATTAGCAGTTGTCATTTAAACTGAAAAGTTTCTGGCTGTAGTGCTTCCTTAGCTACTTTCAGGGACAGACAACCCACAAGCCACTCTTTGCATATGTGACAAATTCATTTTCAGTCATTTTAGGAAATCCCTTTTTTTTCAGCTTGGGGGAGGAGTTTCCAAAGATGGCATCAGTGTCAGTTTCCAGCACCTCTTCTGAATTAATTTCACACTCAGCTCCTGTACCCATCCTGTTTCCAGTGCTGCTGATGAAGAGCTTTTTAGTCCAGAGTAACAAAGCAAACACTGGCAGTGGGCACTGGTGGCAGAGCTGCAAAACGTCCAGGAAGACACATGGTGTGGGGTCCCAAAACTCAGAGTGATGGTGTTCCCATCCAGCCGGGGGACATTCCAATAACACCAGCTTCATGGTACTAGGGGGGGAGGAGAGACCTCTGGGTCTTGCCAGAAAATACTTCAGTGCATGTCACGAATCTTTTAACTGCAAAATCTGGGAGTTTTCTGGTCTGGTTTGTTTTGGTTTTTATAGGAAAAATTACATTTCCTCCAACATGAAATCATTTGCTCTACTTATTTTTGGGGTCTTTTTTTCTTTAATTCTCTACTTAGAAAATACAAACCACATATTATTTTTGATCAGGTTGATCCAGACTGCACCTTCTTTCCCACTCATTCCCCTCCAAATCTCCAGGATGGGCTGCTTTCCCAGACAACGGCTCCCCCTCCACCCAAGCAGAGTTGCACAGGCATCACACTGTCTCTGCCCAATTTCTTGAACAGTTTTTTTGCAGGAACTCCTCATGGATCTTTCCGGCCTCCCTGGACCCTTTCCAGGGCTCCTGCCTGGGCTGAGTTGATCCAGCTCTCATCCTCATGGCAATGTCTTTTTTTGGTTTTTTTGGGTTTTTTTAACCACAGGTTTCTTGTACATTTTATTTTACTAAACAAATCAGCTCTGGTCAGATGTCAACACTAAATTAAGCCCACAGCTTCTGGTGTATATAATGAGTTACCCCTGTGCTTTTCACCCACCCCACACATGGAGAGCCACTCCTCTGGTGCTGAACCCCATGTGCCCTGCCTGCACACCATGATGGCTCTGGCAGCAAGCTTCTTGAGAAGGCAGCAGGAGCCACAGCCTTTCCCAGCCAGCACCGTCAGCCAGGCAGAGAGGGGAGGCCCACCACAGCACAGTCCATGAGGCCCTGGCTGCACTGCCCCACCAGGGCTCAGTGTGGGCTGGCCAGACCTGGGCTGAGAACAGCCACAATTCACCACACCTGTGGAAACAAACCTGGTGCCAGTGCGCCCCTGGGACATGCCCCAGGGAGACCATGCTGGTCACAGAAATTAAAGTGGGTTTATGGAGCTTTCTCCACCCAGTAGTGGGTGGGGAGATGGGAGAAGGGGCTCCAGGGCCAAGGCTGAGCAGCAGAGGTGATGCGTAGGAGGGAGGGAGGGAGAACAAACTCTGCCTGACTTGCAGGATGAGTCTGCAGAGGTGGGTGTATGAAAACTTGTCTATTTTCTTTAACTTTCCAATTGAGCAGTGCGGTCTGGACAGAGGAGGTGTGGAGGGGGGAACCCCATGACTCTGTCCCTGTCCCTCCTTGTCTTCAAGAGCAAAGTTCTTTCATCCGGGAAGTGCCCCTGGGAGAAGGAGGCACCGGGTTTTCTGAGGGGCTCTCTGGTGCAGCCCCTCCCATGACTGGTGACCCCAACCATGCAAATGGCAGCTAAGCAGCTACACGAACACTCAGACCAGCGTAGGAGTTTCTGGTTTGGTTTTCCCTGCAGTGCACGTTGCCACTGATGCTTTAGAAAGCCAGTTTCAAGAGAGGCAAGTGAGATGAGAAAACTCTCTCACAAATGAGAAAGTCAGTAATTTCAGGGTTTAATCCATATAATGTGAGGGGGTGTGCTGGAGGGATGAGACAGCTCTTGGGGGCTGCTCTGCTTAAGCACTATGTGCCTGCTGAAGTACAGCAGCAAAGCACCTGACTCATCCCAGGGCCCCCCTCAAGGCAGGTGATTCCTTGAACCTTCCTTCTTATTAGGAGGAAATTCTTTTCTGTGAGGGTGGTGAGGCACTGGAACAGGTTGCCCAGAGAAGCTGTGGCTGTCCCATCCCTGGAAGTGTTCAAGGCCAGGTTGAATGGGGCCCTGAGCAGCCTGGTCTAGTGGAAGGTGTCCCTGCTCATGACAGGGAGTTTGTGACTAGGTGAGCTTTAAGGTCCCTTCCCACCCAAACCATTCTATGACTGTATGATTCAATAGCAACACTCTTCTTGTTTCAATGTGAGCTGGCAGGTATCAGAGACCTCTGGCAATGTTTGTAGGCACAGGGTGCCAGGGCATCTCTGGCAGTGATTCCAGGATGATGCTGCCTTTAGCAGAGCAGCCCCTTGGTATTGCTGACAGTGACCAAGAGGACCAGGATCACACCATCCCTGTTCAGGATGTGTCTGTGGAGCAGGTTGTCATGCAGTAAAGAGCATCATAAGGGCTTAGATCTGGCAAAAAAATGTTTAGTCTACCCCACCCTTTCTAAAATATGTGTGTGTACCAGACAATAAATAAAGAAATAAAACTTGGTGCTAAAAATAATAGTGGAAAATTATTGTTATATTTGTGGTTCCAATGCACATGATCTGTATGAGATTTACAGGTCTAAGGAGTTATTGATTGACTAATAATGTTAAATAACCTCTTAAATAACACACTGTGTCCTTAAAACATTTTTGTGGCTGAAGGATGTGCATTTTTGGTAATTCAAGTGCACAGTCTGAGCTCTAAAGCAGTGGTCAAGCCCAGGAACAGTACATCACTCATCACTGCTAACTACTGGTCCAGTGGTTGACCCAAAACCCCCATTTCCTTTCCTCACAGCCAGCGCTGTGAAGTGTGGGATAACAGGCGCCGTGCGCGTGTCTGCTAACGCACTTCGCTCCCGATGCAGATTACAGCACGGTTTTGCAGAGTGTCACTCCCACCGGCCGGCCATGCTGGGTGGTGGAAAACACTGAAAGGCCTTTTCTTTCGAGGCAGATCTGTATCAGTTTAATGTGTCTGAACTGCTCAGCTTGAAACGAAAGACACTGAGGCAGCCTGGCCCTGGTGTTTGTGCTTTACATAAAGCTCGTGCTTTATCCAGACTCTTGCAAGCTGCCTCAGTCAGGCCTCCCCAATTTGAGGGCAGTTTTCAGAAGAGCAGAGGTGGTACCTGTGTTTGCCTCCCAGTGCCAGGGACCTCTCCTGCCACTGGCTCCCATAAACACACTCCTGATACTGCTGAGCTCTTGAAGAGCTGGTGTGGGCCCAGCAGCTGGCATGGCACTTGGTCAAAACCCTTTGGGATCTTTTGATTCAAGAAATCAGGATTTTAGCCTCCTTGGGCCTTTTCCATGCTTAAGAGAGCTGACTGCACATAAAGCTTCTCATTTGCTAAACCCAGTGAATCGTGCAATGCAGCACCAGACTGTACTATGTGAAGGCTCTAAATGCCTTTGTTTCTTGCATTTTTTGTGCTTCACAGCAATGCTTCATAACCATGACGAGGAATGAGTTTAAGCCTCTGTGGTCACACATGCAGTTAATCTGGACCGATTCTCAGCTGGAAGATAAACTCAGTCAGTGCCTGGGGTTCCTCTCTCCTCCCGTCTTCTCCCAGCGCGGCTGCCTGTAGCTTGGCAGGCAGACCCCCTTTGGCAGGCACCACATCCTCAGCTTCCCCCGTTCACTGGCTGTGCAATCAGCACGTCGCGTGCTGTGCGTGCATCCCAGTGAGCTCCTGAGGATCCAGCTGCCCTCAGCAGCCCCGGAGAGCAGAGGGGATTTGAGCCCTGGGAGTTCCCAGGTGCTGTTGGCACTGAAACCGGGCCTGCAGGGGTGGCAGTCACAGCAGGACACTCACTGATTCTTGGAGGGCTTTTTTAGCTCCCGGCTGCTTTGTAGCTGACTGGTCATGGCAGCCCAGTAAGGTCTGCTCACACAAGTTTTGCCTGCTAGATGCTGCTCCTCAGCACTGAGATTACACATGAGGATGGGAAAACACCAGTGTTTTTTCAGCCCTGTTTTCTGAATATCCACTTGACTTTGTCAATGGGTTCAGTCAGTGCTCTGAAGTAAGTGAAACCACACATCCCAACAGTGCTGTATTCTGTCTTATAATACAAGTTACCACTGGAGACAATATCAGGAATAATTTCAGTTGATGGGAATTCTCCAATTTTTGTTTTCTTCTATAAAATTTTGCATCATATAAGGAGCTAGCAAAAAAAAATTGAAGAGGAAAACAGTCTCCTTCTTCAGCTGGCTGTATTGTTCACAACTTCGATTATTTTCTTCTTTCTGCAGACCAGCAATTTTGCCCAGTTAAAAGGAACTGGACTGATTTTGATCTTCTACAAGTACGACCATAGTTATTCCTGAATTATGCCAGAATAAGTGAGATCAGAGTTGGGCTCAAAATCCTACTTCTCCAGAGCTTTATGATCAAAGTTATGTTGTGCAAGAAACAGAGAAAGGGTGAAGGGAGTAGAAGACAATTAGCTTTATTGCAGCCCAAAGAAGGGTCAGTGCACCAGCTGTGCTACACACTTTGCCCTTTGGCTGCCTTGCAGAAGGGAAAATTCATGTGCCTCAGCCCCATCATGGCTCTTTAAAGGAGGTGAAGTTGCATCACTTTCATCCCAGCTGATTTCAGAGAAGGTGAAGTTGCATCACTTTCATCCTAACTGATTTCCAGGCTCTGTCTGGCTGCGTTCTTGGGCCCAGAGATGCTGATTATCAGCAGTGCAAGCCCCATTAGCCACCCATCCTGACTGGGGACGTTTGGCTGTACTTGTGCCTCTGAGGTTGTGCCTGCTCCTGCCAGCCTCCAATCTGTTCCTCTTCCTTCAGCAGGTCGGTGACTTAGCTGCATGGCACAGGGAGCACAGCAGCAGCAATCCCATAATTTCCTGTTTCTGCCTTCTGCTGGTTGGAATCCTAGACAGGCAAGTTTGGAGGGAGGAAAATGCTGTCTGAGCACCAGGTCTGGAAGGGGGGTCTCATTTTGGATGGTGCAGACCACTGAGGGATGTGTGCAAAAGAGGAAAGCAGACACATGTGGTGAAAGGCTTTAACACAGGCTGCCAGGGAGGCAATAGATGAGTGACCAGTGAGTCACTCAGCAGGCACTGAGTCACGGAGACCTTACTGTACAGGCTCTGACTTGGCTGAAGAAGGCTCTCTGCTGCCCATATGCACCAAACTGGTGAGGCCAAACCCTGTCCTTCCCTCATTGCAATATCCCAGGCTGCAACCTGGAGGGGACTGAACAGGGAGAAGAGAAAATCTCAGTGCAGGTGTGAGGACCATGTTTGGAAAAATTTGAGCAGTAGTGTTAGTATAAATGCTGCTGTCTCTAGTCTTAGAGTATTTCAAGTTCCTAGACCAGTACTGCAGTTCCTAGACCAGATACCACCCAAAGCAGGTGTCCCTGCCACAGATGGATGCACCTCTTCGTGGGGTGCATCTCCTACCAGAAGGAATTGGGCCATTACCTGCTGCTGCCGTCTCCAGACTGTTGTGACAGAAACCCAGTCTCTGGTCAGTCCCATGGCCTTTGAGAGATTTATTCCTACTCTGCTAACGTGTGCAGCTAGGATGGAGCTGGGATGGTTCACAACCTAGCAAAGATATATATTTACACAGAAAGATTTACAAAGAAATCCTTGTTGGTGCTTTACTCACAGATAGAGTAATGATAAAAGAATGGGGAAAAAAAGAAGGAAACATGCCCCAAAATAACTCATTTTGTTTTGTTTATACTTGAAGTTGGTTTTGCTCCTTATTTTAGGAAGACATTTTTTGTTGAGTTTAATATGTATAACTTTTCAGTTATTCTGTGTAAAAATAGAAGTCAGTGCTGACTATCAATATTTATGCATGAAGCAATTATTTTAGAAGGTCTGTAGCTACAGCACAATCTTTCCTCTGTACCATTTCCATCATGATTTCAAATTGCAAAAGGGAAGCTTCAGAAGGAGTAAACTGTACAGAGCTTTGGATAGGGAATGCATCCTGGTTCCCAGACTTAAAAGCAAAGGTTGACAGCGTTTCAAGTGTCTGTGTGGTGAGGACAATGGAAAAAGTAGTATTTTAGCCTTGATTGTGTACAATGTTTAGGCCAAGCTGGATGGGGCTTTGAGTAATCTGATCCAGTGGAAGGTGTCCCTGCCCATGGCAGAGGGGTTGGAACTAGATGATCTTTAAGATCCCTTCCAACCCAAACCAGTCTATGGTTCTTTGAAGGTTTACTGCCAAATTGCTGAATGTGAGGTTTTGAGTTAACCCTCCTTTGTTCCTGTGTGGCTTTACAGACATTACTGAAGCTCAGAGCAGTGCCTTGTTCCCGGTGGTCTCAGGTCCTACTTTGCTCTGCTGAAGCAATTAAGGGATTGAAGCCTGCCCTGATGGAAATCTCTGCAGCTGCGGGGCCGTAACCCAAGCTGGAGTTTGCTCAGCTCAGTTTATGCTGCACAGGACATTAACAGAGGCCTTGCTGACTGAGCTCGTGCAGAGTGGCAGCCTCCAACAAAGATGCAACACCACCAACAACAGGAAGAGATTATACTCACACAAGGAGTTTTGCTTCACTTTCAATTACCATCAGTTCTTTCTTGGCAAAATTTTCAGTGTTGCATTGGCACCTTCATTATCTGTCTGATAATGCAGTTTATGGGCTTTATAATCATATGCACTCATACTTCACCACTCACTTAAAGCCCTAAACAGAAGACCTGAATGTTCTGTTTGCAAATTTGGCACTCTGAGAAGAGGTTTAATAATTAGAAAAAAAAAATTAAAAGAAACAAGCCGGGGAGGTTTTTGGAAGGGCCGTGTTACACTAACAGCCATAAAGCAGCCTCTGAAAGCAAGGCAGTGTCTGCCACTGCCAAACAACCGCATTTCATTACTTTGGAGCCACATTTTAGGGCTCAGGCAGCTTGTTTAAGTAAATTTTTAGTGCCCCACCACCAAGGGCAGACCTGCTGCAGCCTTACCTTGGGTTCTGTCAATTCTGTCTGGCTGTGTAGGCCAGGTGTTTTCCAGCCCTGGGCTTGGGGCTGCTGCTTATCCCAAAGGATATGGGAGATACCAGGATGTGGGCTTTGCCATCCCCTGGAGCAGCAGAGTAGGGATGTAGCAGTGCCAGCCGTGAATGCACAAATCTGCTGCTAAGGAAGGGAGGTGAGAAACAACTCCTGCTCTTAGAAGCACAGAGGTGATTGTGAGTAGGTAAACTGCCAGAGCTGGTGGAGTGCCAGAACGGGATCTGGCCAGGACACCACAGCTAACACCTGCATGTTTACAAGGAATGACACGGGATCATTGAATCCTCAGAGCTTCCCACCTCCTGTGTCGCCTCTCCCCTCCAGCAGCACAGCACCGAAGGACAACATCTGGTCTGCAGTTGACATCAGAAACATCATTATTATGAACTGGTCCGGCGAAGACTCAGCCTGAAAACCGCAGCCTAATGAACCTCCAGCCCCACACTGTGCGAAGGCTCCCAGCCCAGCGCTGGCTGGTCCAGGGATGGTGGAGACTACTGGAAAACCTCCCCTGCAGGCTGCCAGGCAGCTATCAGGCCAGATTGGTTCCTGTAACGTGTGAGCTCCAAAGAGAATGCAGCGAGAAATGAGAGAGCTGACCACAGGCAGATTTCTTCCTAACTGTGTCACTGGTGAACGCCGTAATTCCAAGCCGGAGGTGGGAGAATGGATTTGTTTTTACAAGAAACCTATCGACGGAGAAAAGAAAAATTTGAGGAGAATTTAGCGACTGGCTGAATTTGGCAAATAATTTCAGCTGGAGAAAATAGCTAAAATAGTTCAAACTTGGAGCGGGGAGTGGGAGACGAGAAATTCTGAAAATCTATTATTTGCACAGCTCTCCTCCAAGCAGCTTATACTATACTGCCCGCTACCAGCTGGCCCAAGGTTTGGGTTGCCTAATATTTTCCGTTATAAAAGATTCTTTCAACATTTTTATTTTTTTAGAAGCTCTAACACCTCCATTGTTTGCAGTAGGCCCTTATAATTTGGCAGGGACAAAGCGCCTGGGCCAGAAGTGCCTTTTCTTTCATCCATGAAATTCCAGTCAGGTTTGGCTGGATAAAAAAAAACAAAAACCAAAAACCAAAAAAAAACACCCATGCACACACACACAAAAACCTGTTAAAGATTACCATTTCCCTTCTCTCTCTTATGTGCCTCAAGAAAATATGCTGGCAGACCGCCAGCATAGCAAGTGAACGTGAACGTTCTCATTAAACTGAGCCCAGGTTGTCACCAAAGCAGCCGTCCAGACTCTGCTGGGAATGTCTGGGGGCTTCCAGGGTAGCTGCAGCAGCAGGAGAAGAG
The DNA here is from genome assembly GCA_034509425.1 of Eopsaltria australis. NCBI lineage: Eukaryota > Metazoa > Chordata > Aves > Passeriformes > Petroicidae > Eopsaltria > Eopsaltria australis. Next base: position 538,949 of record JAVTVJ010000208.1, read on the forward strand.
TTGCAGGAGACCAAGCACCACCCCAAGGAGTTTTTCTGACAGGCGAAGGAGGCAGAGAGGGGAAGGAGCTCCTCCTGTCACTGATTTAAAAGACCTGGCAAGCCAATCTCCATGCCTTGGGGCTCCCGTCCTTACTTTTGAGGCTGGGAAGAGTACAGCCAATTTCTCACTCAGCCAGCTGTGAAATAGCAACACTAAGCCACGTTCCTCTTTCTCCAGGACCTTTCTCTTCTCCCTGGGAACAGCAGCAATCCTGCCCTCCCCTAAAATAGTTAACCCTGCAGTCTTCATTGTATGAGTCTATTCTGTGATGCTGAACAGACAATGGGTTTGGTGGTTGTTGGGCAAGGGTTTTATGAGCACTGAAGAGAGGATAGTTGTCTTGGAAAAGCTTCTGGTCCACAGATTGGAATGGAGCCAGCCCAGAAGACTGCACTGGAAGAGGTGAGAGTCCAGGAGCCAGACTTACTAGGGAGGCAGCTTCCAAACAGTGATCAGGAAACAGAAATGGGACCATGTGCACAGAAATGAGCCTAGAGAGCTAATGGGAGTGGAACGGGAAATGGGAAAATTTGGACATCATTTTGTGGGAGACCTGGTGAAGGCTTGGCAGATCTTAAGTAGCCAGTATAATCCACTCCTGGCAGAGGAGACTGTGTTATGAAAGTCAGCATTGAGTGCAATATAGTGAGATGAGCACTAAAGCAGAAAGGAACATAGAAATGTATAATTTAGTGGTCCATCAGTTTAGTTTTTGGTCTCTACAAGTGATGTTGGAAAGGATGGCATATAGAAGCTCTGTAGCCAGCAAATTCTTGCCAGTTGTGAAAATCCTAGTGCAATCCTAAATAGCAAGGAAGTGGCTTATGTCACAGAGCATCAAGTTTTATGAGTCTCCTCAAATTCGTTAGTATTATCCAAAAATTAGATTGGAAGTCAAATATCAGAGTGCGCCACACCGAAGTTCGACTTCCCTGTGGAGATCTCTTCATTCCCATTGATGTATAGCTGTCAAGAGAATCTAGCTGACTTCACAAGGGAGGTGCTTATCCATGGAAAAGCTGTTAGTGCCCGCTTAAGAAGTTTTGGTTGTTGCCTGTGCACAAAAGAGACAGAAGAGCAGAAAGTTGCCTTACTTCTGTCATCCTGCCCCTGCTCTGTTGGCTACATGCACAAGGTTCAGGCACAATGTGACCCTTTGCTCCATCCAGAGAGAGACACGCTATAAAGCTGCTAGCCAGGCTCATCCCAAAGCTGAGCTTTGACAGGACATGTACCTTATTGCAGTGGGAAGAGTGGACAAGGGCTGTACAGTTTTTGGAACCTGTGCTGCTCTGTGTGCAGAGCATGGATGCAGGAGCTTATGGGCTGTCTCTACCTTACATTCCTTTGCATGGTACTCCATTGTGCCAGGTCGATGCTGTGGTAAGTATGTTGGTAACACATGAAAGGAAGACTGAATGGTAGCAGTGAGAAGACAAGAGCTGGTACCTTCACCTCTGTTTGAGCATTTGCTTTACCCTGAGGATGGGTTTCTAAGTCAAATGAGAGGTGGATGGCCAAAACTATGTCAAAAATTGGCTTTTCTTTGGTGTCAGTTTAGAAATAAAGCTTCTTTCTCACATTTGAATTCAGAGGCAAGTCTGTGCCTCTCAAGGGAAAGTGGTAGTTCAAAGATAGAGCTTGGTACTGATTCCAATTTAAATAGAAAATGTTGTGTAATTTTCCCTTCAGCTGGATAGTGTATTAATTAGCACAGTAATTTCTGGAGTGAATAAACTATATATCAATGACTTTGGCAGTAAAAGCTATCGAAGCAAGCATCAGCAGTTCTTGAAGACAGAATACGACTGTGAGTACCTGAAGACTCTTTCTTTGGATTGCAGGAGTGGGATAACTTGTCAGGAATGAGTAAATTGAAATCAAATATGTCTAGATTTCAGACTAGCTAAAGATGGAATGATCAAAACCATCAAAGCTTGGTGCATAATGGCTTGAGACAAGTAGTCCGGCAAATATTGTTCTAATATCATCTTAACCACAAGGGCTGCTCAGATGTATTTCTTGAAGACATTTAAGTTAGCAAATAGTACTCATCATTAATCTTTTATAATGGCTTTTGGGAGCCACAGTTCATTTAAACATTTTACATTTTTATTACTTATGTATGCAGGGCAGCAATTAAAGCTGGTCGTGGTCATATAATGAAGACTAATGAAAGCAAGATGAAGTCAGGTTTTCATTTTCTGTCAACCTGAATACCCATCTGCTTCTACCATCTCCCTGCCCCCCAATTTTTTTCCGGGGGGGTAATGGTGTTTGGGTTTTTTGTTTTGTTTTCATTTGTTTTGTTTTGTTGTTTGTGGGGTTTTTTTTGCTTGAAAGCAATCTCCCCAGCCCCGAGCTGTTTAACCAAACACCTTTACAACTGTCCAGAATGAATTGTGAAGACTAAGTGATCCTTCCTTTTTCTGGCATGGAAGAAGCATCTCTCTTGGTAATCAGACAAGCACTGTGAAAGGCTCAGTCTTTCTCAATGCAAATAAATGTGAGTGATGCAATAACAGCATCTTTATGGTATGTTTTCTTGGCCACTGTGAAGTAATAGTTTTGGAGGGGAGACAGGGATTAGTCACCCCACAATTAGTCATTCTGCAGTGCAGTTTGATACTTGAGAGATCTGTATTTCAGAAATGTGGTTCTGCAACCATAGGACCTATTTTCAAGTACTTTCTGTTTTCCCCTTCTTTTAATTGGGAAGAGTTTGTTAAAAGAAAAAGAAAAAAAAATCATTCACTTTTTACTTTTCCTGTGCTTTCTGCACTCACGTGTCTCTATTTCATCTTCTACAAACCTTGTTTTCGCTTTCTCAGGAGCTTTGACCAAAACCTGAGTTTGGGAAGCACCTCCATCTTATCTTTCCTAAGGCAGAGCCCATCACCCTGGCCAGGCATCCTAAACATAATGCTGCAAAGAGGTGTGTGGTGGGTGTGGGTGTGTATGGGTGTGTGTGGCACATGTAGGGCCACTGCCCCCTCACACGTGTCTCCAGCAGCCTGGGAGCCTGAGAGGGGCTGGTGCCCTGATAGTACTTAGCAGGGTGTGGGGAGCTTTCTTGGCACAGAGCTGTGAGCTGGGGCGCTGGAAGACACCTCCTTTTCAAAGGTTGTTTACTGCCTTGGGAAGAGAACAGGCTGGTCTGTAAGTCTTCTCTTTTGTAACAGTCAGAAACTTTGCTACAGAAAGTTTGTTCCCTTTAACTGGAATTCTTGTGAGTCAAAAAGGCAATGCAGATGTTTCTAAGTGTTAATCATAAATATCAGGGGAGAGGGAGCTTAATGGCAGAGCTCCCAATGAGTAACAATATTTGGCCTCAAATACTTCAGCTGGTAAGATGTCACATACTTCTCTGTACATGACAGCTCTGCAGTTGTCTTAACCATTTCATTTTTGGAGTGAGTAGTTCAGCCTAGCCCACGTGTCACAGCCAGCGTGCTCTGCACCAGGATCTGCACTGGGCGCATGGTTAGCACTGGTCCAGGCACCTACACCAGACCTAGTGCTCTGTTAAGATGGCTTGTTTCATCAAACCTCCCCACCCCAGCAAAAGCCTGAATCTACTTTGCAACCAGCCTTCCTCCCAGCTCCTTAGTATTTCTCTGTTGCCAAACTCTACAGTATCCTGAGCATATTCCATGCATACCAAAACCTGCTTGACATTTGGCTCTGCGAGTCTTTCATAATTCTTCTTGTGCTGGTATAAATAGAGTTAATTTCTTCTTGTTTCAGACATGCTGTTGTCATTATTAACTTACCAACTCAAACTCCAAACACAAAATTCAAATCTGGCAAAATAAATACAGAGCAACTCATGGGCCAAATTGATTTGACTTAAAACAGCATTGAAACAAATGAAATACTGTGTTTCATTTGGAAAAACAGCAGCTGTGTCTGTACAGTAACTACTGTGCTTCTCCAAAGGGTTTTTCCCACATACAGGGCCAAACTCAACCAAATGAAGCTTGGGATTAGAAGGTAAATCTCCCATTAAATTCCTGGATCAAACAGTTTGAAGATGTAAATAGGGTTACTAGGTTTGAAGTCAGATGAAGGTGGTATATATTGCACCAACTATAGACATTAGTGTAACATCTCTGCTGATGGCAGTCAAAAACTGGGTAGGAAAACTCCAACCCAGAGGACACAAGCTAAAGACAGAGCCTTGCTTCTCTACCCTTTCCTCTCTGGTTAGAAGCAGATGCCAAGGTAGAAGCAGATGCCAAGGTAGAAGCAGATGCCAAGGTCTGTACTCTGCAATCATCATAATTTGAAATTATCTAATATTAAAATGTCAGCACCAATGTGCAAGGAATTCTGTTTCTCCTCAGTCCCAGTGTGTGGTATCTCTACTCAGCTGGTGAATTCCTATAGCCCTGGCATGGTATAGACCTCCCATACCCAAAGGAGCACAAACATGCTGCAGTTACAAATTGAGCTGCTTTCTGCTGTACTGGAGAGGCCTGTAGGGCACAAGTCATCATTTCACAAATGATGGGGTTTAAAAGTGAAGCTAAGATGGAACAAATCTTGCTGAGCAGACCTAGTAGAAGTGGTGACTGCCTGTGTAGCTCAGCAGGGAATTGAGGTGTGTGGTACTGTCCCTGGAAGTAAAGTCCCCTAGAGAGAGTGCCCTTCAGAGCTGCTCTCAAGCACTTTGGTGCCATTGTAATGGAAACATAACCTGAAGTGATTGTTAGCTTAAATGCAGTTTCACTTTTAAATCCTAATGGTTTCACTGAAAATTGGACAGCTAAAATGGCTTTCAGAATCCAAAGCAGAAGTGTCACTTCTTTTTACTTTGCTGATGGGTCACAGAAGACCTTGAAGGGAAGGGGAGAAGCCAGTTTTCTGATGACACTTAGAGACTTATTTCCCTTTACTCAATAGGGTGTGTGTGGTACACCTGCCTTCTTGAAGTTGAACACTACACTCCAGCTCTCTTGGAGTCAAAAAGGGAGGCATATCCTTGGGGCAGCTCCAGTCCTTTTACACAGGAATGATGCGGGGGAGAAAATCAAGGCAGATGCAATTAGTGAAAATCAGAACCTGCAGTGCAGATTCTCTCTCCGTCTGCTTTTGTGTAGGGCTTAGCCCAAACAAAGCAGCCTCCCCTGAGCCTTGGACTCCTTACAATTTAACAGAAGGAAGATCACTAAAAGCAGCAGGTATTTTTGTTAGTGGGAAGCCTGGTAAATACTCTTTCCAAGCCAGCAACACCTCCAGTTGGCAGGCTTACTTGGCAGGCTCCAGGCACTGAAGTAAACACGCTCTCTGTTTTGTGAGATTCACCAAAGTGGGGCTTATCCCTGTCCTGCCTCTCAAAAGAGTCTAAGGAGCCAGTTGTGGCCCTTTAACATAAGGGTATTAAGTGACCAAAAAAATGGAACTGCCTGAAAAAGAGTTGTCCCTGATTTATGACAAGCAATATGGAAATAATTTGAGAGTGGGTTGTGTTTCACTAATTTTTTCCCACAATGTCAATATATTTTAAGTCTATGTTTTTCCTTTTTTTTTTCCACTATCTGACTATACATTAAAAGAACAAAGAGTCAGTAGTGTTAAGAGGGAGAGTGGGGAGCAGAAGACAGGGTGCAAAAAGCCTGGGAGAAGCAGTCAGTCTGAGCTGACCACTCAGAGGAACCACAGGATCATTCAGAGGAAGTTATTCCAGGGGCTGTACACAGCCTGGGATGGGTGGTCCCATGGTGTGGCATCTCTCCTCCACCTGGCCCAGATCCAGTCTGGCTCTCCTCCGCCTGGCCTGCCCCTTTGCCAGCAGCTGCCCACAGCCAACAGACCAGAGGAGTCACACCAGCATCCAGAAATGGGTTAGCGCTGCAAGACGCTAAACTTTGCCTTAGAGTTTGTTTGGGAAGGGTGGGGAACAGTCCATGCAGAAAAGAGATAGAGGAAAAAAAACCCTAGAAAAATAAACTGCAGACAATATCTCATTGATACAGTGTCTGGGGCTGGCACTGTAATGCAAGCGACACAGAGAGGAGGGAGGGGAGCCCTGGTGCTCAGAGTAATCCATTATTCTCCCTAGTACTGACTATGCTTCCCTGCATCCAAGTGTCTCCAGAGGTGGTGGGAGCGGCTTCAGGAGGGTCACCAGGGCATTTTTGCTTCTGCTGCTTTGCCCACACTCTCCTTATGGTGAGATCTCACTGCCAACCCCACACCAATGCTGTCTGCTGGGATGCTGCTGAGGGAGGCTTGGGACCATGTTGGAAGCACATTCCTGTGTCCAGACCTTACCCAAAGGACTTTGCCAGCAGCCACCACTGCCCAAACAAGGCCAGGGCCATACACAGGGCTGACTCCTGCCCCTGTTGAGTCACACTACTGGCTACTTCTTTCTTGTTGCTTTAGCTAAATCAGGAGATCTGCCCAGCCCTGGCAGGGCTGCTGGGCAGCTGCTGGGGAGCCCAGTCTATGCCAGACAGGGAAGGGCTTTGCTTGCCCTCAGGCTGGAGCTGCTGCAGGCAAGGGAAGGGGCAAGGCACACAGGAGGAGAACGGCAGCCATGTAGATCTGTCATATAAAACTCAGAGCCCCCGGTCTGGCTCTTTATCAATTATTAGCCTGCTGCTAAAATAAGAAAATAGATTTCATAAGTGTGTTTCTGTTCCACACACCAGACAGATAGTCTGGCTAAAATGATTTATTGGTGTGAGTTAGTGCGTGTGTATGTGTAGATGTGCATATGGTTCAAATCCTATAAAGCAGAGTCCTGCCTGTGTGTGCGTGTATTTAATGCTTTATATGGTACATCATTCCTTTTTCATGTGTGTCTGTCTGGTTTTCTTGGGCAGTACTAGTTGAATTTCTTCTTTTTTCTTTTTTTTTTTTTCTTTTATTTCACATGTATTGTGCAGTGGAAGCCAAGAGTATCTGCCAACTTGGCTGTCCCAAAAATAAAAGTTGACACTCTTCTCCTAGAGGCAGTTATCTCCTCATTGTAGTCATGGTCAGACACACCCACACCATCCCTTTCTTGAAACTGTGGCTGAATTCAATAATGTGTTTGGCCTCTTTCATTTCTGACTAAAAATGTCAAAAAGTGAAACACTTTTTCTTAAGAATGCAGAGAGCGATCCCAGGACACAGCACTTACTATTGTAAGTGTGCACAAAGGCACAGACTGCTCTGCTCCAGCTGGCAGCTGGGAACAGTGCTGCAGAAACCAAGGACAAAGGTGGAAGCAGTGATAGGAAAGTCCCCCCACCTTCTCTTCAAGTTAAAATTCCTCTCTTCTCTCATCTGTGGTAAATGGACTGCTGCAATTTTCAACTTTCCTTGAATTCTTCATTTTAGCTTTTGAGGTTTGGGACTCCTCTTTCCACACCCCTAGTTTACTCAGCGACAGTAAGCAAACATTGATTTCACCCCAATGATAAGTACCATAGAGTCTAAGGAGGGAAAGTTGCTTGGATGTGAAGCCAGTTCATGTCCCTGTCTACCAGAATAGCAGGCAGGACTTGGTATGAGTCATGCAAGACACGTTGTCTGCTCTTAAGTTAGACTTGCCCCATGCAACTTATTTTCTAAGCCACTTGGCAGAAAAGTAGCTATTCAGTGTTGCTGTCATAGGTATTTCAGAAGCTGTGCTTTTAGTTAGAGGTGGCAACAGCTCATGGAAAATTCTGGTTTAGATAGGAAAACATAACTTAGAAAATGAATGAACAATCTGTTTTCCTGAATCACGCCCATTTCCACCTGTAGAATACCTAGACAGCAAGTAAGGTTCTTTTAAAGCAACAGTAAGTCATTAATCCAAAGTGACTTTTACCACTGCTGTTGTAAAGAGCCATGACAAAATATATTCCCTCTTGGCTTTCTCTCAGTTTAGGTGCAGTAGCTCCCATAACATGGAGACTCTTAGGCTATGCTAAACAGCTGATTCTAATTTTTCAGTGCGTGAGTTAAAGCAATTGTAGCTAGTTGGGTATTTTCAAGCTTCCATAGGTGAATAGTTCTCTGTTGTAGGAGTTGCTCCATGTGGTCAGAGCTGCGAGTGGCTTGAAATCAATTATGAGATGGAACATGGTTGACATGATGATTGAAGAACATTTTCTGGTTTTCACTGTCAAGGTGATTGCCAACAAGCTGAGATCCATGGATACGGAAATCACTGACAACAGAGATTTGTCATTCTAAGCAGATGAGGAGGGTCTTGTGATCCCTCATGGTGGCTATTCTAGCGTTATTATAGGTTCAGTGTCTTTGGAGAAAAAGAGGTGGGTGTTTAAGCCTTTGCGGACAGCAATCATTTCAGCATCAATTTCAGCATTTTTTTTTTGCCCAGTGAGCAGAGGAGAACAAAGCTCCAGAGCAAAGGGTTGCAGAATCACAGAATCATCAAGGTTGGAAGAGACCTTTAAGAACACCTAGTCCAGCCGTCAATCCAGCACCACTACAGTCACCATATTCCCAAGTGCCACATCCAGATTCTTCTTGAACACATTCAGAGACAAGGACACCACCACCTCCCTGGGCAACATTCCAGTGCCTACCACTCTTCAGTGAAATATTTTTCTAGTATCTAATCTGAATCTCCCCTGGCACAGCTGAAGGACATTTCCTCTTGTCCTTTCACCTGAGACCTGGCAGAAGACACTGACCCCCACCTGGCTACACCCTCCTTTCACGCAGTTGTAGAGAGTGATAAGGTCTCCCCTGAGCCTCCTTTTCTCCTGACTAAACAACTCCAGTTTCCTCAGCTGCTTTTCACAGGACTTGTTTTCTAGACCATATACCAGCTCTACTGTCCTTCTCTGGACACACTGCAGCACCTCAATGTCTTCCTTGAAGTGAGGGACCCAGAACTGAACACAGTAGTCAAGGTGCAACCCCACTTATTACCCTACAAAGCAACATTTTCAGCGCTGTAGGTGCCATCAGAAGATGTGGTTCCTGTGCTCAGCCTTAGCAGAGAAGACATTAGATGCGTTGGATTGTTGTTACTTACATGACTTTGCAAACAGACATGAATTGTGTTATGAATTTGTAAAAGTCAAATACCCAGTTAGTCTTGGCACACATAGAAACCTGGAAAAATTCAGTTTCTCAGTCATGGGAGACTTGCCTATTTTGTACAAGAAGGAACTTAGATTCAAGGCATATCCTGCCAAACTGCCTGTTTTGAGGGCTGGGTTAAACTGATCCACCACACATCCCATACATTAACTGTGAAAATCAAGAGAGATCCAAGCTGGGATGAATCCTGCAGTTTGACTGTAGACCAAGTGTCCTTGCTTCTATGCTCTGAGCTGCTGGCTGAGATATCTTTTTTTTCCCTTTGTAATAAACCTGGACATCTGACTGTGGGTTTGCATGGCACGCAGATGTCTGGAGGAAATGGTAGGAGTGGTAGTCAGAATGTGTGACTCCACATATGGCTGTAGAGTGCAGCATTTTGCCTATACTGGGCAGTAGCTTCTCATCTCTCCCATTTTCTTAAAATCCTGTCCACCTTTCATAGAGATTAACTATGTAGAACTTTTCTTCTTCAGAACATGTTTGGTTTCAATGAAAGTGTGGCTCATCATGGTTGGAGCACACAACAGACATGGTTAGGGGAACTGTGTGAGTATTTAAAGCGTGATCAGTAAGTAGAGTCTACTTTTACCCTGAGAGCTTTTATGTAGCATTTTCATGTGAAAACTGTCCAATACTGCTTTCATTTGGAGGTATGACTATCTATATGCCAACCCATGTGCATTTTGATATAGTTATGAATATGGGCATCACATTTGAGTGCTAGCCCAACACTTAAATTACTCCAAGTTGGTTTCCTGCTCTAGGAAATCTCTTGCAGTTTAATTACTTTCTCTGCACTCATCTGTTGATCAGAGAGCAACCTCATGAAATACATTTAAGGCCGTGATTCTGAAGGTCAGTCAGGTTGTTTAACTCCTCAGCACAAAACGGTGGAGATAGAGCAGGAAGGCATCTGAATGTGGCATCCCCATCTCTGAGGTGAATAGCTAGGACAGATAACCTACTTATGCCAAAAAGTCACAGCAGAATAGAAATCAGTGATGCTATAAGCTTGAGTGTTGTGGAAGGAATAAGTCTAGGCTAATACTGGAGCCATAGAAATAGACTTGTACAGGAATTGGTAACAATTAGCTGCAGTACCTCTTAGCTGGAGACAGGCCTCTTGGACCAGCCCTCTTGTCTTTCACTATGGGCTTGTGATGAAAGATCATGAGTTAAGAGCTTGGCCTGAGCAGGAGAGTCCATGCTATCAGCACACTGAATGAGCTTCCTTTTGGGAGCTATATCAGTCAGTGAGGTGGGTTCCCATTTTGAGAGCTATAGTGTTCCCCATTAACTCCAGGAAGCCTTTATCTAAGCAATCAGGGAAGGCCACAATAATCAAAGTAGAGGTAATGCATGGGGAAACCCACAATACATGGAACAGAACTTGTTTAAAAACAGTTTGAATAGCCCGGTGCTGAGCTAACCCTTCATCTCTGTGCACTTTGGAGATTGCTGAGCCTCATGCTGCACACAAGAAACCCCACTGGTGGGTGAGGTGGTGCAGTGGGGAACTGCCATGAGCTGGAGCTGAGCTCTGCCCTAGTGCTGCCATAGCGACCTGCCTGCAAAAACATGGAATTCAACTGCAGTGAGAACCCAAGAGTTGATACACAGGGTACCTGATTGCAGTGTACAATAAGGTGTTTTATTAATTCTGGAAAACTGAGGAGCTGTCTAGGATAGAGACCAACTGCTGGTGTCTCTCTCTTGGCATTTTATCTATTAGTAGCTATTTACTTACAGAGTGGTATAAAGCACTCCTGTAATGAAAACTGAGCAGCACGAAAGAAGAGATTGCTGCTGAGCTGTGATGGCATCTCCTCTAAGATGCTCCAATTTACAAATGTTACAAATGCAAGCTTCCCAGTGTGTGTGTGTACACAGATGACAAGCTGTTTATAGCTGAGATTCCCACTGAATGTGGTTTTTGAGATGGGCAGGTACTCACCAAAGATGTAATCTTGTGTCAGCTTCTCAGAATGTCCCCTGAAGCAGTTAGGGAACCTGAAATTTTAGATTCACTAACTAATCATGTAGCACATGGCTCTGGTGATCTAAGTGAGGAGCAGTATAGGTATAAGAAACTGAAAAACATGTGTCTCTTCACCACTACAATCCAGTGACTAGGAGAAAAACCACAAGGAAATGCTAAAGCCATGCTGAGACAAAGAAAGAGAGAAAATAGAAAGCTCTCCAAGAACGGCAGTACTTACACACTTATTGCACAAGGTGTATATAGAAGCATAAACATGTGCCTAAGCTCATATATACCTTGGCAACAAATCTTTTTGTAAGTGAAAGGTCTGACTTGGAAACTATCTTTTTTCTTTTTTTTTCTGGGGATTATACCTAGAAGAAGTGAGAAATGCAAATTTTAAAAATTGGCAGAAATTGTGCACTCATCTAAGATTCTAAGGATGATTGCCCTCTACAGTTACTTATTTTAAGAGTTTGCATTGAGGTGCTGTGGAGTAAGAAGGATGCTTTCCTCTTTTTAGGACTGTTTTGTACTCAGATAAATACAAAGCCATTTTGCAACTTAATGTAAAGCTGATACAAGACAAAATACTACTGGAAAACAATCAGACTGATTTTATTTATTTTAGTAAATATACATGACACTTTGGGTTGCCATTTTTTATTTTTACTGCAGAGTTACATCCAGCAAGTGCTGCATTCGCAATCGGAATTACTTCCCAATGGGATTGAATGCTGTGGCCCCTGCTATTGTACAGCACCAGGTCATCTGGCATGCACTTTCCGAGTCTCTAACAGTGTGGACTACATATACAAGGCTGCAAGATAGACCTTCCTCCTAGTGATCGGCGTTTCAGCCATATTCAACATCTTTTTCTTTCCAGTTTCAATATTTTAATGAACTTTTGACTCGCAGCAATAATCTTCATTTTACCAAAAAAATTTAAAAGTCAAGAAGTAGTAGAGAAATCTAATCCTGGATTATCCCATCCGTTCCTTAGTTGTGCTTTCAGGAGTTCACTGGGTGCTTTTTGCTAATCAAACAAATCTGAGACATAAGAGCTCCCACTCACCCTCTTGCTGCTTTTTCTTTCTAGCATCCCTAATATAAACAAGACAGCACCTAAGTAAGAGCAGGGGGTAAGTGCTGGGAGAGAACATCTCAGCAGAACAGACATAGAAAAAGAAAATGCCTTTTTCTGAAAAATTCTACTTTGGGATATGATCCTTGTGTCTCTCAGATCAGCATGAACTGAGAGAAGAGGCTCTTAGCTTCTTAATGTTGTATGCTATTGCACAGAACTTCATGGGGATAAAAGAATCCCACACATCTATATGTTTGTGTGTGTATTGGACAAAAAGAGAGTGACTGAGGGTATCTGGGAATTGTTACTTCCTTTCAATGGGTTGCTAGGATGTATCAGGAACATGGCTTTCCAAAGTTCCAGTTAGCTTTGAGTCCCTGGGGATCCCATATGAGTTTTATAAAAGGAGGGAAGGTTTGTTTTCAGTAGAGAAAGGAAATAAGAGAATTTAAATAAAACCTATATGAAGCTTGAAGTGACCTGCTAAACACAAGTGAGGTATGAAGGGCTACTGCCCAGACTGTGCCTACTCCTGCTGTGGAACTCTGCTCCAGGGAAGTGCCACAGGTTCAGGATGGCCGCTGTGTTGGAGACCACAAGAGTCATGATTCATGCAAAGGGAATGTGAAGCAAGTCAGTTATTTTTTGAGTTTCACAATGGCAAAGAATGGGAACCAATTCACTGGCCGAGAAAACAGGCAACAATGGCTAAGGGTATAAACATGTAAGGCAGACATATAGGGGGCAGGCAGCCAATTAAGAGGAAGGAAGAAGCTAAAATAAGCTGATGAATGAACAGACAGGAAATATTTAACAGTGAAAGAGATAACGTGTGACTTAGAGGGAAATAAGAGGAAAGAGTTACAAGGTTAAATCTATAAAATAATACAGCGGTTGTTTAGGGGAAATTTTGTCTTGCTGCAAACAGAAAAGACAGAACAAAGTGTAAGGGAAGTGCTGCAGAAGTACCAGCAAACAGCCAGCATCAATGGAACCTTGCCCCAGCAAAAACTGGCCAACTCCTCTTGAAATCTAGCTTTTGTTGAGTGATCACCCCACTGCTTTATGCCTTCTCTCACCTGGCTTGCAAAATGCATGCAGTGCTTCTAGAGTCTTTTGAGCATTCTTTGCTGCCTTGGGTCTAAATCTCCTCTTGACTATATTTTGTATAGGTCATACCCTGTGTTGCATGCGCTGATCTGGGGTTCTGGCAGGGAGGGCTGCTGGAACTGGTAAATTTGTGTTCAGGTGATGTCATAAATGAAATCTAAGGGGTTGGCTTTCACATTCATAAAGTAGGATAAGAAGTTAATATTATAATTAATGAAGTTATTAACTAGTTCTTAAAGTTGGTAAAAGTTTACAGTTTATGTCCAAGTGTTTAATGTTATTTCTAAGTGTTAAACAGAGTTTTAAAGCCTACATTTTACTAAAAACTTCTCTAAGAGTTTTAATTAGGATCTCTTGGCACTCGGGAGAGAGAACCCCCACCCATTTTTAGGACCTGGCAGTTCCCCAGTCACTGAGCTCCGTGGCAACCGTGCATTTCAATGAGGCAGTTTCCCACCTGAAGTGCTGATGACATCACCCTGAGGACTGCTCCCTAGAAACCAACGAGCCTTTGGTCAAGAGACTTCACCTCAATCTTGGACTTTACCAATCAGCCCCAGCCTAGGAGGCGGACTGAGGGCGGATCAGAGGCGGTGATGGGAGGAGCAAAGGGGGTATAAAACCCTGTGCACAGGTTGGAGTGCTTCCTGTTCCTACCTACACTGAGCTGTCTGGTGCTTGCTCAAATGCTGCCCTTGCAGCTCTCAGGCTTGGGACTAGCCTAGGCAGAGCCTGGTGCTGGGATTTTAGGCCGCAATTTTATTTCTTTTCTACTTGGGACTAACTCAAGTAGGGCCCAGCACTGCAGATTCTTGTGGTGGGTTTTTAGCCATATTGGTTATAAGAGTCTCTAATTGCTGTGGACCCAGATTTTATTTTTTCCTAATTTTTTTGTTAATAAACCTCCTTTTTATTTCAACTAATTATTAAGAGTTGGCTTCATTTTTCACAGGTGATGTTCACATAGAGGAGTACAGAAACAACCACCTCAGCCTAAAAGAAGTTGAAAGGAGGTGGAAAAGCAGATGGGACTATCTGAAGGAAAATACTGACTGTTTCAAGTAGATTAGGCTATTTGAACTGCACTGGCAGAGCACATCCAAAACCAGTTTGGTATCTCTTCTGGGGCTGGGAAGAGGTAATGGCAACTCCTTGTCTCTAAGCCCCTGGCACGTCTCCAGTTCTGTGAGTTGTTCTTGTATGGGTGCTATGGGCTGCTGGAACAATCCTGCAGACTGGATTCAGAGAGAAAAAGAATAACCTGAAAGGCCTGTTTTTACTGGTTAGTAAGTAAGGTAATGAACTTTTATGGTGGAATAGAACCACAATTCTAGGAAAAGTTGCATGTTATAAAACCCTGTTTTTTTAGATATCTTAATAGAAGAAACATCTGAGTCTACACAGAAGTCTATTATTTTAGCATAAGGCGATTCCTGCAAATATGGGAGGGAGGGTGTCTGTGTGATTTGCCTCCCCTCTCTTCCTGCATTCCTTCACATTGACTTGAGTTCCAGATTTGAATAAACTTGAACTCATAAAATCTTTAAATGGTTAGGATCTGCATGTTGAATTTGTAGTATCCTGAAATTAAGCCAGTTTTACATTGTTCTAGTTTGTGTGGATGTGGCTTTCTTGGACTACTTTGAAATAACATTTTCACGGGATACAAGAAAATCATCAGCCTGAGCAAACTACTCGTGTCAAAGAGGAACATACATTATGACACTGAGAAATAGGGAATGAAGGTGCTCCAGGATAACTTCCTTATTCAAAATTAGAAATAAGGAAGTAGGAAGGGAAAAACTAATGACTTTGCTTTGCTCAGCACAATACCCTGATTTGAGTGCAGTACCTGACTTTACTCCCAGTTACCCTGAGAAACTCAGACTAATCACAGTGGAAGGATCAGAATAAGGCCTGTGTAGTTTTCACATCTCACAAAGCCTTTTGGTGGGACCAGCACTGTGCTCTGTGTTACCCAAAATGCAAAGGCAGGAACTGATTTTTGGAGCTTACCATTTAAATGCAAGGAGCTCTGTCTAGATTCTCAATACTCGGTCTTAGATTGAAAAGAAAACCTTAGAATAGATTAGATTAGATTAGAATAGATAGTTTTAGATTAAAAAGAATATGCTTTCTGACTGCCTAGGGGCAGGAGAAACCCCTGGCCTTGCTGCACAGGGTGCAGGCAGCCTGACTACTGTCTGAAATTGCTTCTAGCTAGTCTGGGTATAAGAGCAGTGAAGACTACCCTACAACCCAGCAATTAAAAAATCAAGGTCTTTGGGGCTTTGTGGCCCTGAGGGAGGTGCTGTATTGTGGGAAGGTGCTGGTGCCTTTGTCAGTATGCTTCAACTGCTGCTGTCCTGCAGAGCTGCCAGAAAAAAGCTATCACAGATAGGTATATCCAGGCTGCAATCACACCTCCTTTTTGTCATGAGGGCAAGTACTTGGACACCCTCTGTAAATGGTGGCAGTCTTCCAGCTAACAATGGTGTCTGGGCTCTCTGCAGTATTACCTGCTGAGGTGTTTCCTATAACATGCCACTTCTTTCTTTACCCTTGCTCTTGGCTCTTTCCCTTTAGACAGAGCTTGGCAAGCAGCCCTGTGGCAATTTTCTGCACTGAACGTGTGCCAGAGGAAACCCGCTTGGATAAGAACTGGGACATTTTGATCAAAAGCGAGGTTGTGAGTCCCAATGGATATTCTTTTTTTATGTGCTTGTTAGCATCATTGTTTTCCTGATTTTTGCTGTATGAAATAGTGTTCTGTCCTTGACTAATGCAGTGCTATAGTATTCATTAACTTTTCTTACAAGTCCTGACTCTGGTATGGAGAATGTCTAAATTCCCTTCATCAAACTTTCTTTGTTCATTGGAAAACAATATAGCAAAAACTGTATGGCAAAGATTCGAATGTGTTTGAAGTAATGTTTTCTTACTTGCTTTTGTTTCTAAAAGCTAATTGTTAAAAAATGAGTCTTGATATCTAAGGTGTTCTAATGATCAGGTGCTTTGAGAAAAACAACTCATAAGTGTCAGGCCAGCTTGGTTAACCCTTGCTTACTTGGACAGTACCTCATGTAATGGGGTGCCAGAGATGCTCCTCTGAAATAAAAAGTGCAAAAGGTGGTTAGTTGCAGCATAATAAAAAGTATGCCAATCACCCTTTTGATGAGTTACATTGGTGTCAAATATCAAAATTACTAATTTTTTCATTAAATGAATAAAGGAGTTTCTGTTTCCATTTTCTTTTTTCAAATTATAGCTCTTCTCATAATCTCTGAGCCCACAGTATACCCATTTTAACTTTCCTTTTCTTGTTTTTATTTAAAAGATTCAGGCAACAGACCTTTGGCAACATCATTCATGTTTATGGACAGCGATATTTGCTTTAGAAATAATGTCACTGCTGTACCTTGTGAGGTGATGATAAACATCCTGAAATTGTACACAAAAAAAGGTCAAAGATCAAACAGATTTCCTCACCAGGGAATTGTCCTGTAAAACACAATGATCCTGTTGTTTGTATTGTAACACAGGAGTTAGGGGCTGCAGAAAATGATGATGTGGACTGGACTGACAGACTTGGAAAGACACATGTAAAATGTTGGATCTTTCAAAGACAGGAAGGTTGTTTCCCTGTCACTGTGGCCACTGGGTTTAGTCCATTTCCTGATGATGGGATGAAAAGTGAAATGAATACTTGCTACTGGCCTATATCAGACAGGACAATTCAGCTGGGTGACATGCAGCCTAAATGAGGCTCTCCTCTGCCTGACAGAGCAAAACTCACTTTCAGACAACAGCAGCTTGACCTCTAATGGTGTTATGAAGATAACTGTGACTTCAGCCATTAAACAAACCAACTGCAAGTGCTGGGCTGTGTCTGTGTGCATTCACTTCAGCACTCACTTCCCTTTTGCTGACTCAATTGCCTACAGCTCGCTGTTGCTCAGACAGGGGAACACATAAAGTGAGACCAGCTGAATACGCAGACAGTGTTGAGGCGTTCCAGGGGAGCAGTTAATGTTAGTGTCTTCATAAGATTTCCAGGTTCCAGTCAGCCTGGAGTTTGCATTTATTTTTGGGATGGAGTCAGCATTTGGTTGCTTGGGCAATTTCATTGTCGAATCCAATATTAATCCAAAGAAATATTAATATTACTTACTTATTCCTACCACACTGCTGACTGTTATTTAAGCCACAAAATCTGAGGTAGGAGCTGCCTTTGCCTGTATCAGGAAAACTAGTTTTTCAAACAAGACAAAAATGTTGTTTTTCCTATTAAAAAAAAAAAAGACACCAAGATGTTTTTGTTTGGGTTTGCTCAGTCTTGGATTTCTGCTGTCCTCTACCTAGTAATTGTTCATCTGGCATACTCATTATATCAAGGCACCATCCTACAGTGGTAGTTGTCTCCTCTGGAGCTGAAAATCAAAATTATTATATGATGCAACAAGAAGATGTGATAAATGAGTAGAGGGGATGTAAGAGAAATGATGAGGCTACCAGTGACAGGAAACAGAGCTACATAGACTGGGTGTAAAATTTGTAACTTTGCAGTATGTGTTAGGTTTTATTTCTCTAAGATATAAAAAGAGGGAAAAGATTGATAGTGTCAATAGTTCCTGCTGGCCACCTGCCTCTCGTTTATGTTGAAAAGATGAAAGTACATTCCTTTCATACATCAGGATACATTTTATGCTTTCTGTAACAAAGCACAATATGGTATTTTGCCCAGTTGCATTTTCTGTTTAGTTATAAGAAAATAAGTATGGGAAAATGGAGACAATCTTGAGAACTCTGAGCCCACTAATTTTGTAGTTCAAAAAGTCTAGCATGTTGCTTTGTCTTTCCCTTATAAATATTTTCCAGAGGAGCACTATCTCTTGACTGGATCATCTTGTGACCATTAATAGGCAACAGAGGAAACAGCAATGAGTGCTGTGCTTGGACGAAAGCCTGCCAGAACCAGTAACCAGCAGCACACAATAGCCCTGCTCAGACTTTAAAGCAAACATCAAACTAAATAATCCATTTCTTATGGGTGGGATTGTGGTGCAGTTTGACAGCTATATGAGAAAATGACAGACATATACACAAGTACAAACAATTGTGTGTGTAAGGGGGCTGAAACAGAAAGAGAGATCAGACTGCCATTTTCTCCATGAAATCTAACCATACATCAGAATATAATTTTGATTACATTTGCCATTTGAAGGGAACATGTCTTTCTAAAAAAAAAAAAAAAAAAAAAAAAAAAGTAGATCCTTGTTCTAGGAAGAGCAGAAGAGCAGGGAGTGGGAAGGAGGGATGTAGCAGGAGCTCCTGAGGAAGGCCAGCATTGCTGCACCCCAAGCAGGCAGCTCTTTGCAGCCAGCAGCTGAAATGAACTCACAGGGACTGCCAGCTATGCCAACAGGGGGGACTCAACTGTGTCTGTGTAGATTGAAGAGCATAAGTCTCTATTCCACCAAGGGAGAGTGCCCCTGAAGCAAAGGACCACAGAACATGCTCCATTTTCATTCAAGCCAAAAGGAGGAATCGTAACACAATTTGGCCAAAAAAATGGCCTCAGGGAATTGCCATGAGAAAAGCTGAAAGGAATGATTTTTAATGCGAGAAATATGATTCAGTCTTACCCTGGTTTGGGTTAAGGCAGTAAGGCTTGCTTTTGACACTTCTAAATTTGCACTGACATAGGATTAGGGTTAGGGTATAGGTTGGGGCATTTAGAGTTATGGCTTACTGTTAGGGTTATTAGGGTTAGGGTCATGAGAGTTAAGGTTGTGTTGGTTAGAGTAAGGCTTTGGGTTACAGTTTTTAGGTTAGGATTAAGTTTATGGTTAATGTTGAAGTTACAGTTTTTTATGATTATTAAGGTGAGGGTTAGGTTTAGAAACTTATAGATTTGCTTTCACTTAGGGCTGCTAATTTCTGACTACTCTTCACCATCTTATGTATTTTGCAGTACTGCAATTCTTCAAATGCTTGTTT
The DNA here is from genome assembly GCA_034509425.1 of Eopsaltria australis. Classification (NCBI taxonomy): domain Eukaryota; kingdom Metazoa; phylum Chordata; class Aves; order Passeriformes; family Petroicidae; genus Eopsaltria; species Eopsaltria australis. The sequence goes on from JAVTVJ010000208.1 coordinate 558,229, forward strand.
ATCTGTTCTTCTAGATCTCTGTGATCCTCTTGTAATGCCCATTATTGTCCCCTCTATTTTTAATGTGAACCACACAACCCAGGCTGCATGAGTGCTGTTTAGTTCTTGTATGTTTATATCCAAAGAAGAGCTTCCTGCTCCACATACAAAGCATGGGTTGCCTGATGCTCCCGTTCAGGAGAAAACTTATTCAGGATCTGGGAAATTTTCCAGATTTCAGCTGCTGTAGTGGCCTGACCATTTGTTTGAAGAAGAAATTTGTGAAGCTCCAGATGGAAGGAGTGACTATTTATCACCAAAGCACAACCTGGATTCAATGCAATGCTTTTCTTTATGTGCCTCCTGTTTCTCTCTAGTTCATCACAAGTTTTTAATTTCTTTTGCACTTGTATGAATTGTCCATGCATCACAAAAATCTTTTTCTTCACTGCCACCGCGTGGGTGTGGATAGCCCACACCGCTGACCACTGGATGGTCAGCTGCCCTGCAGCAGCGTTCCTGGAAAGCATCCCTCTGGGGTCAGCTCAGGGTGTGCTCTGTGGCACTTGCTGAGGTCGGCTGTCTCCTAGCTGTTGGAATGCAGCCAAGCACGGGGCAAAACAGTTGCTAGGTTGAGGCATAGGGAGCGTCTTCAGCCCAGAGTAATAGGCAACACAGTAACTGGGAGTCAGCTGTGCACCTGGCTGTCTGGGATCCGAAGACCCTGAACAAAGGTTGCGTCAGACTTTTATTGTGCATTGGATAGTCAAACAGGGAGGAACATCATTGAGTGAAAGGGAAAAAACCCAGTGGAGAGAGGGAGAGGGAGGAGACAGGGAGAACAGCCAACGGGGTACCGAAGAGAACCGAACTTTTTAGAACCCAAGAATGATTGAAGGGAGAGTGGCAGGGCCTTGAGCAAAAGGGGAAACTGAGGCCCACCCCCTGGGAGCCCACCTAAACCTGGACTGTACCATTTGGATCTTTATTCTTAGGGGTTCCTTTGAGGCCCCTCCACCAGGGCCCTCTCTTGGGGGTGGGACACTCAGAACCTAGCTCATTCCCCTGAGGTTCTACCTGAACCTCAGGTGGCACTTGTACGGCCGCCACACTTCACCTTTGTTTTTTTTAATATTTCTCAAAAATGAAACCTCTGTGGTAGAAACAACGTATTGTGCATAAGTGAATGGTTCAGAAGGTGAAATGTTTGCTCCTGGGATCTTCTCCATACATGCTGCAGAACACATCCTCCTCAGGAAGGTTTCTCCTGGCACACCACCTGAGGGGCTTTCCATTTCCAGATCAAACAACACATGGAAAATTAAAGTTCACAGAAAATATATATAAAATCTAACACCTCTCTATAACAAGCTATGTGGAGAGGCCAGATACTAAGTTGTTAATTCTTACCACTGTTTAATACACATAGTGTGTAATTACCGCTACATAATACTGTACAGCACACGATACAATTAATGTGCTGATTAAATTGAAATTAATTTCACTTTGTTTCTTACTAATTCCCTCCTATTTCCTTCTGGCAACAGCTCTCTTTGCTCTCTCTCTCACTTACTTTCTGCTCAGTAACATATGTGTTGTGCAACCCTGTCCCTGAGGTGTGCACAAGACTTCCTTAGGCTTACCAGAACACGTACCTGGGACAACTTAACGCAGAAACACCAATACTTTCAGTCTCAGACCACTGCCCATGGCAGCTTTCCAACCTTCAGCCTAAGGTAGGAACCAACCAACAGCCTCAAATCTTGCTCTGTGGGAAGAGAGGAATGGGCAATGTGGATCAATATATATATATTTTTAAAAGCTTCTACTTCAGATTATTTTTGTCGTACGACTCTATTTACTTTTATAAGCTTGTTCATGACCACATCTGGGGTCCTTACCACAAGAATGATGTGGACCTCTTAGAGCAGGTCCAGACATGAAAACTGATCAGAGGGAAGGAGTACATCTCCTATGAGGACAAGCTGAGAGAGTTGAAGTTGTTCAGCCTGGGGAATAGAAGGTTCTGGGGAGACCTTACAGCACCTTTCAGTACTTAAAGGGGGCCTCCAAAAAGGAGGGGCAAAGAATTTTTACAAGGGCAGATAGTGAAAGAACAAGGGGGAAGTGGTTTTAAACTAAAAGATGAGATATTTCGATGAAATCTTTGGAAGAAGTTGTTTTCTCAGAGGCACTGGAACATGTTGCCCAGAATGGTGCCCCATCCCTGCAAGTGTTCAAGGCCAGGTTGGACAGGGGTCTGAGCAGTGTGGTCTAGTGGAAGATGTCCTTGCCCATGGCAGAGGAGAGGGAACAAGATGGTCTTTAAGGTGCCTTCCAGCCCAAGACGTTCTGTGGTTCTATGATCTGTATGTACATAAATGCACGTATGCACAGGTGTACACACATATATAGAGAGGGAGCTGCATACTTCTGTATCATAGAAACTGCTACCAAATCCCAGAGTACTCTGAGTTACACCTACATACTACACAGTTTTTAAAGAGCTACTGAGTACTGAGTCAATGCCCCTTCCTCCTTCCCTGTTTTATTGCCATTTTTTTGATTCTTATGGAATCTGACCATGCAGATGAATGATGCATCACTGAAGGGCACTTTGTTTATTTTCTGTTGTGCTGGGAGGATGAAATCTTTTTGTGTAAGGCTACTTCTGGTAAACAAAGGAAAACATAGGGGCTTCTTCAAGGAGGAGAAAATGGGAACCCAGAGCAGAAGGGCCTCCATGACATGCTGGTGCTGCTGGCTCCGGGCAGTCAGCACCTTGGATTCTGGGAAAAGGGGTGCAGCTAGACCCGGGCCCCCAGAAGAAGGCAGCTGCTGCAGGCTCCAGTGCTGCTGTCTTTCATTCTGCTGTTGCCTGAGACTATTTCCAGCCTCCCTATTTTACAATTTTATGTAAACTCTGGGGTCCTGCCGGATGAAAGTGCTCTCTGTTTCGCAGCAGAGCTGTGGCTTTTGGATTTTACAGCCCCAAAATTACTTCACGATGATCCAGAGCACACATCATAGCCCAGAAACCACACAGGAGCCGTGCTGGTAAAGGAAGCCGAGAGTTGCTGAAGTAGCCAGACTGAAATTTATAACCATGACCTAGGCCTTGTCAGGCCTTTACGACACCATGTAAAGGGAATTGCTGCTTAGTCACCAATTTGCTTGGCAAGATTGGCTGGATTAGGAAATACATAAAAGGTCAGACAGTAGGAGTTTGTCTAGACATCCTATTTTGGATTATATGCTCTACAAGTTTCTGTGGCAACCCCTGCAAAACATTCATATTTTAGCAATCTTTTTGAAGGCTCCATTTCTGTAATGAACCACCAAAGCTTTTGTGAGCAAAATTAACTTGTTTCTCTGCCACCTGCTACACCCTTTTGGGAAGCCAAAAGCGAGCCACCTCGGCTGAGAGCTGACGGAGAAACTGCCTTATTCCCCAAGGCAGGAGCTGTGCCTGTGGGGGCAGCCAGTGACCCAGGGAGGCCTGTGGACCTGCCAGGGTGGAGGAGATGAGACGGGGACTGCATGCTTCCCTGTGGCTGCCAGACCACACTCCTTCGCCAGCCCAGGCTCCATGTGGAGCTTTCCAGTGGCAGAGGGTTGGATGGGAGGAGCCAGAAGAAACAGGTGCTGCCCCAGGTTCCCTGCTTGTGAGCAGCACACTGAGGTCTGTGACTAAAAGCAGTAGTGCCATGGCTTGCCATGAGCATCTGAGTCCACTGGGATTTGAGATGGGCTGCTCAGGAGTTTTAACAGAAATAAATGCAGTATTGTAGCGAGAGGGGAAAACCAACCAACCAACCAACCAACCAGCCAGGCAAAAATGGGCTACACAGACAGGGTTTTTTGGTTTAGTTCTCATAGAATCATAGACTTATTTGAATTGGAAGGGACCTTAAAGTCCCTCTCATTCCAAGCCCTCTGCCATGGGTAAGGACATCTTCCACTAGGACAGATTTCTCAAAGCGCCCTCCATCCTGGCCTTGTACTTGTGACATTATTATTATTATTATTATTATAATTATTATTATTATAATTATTATTTACTCCCTTCCATCTCATCCCTTGTGCAGGTGAGAAGTGGGAACAGTTTCAAATTTTGGTCTCTGGAATTCTTTTTCTGGGTTGTTAAAGGGAGGGTAAAAAAGAGAAAAAGTGAACTCCATGAGTTTCAATGACACTAATTGGATTTGGCTGGGTTTTCCATGTTGAATCAAATAGATGCCAACTTAAACTAAATAAAATGTAGCAAGAAAGATTTTATGAAAACCAAAGGTAGATTTACTTTGTCTACTCAAGTAAAAATGAATGAATAAATAAACACTCCAGACAGCGCTTTAGACCAGGTTCATTAAAGTAAGTGCATGCTTAACTTTATGATTCCTATCATCTGATACCTAGAAAGCTAGCTTTCAAATTCATTCCTGAAAGGGCTGGTATTTATTAGGACTGGTCAGTTTTCTTTCCTTTTCCTCATAATTATCTTCTGGATAAATATTACTCTGAAAGGGGTTTTGCAATGCTGGCTGCCGGCATAGCCAGCACCTGGAGCCACAGTGGTGCCAATCCAGCGGTGCAGCAGATGTCCCTCTGATGGTACCACACACCTTCCTTGGGCAATGCTCTTCCCCATACACCTCCAAGCCCTTCAGAAAAGTGGGTACCATTATCCACACTCTGCAGCTGAGGAACAGCTGGAGCAAAGCCAGGCTTAGTGAAATCAGCTGACAGTTTTGAGAAGGTGTGGACTACTTGCAGCTTCCCTGAAACTACTGGGGTGAGAGTGATGTTTCTGTCACTGCTGGCTTTTCATACATCTGTTGAGAAGGTGTGTAATTAGTTTACTTTGTAAATTAAACTGCAAAATACTGTACTGAGTTACAGCTAGGTTAGGCTGAGTTACTGAAATGAGCAAGATTTCTGAAGTAAGAGCAGAGAATAATAGCTGATACTCTTTGAATTTGACACCTAATGCTCTGGCACTTCCCAGGCAAAGTGACTCAACCCTCATTCGTAGTTGTCCCTGGCGCAGGCCAGAGGGATTGCACATGAATTTGAGGAGTGTGGCAACACCCCCAGGGCTGATGTATGTACTTACATGAATCTATTCTGTGCTCTAAAACAACCACAGGCAGATGCATATTTCACAGCCTACCTGTTCAACAAGGCTCCCAAATGACAGCCTGTGAGTCAAATAATGTGAAACTGAAACGTGTGGTGGAAGGGAAATTCCATGTTTGACCAAGCAAACACCTCTCTGATTCTAAATTGTTCTCAGCCAGCTTCCTTTGGTCGTACTTCCTTGATGATTTGCCTACAAAATGAGCTTCTATTTAATGCTTTGAAATACTGTGTTAATAAGAAGGCTATAGAACCACATCAGATATTTCTGAATTCCAGCACAAATCTGTTATCTATTATTATTATTATTACACAAGCAGCCCTGTTTGGGCAAAGGAGCTTTGCAATACAATTTGCCAAATGAGTAACAGGTCTCTGCCCTAAGGAGCTTACAGTCTAAAGGCAATTTTGGCAAGGTTTTCAAAGGTACTGTGTGCCCACAGTTTACAGTGACTTCAATGAGAACCTGTGAGTCCAATGACAACTTTGAAAATCATGCCAAATATAAATAATTACTTTTTTTTCCCCCTTCTTTGATATCTGGAAGTCACTCATAACTTTTTAATTACAAACATATTATCAAATTTTATTGTTTGACTCGTTTAGATCCATCTCCCCCTTTCAGGGAAGATCTTCATTTGGTTGATAGACATCTGTCATTTCCTCCCCTACAGTGCAAGACGAGCCTAAGAGGGTCCTAGAAATGGCTAGCCACCACTAGGGAAAATCCTCTGCTGAGCTACATTCCTAGTTTTATAGGTGAATATAACTGGAAGGTTGTCTATTGCTTTTACTGGGTAAATTGAGGGGACTAATAATTTCAGTAATACTTACAAATATAAGGGGCAAGCAGTTGGGGTATTTTAGATCTCTGATAGTGTGTAGAAGACTCAGGGTACAAGGAAAGGTTTCCATAGGTGCTTGTGCATAGTGGGGAGGATATTTTAAAATAGTTTTTAAAAATAGGCTTCTTGGCAAAGCTAATACCTTCAAAATGCTAGGGCAATATAATCTGTAGGAAAATATATATTTAAATTTAAGATTTAAACAAGTTATGCACAGCTCATGATGTTTTCCATTATTCATACAGATAGCTGGATGTGGGACATGGAATGTGCATTGTGGAGGGCCTCTGACCTCTCCATACTCCCTAATGAACACTGGAACTCAGTATCTATTTTCAAAGCAGGTTAAAGGGATTTAGCAGATTGTACCTGGATTAAGAGGAAAGGGGGTTTTATTTTTCTGGGGTCTTTCATGACTGTTACTCTTCTACTTCATATTCTTCACTCTTTTACTTTAGGACTAAGCTATGAAATAGCTACAATTTTATGAAGAAGAAAAGCAAGAGGGAAGATAAATTTATTGATGTGGTCAAGGTACTAAGCAGATGATAAAAGCAATGTAGAACACATGAAAGCCTTGAAAATGAAGAAAATTAATTCTCTGTACATGGTGGGAAAGGGTAATTTTAGTTACACCCAGCTCTTATTTGGTGCTTTTCTCTTGTGGATCTCAAAGTACCTTAGTGAATCAGTGAGTATCACTTCCTGATTTATGGATGGGGAAACTGAGGAATAGACAAGGAATTTCACATGCTTAAGACTGCCCAGGACACCAGGTAGGAATAGCAACAATATCCTGCTGCTGCAAAGCTGAATCCACTAGATCATATTAAATGTGAATGATGATTCAGCTGCAAAAGCACTGTTGAATTGCCATCAATATTGCAATGTAGCCTACAAAAGAAACTGGGTTTCTCTGATCCAAAATATGCTGTGAAAATGTTCTCTTCCACATGACAGTGGCATCCTCACCCAAACCTGACATGAGACTGAAAAAGGCAGCAGGCTGTTCTGACGTCCTGCTTAGCCCTTCCTCCTCCACAGGTGAGCAGAAGCAACAGGCCTTTGCTCCAGACTTTCTACCCAGGTCTCCCTAGACAATTTCCATTCCCTTCAGCAAAACTGCTGCATCATCCTCCTGTGAGTTTCCCTGGTGCCTGGCATCCTGCCAGGGCTACGTTCTTCACCTTCACATTGTCCACATACATGTATTAATAATGGTGATTATAGCTGAGTATTATCTTATTTTGGCAGCAGTTTTTTGGAAGATAAAATAAGAAATCTACTGCTTTTGTTGATGTTGCTTATCTCCCCTGCCAAGTCCTCACCTTCTTCTCTTCTCCTTTCTTGGGTCTTTTCCAGTGTCTGTTTTCCCTCCACATAATTTTCCTTGTTGAATACTGTAATATATTAATTCTTATTCTTCCTATTTCCCTGTGCGTTTTTCTCCTCTCCCACATTTTGATTCTGTTCATGACCTCCATCCTTCTTCTTCTTCTATGTCTTTTTCCCACATTCCTCCTTTTCTATCTGATTTTTCCCAGTCTCCTCAGCCAGAAACAGACCGATCATGTCAGGTGGTTTGGGGAGTTTCAGAGTAAGGTCACAAACAGGAGATGGTCGGGCCAAGCAAAGCATCTGGATTCAGCAGTTTCTCAGCTGTTTTGCTTCTACCTTCTCTGTAGTCTGAGCACATGGAAGGAGGCAAGCTGCCACATCTGCTGGAAAGGTGCTCTGTAGCCATTAGGGATGACAAGGTGATACAGCTGTCCAGAAAACTGGAGTATCCATGCCTTTTCACCCTGTTTGACTAGCAGGAGCTCACCCCTGCGTGTCTTAGAGATTTAGGAAAAGGTTTGGGCATAAGCTAAGGTGGGGGTTACCCAGTAAATATTTGCAGCAATCCTCAAATAATTTCACTTCCATGGCCAAACTAAACCAGCAAGGTCAGCAATGTTATTTAATATAGTAAAGCAGACAAACTGATTGAAAATTGTCTGTGTTTAAAGCCAGCTTTGGTCTTTTGTGTACCTGGAGATACTGCCCAGTCAGTGTCACAAAAAATATTATATAATTAAGAGTGTTAGTCACAGAAAGTACAGTTGTGTTTGTAATTGCTCAGTCTGATTCAATGATATTGAAACCCCAATGTGTACCATTGCCTGCCTTCATACCTAGCTGTCAGCCCCTGCAGAAGGGTGCGTACAGCACCATATCTCATGTTGTACAAGGGAATTACTACACCAGCACTGGAAAAAACATTCAAAGAATAGAAACCTCACAAAGTGTGGTAGTTTTGCAGGCAGAGCCAATATCCAGAGAATTCACCTGCTCCACAGGACTGATGCCTCGAGTCCTGAGGCCCATTTTCCCCCAGGCCTGGCCCTCTGCCTGCTGAAGCAGCAGCCATGAGAAGGATGGGGAGGCAGATGGTGCATTGTGAGCCACTGGCCTTTCCAGCAGTGTCCTGTGCAGATGTGCTCTCAGCAGAGACAGATGCTTAAATTGCCTGGGGCCCTGCCTACTCTGACTCCCATCACTGCTACTGCCAGTGGAAAATTGCAGACCAAAACAAGATTAATGTAAATAGGTTCTTGTTTAAAAGCTTAGTGCCTTCAGCTGTTTCTAACTGAAGCATGTCAAGGTATAGGAGGGAAACCCTAATGGCTTATGGGGAGCTGGGAAACACCAACTTCCCTGAAATGCCTGTGGCCAGCATAAATGTTCTTAGAGGTTTTATTTTTAACTATTTCAGTAAGTAAGAGATCTCTAGTGGTTGTTCTGAGGATAAGTAAATGAAGTGTTGGTAATCTAATATCAACTATGTGCTTGGCCTCATAATTTTTGTTCTCTCTGTCAGTTCTTCATGAAGCCACAGAAACCAAACTTTAGTCGTTGTCTCTTGCTCAAAACAACAGGATTGCTTTTGCAGGTCTCTCTTTGACAAGCTGCCAGCAGTGCATTATCATATGTGCAGGATCTTACAAGACACTTAAAAGCTGCATATCATCACAAGCTGTCTTCTTGGTAAGAAATAGTGTAGTGTTTGCTCCACTGAAACAGTAGTTAGCTGTGAGGTATAAATTTCTAGATGATGACTGCAGAGTTTGGATGGTGATGTAAGGGCTGCAGAGAAGGCAGTAACTCTCTGAGAATGCCTGCCCAAGACTCCTCATCACCTTGGAGTGCCTAAATATACCATAAATTGCAGGCTGATTGGCTGGAGGAGACTTCAGCTCCTAAATATCTTCTGCTAACACACACATTGGAATGAGACATCTAACTGAGTTACTACAATGCCCGGGCTATCCTCCAAACAACTCACTCCCCAACATTTTTACATTCTGTTCTTTAATAAAAATGCTTACTGTTTTTCTCCCTTTCTCAAATTTGCCTTTTTCCATTATCCTCTCTAACACTCTTTGGAATGGGTCTGTCTGCTGTCTACACCAAGTCACTAAACAGATCACTTCAGAGCAGGTCTCCAAAGGGAAATTGCCCCTTCCCTTCATCTGATTGGTGAGGTAAAAATGGAGTCTTTGACACTTTGTTCAAGCCAATAATACATCCATACCCCAACATATGCACAGATTTATTATCTGCTTCTTATTAATGTCTTGCTAAGATATGGGACATCTGTACTGCTGCTTCTGCTGATACACTTCTGTAGGGTTGAGGTATCTGTAGTGTGCTTGAGGGTGGCTTCTGCAGGTCTCAGTGCAGTAGAAACGTAATTTTGTACAAGGTTTTTCTTCTTAAAGTGGTTCCATCAGTGGAATTATAGAGAACTCCTCAGATTTGCTGGATTTAGCTGTTACAAACCAAGGTAATTTGTCTCTTAGAATCTGGCCAGATAGCCCCTTTGTAGTTATGTTACTTTTGGTAATTCAAAAAACTCTGAGTAGTTGACTATGGCTTTCAATAAAACTGACATTTTCTTGCTTTTCTATCTGAAATCTTGCCAGTTAAGGTTTCTACTTAGCAGATAATCTCATTCATAATTAGACTCAACAAAACTCTGGTATATCTTTTGTAATCATAACCCCAAAGTCATGGATTGGCACCCAGAAGGCAAATGGAAACAGGGTAGGTAATGTATAATTACAGATAACTGCAGTGCAGAGAAAGGAGAAGTTGCATGGACAAGTTTCTTTGGAGCAGTGGGTATCCCAGTGGCTGTACGGATGTGGGGTGTCAGCCATGCACACCCCTTGATGGGGAGCAACCCACAGCCATCGATTTTGTGCTGTTCAATTCAAGATTAAGCAGATGAAATTCAGCTGGTCACAGCATTAACTCCAGGGATGGCCTTGCAGACAGAGGCTTGCAGACTGCAGAGGACAGGGCTCCCCAGAGCTCAGACGCTGAGGTAGTCATTCGAAGCTCCACAGTTCATATGCCCACTTTGCAATCCTGAAACAAATCACATTGGGCAACTTATCCTCTTTAAGAATGTCTCAGTAATTCAGTAACAACACAGACAAAAACAATTAATAAAGCATGGTGCCTAAAATTTAGTGAGTTAAAATTAATTTTCTAAATTCTGCATCAGTTTCAAATATTTCTTGTTTAACAGGCTTAGGAGACTAAACCGTGTTGTACTATCTGGAAACGTTACATCCAGCCATATTTATTACCAAGAGCTTAGAGGATAGTGCTGGTGTCTCTTCATTTCCTGAAATCTTTCTATGTGTACATTTGTTCTATCACTGTTGGAATATGTCGACATACGTTAACTAGTGAACTTGAGAAAGAATCAATTATATCAATAATCCCATGCATAAATAATTTTGCATCAAAATCAAGTTAAAAGGTAATGAAGTGTTGCCTCAATCATGACCATTCAGGCCTTAAGTTGTGTGCTGGATCATTTACCTTACTCACATTTGGAATTGGCATAAATTATACAAATTGATTAAGAAGCAGCGTGAGATGACTCTGGTGTCTTCAAGTGCCAGTTTAGTACCTGTTTCCGGTAATGGAAACATATGGCCAGCTGGGATGGAGCTAGCCTTACAGTCAGACCACAGTCTCCAGGAGGATTTTCTGTCCTTTCTGCCTTCAAGTCTTTCCCATAACCCTGCTGATTTGCTTCAAAAGTAATGCCACAAAGGTCCTCAAGATATCAGGCAACAAAAGTTTCCCTGAGATGAACAATGCCGGCTGAGAAAAGCCTCTGTTTTCTTTTGGTGGCAGCTGATCGGCTCCATTAGCACTTACCATAGAATCACAGCATGGTTTGGATTGGAAGGTACCTTAAAGACCATCTTGTTCCAACTCCCCTGCCGATGGCAAGAACATCTTTCACTAGACCAGGTTGCTTAGATCCCCATCCAACTTGGCCTTGAATACTACCAGGAATGGAAATAACTTCACTAGGCAACCTGTTCCAGTGCCTCACCATCCTCACTGTCAAGATTTTCTTCCTAATGTCTGATATAAACCTACTCTATTTCAGTTTCAAGCCATTGCCCCTTGTCATGTCACAACATGCTCTTGTAAAAAGCCTCTCTCCATCTTTCTTGTGGGTTTCCTTCAGGTATCGGAAGGCCACAATTCGGTCACCTCAAAGACTTCTCTTACCTGGGCTAAACAATCCCAATTCTCTCAGCCTTTCCTCACAGGAAAGGTGCTCCATCCCTGTAATCATCTTGGTGGCCTCCTCTGGACTTGCTCCAACAGGTCAGTGTCCTTCTTGTGCTGTGGACCTCAGAGATGGATGCAGCATTCCAGGGGGGGTCTCTACGGTGCAGAGCAGAGAGGCAGAGTCCCCTCCCCAACCCTGTTACTTTTGGTGTAGCCCAGGACATGATTGGCTTTCTGCCTTACATTTTATGGTTTGCTGTTGTTTAAAAGGAATGTATAAGCCAAGAATCAATTTAGCATGCAACTGGAGCTGTGACTTCCAGGTGTAAGGTGCTGTCATGGCTGTTCAACACGTTCTAGCTCTAAAGCACTTCACTCATGTGAGCTGCTGCTCTTAATTGGCATTTGTAGGATCAAGGTCTTCATAAGTCCCCCAGTTGTTTTCCTCAAGTTTCCTCAAGTGAGCAGAGGTATTTTCTTTTAGAAGAGGAAAATACTGGTAATGGAAAGTGCGAAAAACTACTTCGAGGGCAGAGCTTTACCAGGTAAAATGGCCTTGCTACTTCTTCTTTTTTATAATATACTTCATTTTTATGGTTGGCTTTCCACAGAAATGCTCTGCCTTGTTTCACATTTCATGTTTTTATCTGTGATTTTGAATGAGTGAAGGAACAGGGGCTAAAAAACGTTTGGGTTTGAGGGAGATATAAGGCTAAATGTGGTTAAAAAGTTTTTGCCAGATGTCTGCATTCAGTGATTTTTTTTTAACCAAAAAAAGGTACGTTTTCTTGAAAAGTATGATGTAGTTCTGCTAAACTCATTACACTAAAATATTTCAAATTCACGTCACCTAAGAATTCACTGGTTGGGACGAAAGGAATGGCTTCTGGTTTACAGTAGATTGGATTTGAGTCCTAGCTGTGACACAGGGAAGGACTGAGTTCATTTTCCAAAACAATACAAGACGACTTTTGGCACTGCTGCCTCCCAGTTATTCACCTATGACCTGGTGAGCATGGCTAAGGTGGCACACATAGTGGGAGGAGAGGAGACATTTTTGCCTCATTCCTCTTAAATCAAGAAGTAAGGTGGGAGAGATTTCAATTTATCACCAAGGCATAGTTTTCAGGAAAAACATTTTTATCCATGATACAAACTCCAAGCCAAAATTGAAAATTTCTGAAGTAAAGAACAAAAAAATCCCTTGGGATCTTATCAAATGTTTTCTTGGAACCAAGACTGCGAATTAGGCTTCTATTTTGTTCCACTGAAGGTAATGAATAATATTTAATAACTTCCTTATGTTATTCTTGGCCTGCCTCTGGAGGGGTTACCCTGGCTGGTCAGCGTGGATAATGGATGTCAGAAAAGGTGCTAGGCTATTTGTATATACCTTGGCGAAGATTTTACCATCCCCATTCAAGAGTGATATGGGTCTTTATGAAGTGTATGATTTTACAGCTTCTTTGGAAAAAAGTCATTGCTGCACTTAGGACAGATAGAAGAAATAATTTGGTAGGCTATCTGTGAGGTGCATAAAGGGGATAAGCCACTTCTTTAACTGTCAGTGTAGTCTAATCTGGATAGATTTCCCTTATTAAGATGGTGTCTGAGGGGCTGGCCACTGCCCCACCAACAGGGCTGCAAAGCCTTAGTCTGCTCCTCAGCACTTCCTCTCATCTGTTTCCCTGCATCACATCCACTGACCATCCCTCCTTCAGGAGCTGGTGGGGAGAGTTGTGACTGCATAGAAGAGCATTTGCTGAGTACTCAGTCCCAAACAGTGGAAAATCACTCACTCAGCAGCTGTGAAACCAAAACTCTTGAAGGTCCCTGTGTCTGAACAAATAAATATAGCCAGTGTCAAGTACCCCACCACTGCTGTTGAAAGGGTTGACTGTAACATCACCAAATGGCAACGTAAACCTCTAAGCGGATTTCAACCTCAGTTGCCCCTTTTCTGAAATTTTATTTTAAATTACAGAAAATTGAATTAAAGCTCCTCAAGTTGAAACAAAATGTCATGATTATTAGCTGGCATATCCTACATTTTTCTTCTTTCTTCTGTTTTCTACAAGTGAGCAAATGCATAGGTTCTTTGGAGTGCCTAAATGGTGTTTCTTGTCTGACTATGGAGTTTTGGGCTGCACATGTCAGGATACAGACCACTCCTGTTCCTTTGAACAGCTTTATCCTTTGATTTAGGGTTCATTCTGATTTTTCTTGTATCAATAGTTGGTGAAAAATGTACTGTTTTGCCCTCATTTAGAAATAACTACTTACTGCTATACTGAAGCCTGATTATCAGTTGTCATACCCCCACAAGTCTGAAACTTTTATTTTTCATCTAGGTCCTCTAGAAGTTTCCCTGCATTTCATCATTTTATACTTTACTTACAGTGACATTTTAAAAAACTGCTGTTTCAGCTCCTCAGGTTTGTTGCTGAGCCCCTTTTTACAAAAGAAGGAAACACTGTTCCAAGCCTCACTTCAGCCAGTGTTTCCATGTATTCCCCTCCAAGAGTTGCCCAGCCTTGCAGCTAAACAAGGAATTTGTCTGAGATCACAATTTTTGTCTATTTTATCCTAAGTGGAATTTACACCAAATTTTGTTAGTTTTGCTGGTCAGCAGCTGCACCTCTTCAGAGCGGTCCTCACCATCCCACTTGCAGTAAGTCACTCAGATGCCATGGGCTCTGAAGCCAAAATTACCAATGCTTCTGCTTTCTCCAAAACATTCATTTTAATTGGTTTGGCCAGGTAGTCAGTGAGAGCTAAGTACCTTCCCAGCAAGTATTGAGGGTCCTGCAACTATTTGAGACCTGGAAGTGCAGCTATCCATTTACATCACAAATCACATGTGCAAGTTTGCTGTCACTCCAGATATCACTGTACGCTTTCTGTACGCTTTCACCATACAGAAAGCATACAGAAAGCTCCAGCTGAGCCCAGGGCTCCACAGCCTGTTTAGTAATTGGTGTTTTTATGCACATCTAAGTAAATTGGGTAGATGGGAATATAGGACTATGAGGGTTTTATCTGTGATGAAAAGCCTTTTGCTGAGTGCTCACTGGCCACATTACTAAAGCCAAGTGTGTTTACAGGCAGCTCCCCTGTCTCTCCAGATCCCAGGGCTGCTTTCACTCCACGTCACCTCCTGCCTCCCTCCATGGCCTTACCACAACCCTTGCACTGTAACCAGCAGGAAGCCAATAGGTCTTTCCTAAAAACATCAACCCGTTTTTGATGCTCCCTGCTCCCTGCGAGGGGTGACTCCATTGCCTCACTGGCCGTGGGGCTCCTTCCAGCCTGCCACCCACTGCTGCCTGTGCCTGTCAGCCTCCCCCACCTCCCTTCAGGGAGAAAAAGAAAATAAGAGAGTGTGAATGATTGAACTGGTAATGACATTAGAAATTCCATTCTGGCAGTGCACTAAATCTCCCTTAAAAGCTTTGAAGAGCTTCCTGAAAATATGAGCGCTAAACAGTGTGGCAGGCCCAGGCCAGGTCATTGAGCCCACCTCTCTCCCATGCTGGGAGCAGTCCGTACTGGGAACACCCTGCCCTGCCCAAAGACACTCTCTTCCAACTTGGTTTGAGCACTGACCCCTCCTCTGCTGCCCTCCTTTTTCTGGTCTCTGGAAAACTGTCATGGCTCAGTCTTAAGTAACACTGAGTCAGCCCTCGACTTCCCAGCTGTACACAGAGGCTGTGCAGCTGAGTTTGCTACACAGCCCATGGACTTCACAACCTGGGAGATCTAATTCGAAGTGGTTCTTCAGCTACACCCTTATGTTCAAAACACATGAATCAGGTCTTGAAAAATCATGGAACTCACTTAATGATCATGAGAGTTAATAAAAATAAACACAGGTTTCTTTTTACTTGCTTTTAAAAATTATTACACTTTTATGCTTTTATGGTCGACATTCAAAGCTCTTCTCCATATCCATGAGGTCTGCAAGCAGGAGTAAATCCAGGACCTGGAGTTTTAATTAAGAAACAGAATACTGGGAGATTTGTGGTTAAATCAGAAGTACCGTCAGCCTTGAAATCACAATAATTTACATTGCTTCACACACCCCAGCTTCACAGCATTGCTACCTAGTGCCATCTTCAGCATGAGCAGAGGACCTGGAAAAGAAAGCTAGGCTGGAATTGGGACCATTGCTTGATGTCTTTGTTGAAGGGGGACAGTCTTATCACACTGCTCCCATATATTCTGAATATGCGATGCTGGCAAGTCTAATTTTCTGGCACAGTACTTATTGTCTCTTCTATGTGAAGAAACCACCCAAAATCTAAAATGCCATAAACACAGATGTGATTCTAGGAGAGCTTGTTCCAAACAGGCTATGGGGCAAGAAAAACCAATTTTCTTCTGTAGCTTTAGGGGCAGCGACAAGCAGAAATGTTGTAGTAAAAGGACAGTAGAAAAAACTTTTAAAGGAGGATTCCCCCTCTCTTCAGATGGATGTCTCTACCCAGAGAAACCCAGAGCAGTGAAGTCTCAGTGATACGGATTCGTTACAGGAGTAAGACAGACTGGCTTGTGGGTCTTACTCCCCAGGTTTTGTGCAAGTGAAAATTCAACCAGGCCTTCAAATATAGCTTAATTGGAAGGTGGAATTTATGTAAAGCGTCTGAATTTGGTCAGACAAATTTCCTGGAAATTAGAAATGAGCTCAAACTGTACCACTGCAAGCCAATTTTTAAATAGTTCGAACTCTAGTCCAGTTGATTATCTTTTCTTCCTGCCATCCATTAAAGACTTGGCCTCTGCATGTATATTATTAAAGATAGAAGAAAACTGCAAAATGCATGTTTGGAACTAGTTTGGGCTTTTGGAAACCCCTGATGTGCTGAAATATTTAAACTTTCCTTGCTAAATAGTCTTCATGAACTTGAGATTTCTGATGTTGGTTTAGGTCTGGAGTTTGGTGACATGAAAAAAAATAGACTTTCACTTCATTCAGTCTTTTGAACAATGGGCAGACCCTGAATTCATGCCCCTAAAATTGCAAAGTTTGTATATTTTGAAGTTTGTGGAGTGATGCAGAAATTATCGGTGATAGAATAATTTTTAAGTACAGCCCCAATAGTACAAACACTGTGATTAATTAACGTGAGGAAAGTAACATCATTTGAAGTATGGAGCTTGTTACTGGTTTTTTCCTGTGGTCGCTTCCATAACTGGTTAGAAAATCAGCTCTGATCAAGGAGTGTTTTTATTTATTTTAACTCTGTCCTACTTAATGGAGATGTAATAATCCCAAAGAATTACATTAAGGTAATTATGTTTCAATAAACATAAGCTTGGCACTTCAGACTGGAAGTGGAACCTGTACCCTGAACCAATTAGGAGCAGTGAAATGAACAGGAGACAGTTGATTGTAGTTTGTGGAGTGCATTTATTAAACCAGCAACAAATAATCTATTAATCTTTGTCTAAACATAAACAACATAAAAGAGTTCCTCACCTCAAAGCCAGTTGCATTAAATAATTTCAGATGAACAAAATGAGACACCAGAAGTTTTGCATGTCAGGATATGATTTATAGCATGAATTAACTGCTTTTGTGTGATGGAGGGTGTAATTAAACTCCAGTGGCAGCATGTGGCCACAGCAAATGGCTTGGCAGAGAGCAGATCTCTGGAAGCCAGCTCACTAGGAAAAGGGTTTGTGTTGCTGGTGGCACCGGCAGGTCAGCAGGAAAGCCTGTTCCCTGGGCAGGCTCCTTCCTACCTTTGTCATGCACAAAGGAAACTTGTGGGCTTACCAGGAGCAGGCATACCAGCAGGTACTGTACCAGTGAGCAAAATATAAATGCCTTTGTAAAAACAGAAACATTTCACTAAAGCCTTCTGACCATGATTAGGAATATGCTTCTCATGTTCCCTTTCTGTTAGGCAGAATCTCTAAATAGCCAGGGGTCATCTAATGGGGCCCCATGCTAAAACCCTCAGAGTCTGCCAGAGCAACAGGGTGCACAGGTAGCCAGGGTTTCTACATAAAGCTATTAAATGGGCTTATTTGCTATCTGTCTGCTCAAGCAGATGATGTCTTCATTCATTTAACACCATGCAAGGACACACTGCTGCTGTTGCCGCTGGCATTTTCAAGATTTTATATACATTGCTTTTAGTTCATTGAGACAGGTGATCTCTTTCATATGACAGGCAAAACCAGCTTGTTGGTAGTAAATCGTAACCTTCTGATTTATTGAGAAAAAAATAAGCAATCTAATATTGTATCAATCTGAAGTAGCAATAGAAAAATTTCTGTGCCTATATATGCAAGGCAATACATTTTTAGTGTTATTGCAGGTGATGGAGTTAAACTTCAAATTCCCTCTGAAAGTAACTCTTTTACTTACACTGTTTCTTCCTCTTCACGTTTTCTTTCTCTGTATCCACATGATTTTTCCTGCTTGATATTCTTTTACTCTCTATGATGACACGCAGTCTTCAATGTCTTTATTAATCTTAGCATCTTCTTAGGGTCTCATATATGTATTATCCAGAGGGCTCTTTCAGCTAATGTAAAGCTGATTTGTAATAATCAACATTATGGACGATAATAATTTATGTGATTTATCCATGAACTGCATTGGTGTATCCTAGAGGCTATAAGTGAATGTGATATCTCCAAAGGCACAAACAGTGAGTGTTAGGCTTGAGAAGGTAGTAAGCCAAGCTGGCGATGAGGGATTTTTGACTCTAGTAAAAAAAATGACATGTATCACTAACTTGAAAACCTAGATTTTGAAAGATCACTGGATACTTAGAAAACCTCATTTATGAGCACCAGACTGATGAGAAGTGGCTGAGGGAGCTGGGGGTGTTTAGTCTGAAGAAAAGGAAGCTCAGGGGAGGCCTCATCACTCCCTACAGCTACCAGAAACAAGGCTGTAGCCAGGTAGAGGTTGGTCTCCTAGGTAAAAAGTGATAGAACAAGAAACGGCCTCAAGTTGAAGCAAGGGAAGTTTATATCAGATCTTTGGAAAAATTTCTTCACTGAAAGTGTGGGCAGGCATTAGGAAAGGCTTCCCAGGGAAGTGGTGGAATCACCATCCCTGGAAGAATTCGGAAAGCATGTGGATGTGGCACTTGGGGACATGGTTTAGTGGTGAACACAGTGGGGCTGGGTTGGATTCAGTGATCTCAGAGGTCTTTTCCAAAATTAATGATTCTCTGATTCTACAAGATGGTGATTGAGACAGCTGCTGAGGAGCTTTGGAGGAACATCTTGCAGAGAGACTTGTAACATACTGCTCTTCTGTCTTTGTTTTTGTTTTTTAAAATTTCTGGTTTGGAAAGTCAGTTTGATTTCCTGACTGCCATTGTCACAGCACCTAAACCCACAGATGCTGAGGGCAAGTCAGGTTGCTGAGACAGTCACACAAAGTGAGAAAGGGGTACAAGCTGTGCCTGATACCACCTCGAGGGAGCCGCTGCAGGTTAAGGTCTGAGCAGATGCAGCTAGAAGGCAGGAAGGACAAGAGCTGCAGTTAGCACAGGAGCTGTGACCAGGGCTCTCTTAATCATAGCCTCATTACCAGCTGAATGGCTCCTGGTATGAGCTGCTGTGCCTCGTGTGAGGAAATGGTTTTGTTAAAAACGGTGGGTTTGAATGGGTAGCCAGAAACTCCTTAACACAGTTTCCAAAAGAGCTAATCTGAGAGCAAGAGAGAGAAGGGTTCATTGTCAAGATTGTTGTGTGCGGTTTCCATTCCTCTCTTTTCAGTATCTGTCATCATTTATTGGTTAAGACTTAATAACTAAAAGAGAGTATAACTTGGCACTCATTGCCAGAACTCCAAAAGCAAACATTACTGCTATTTTTTTAACCACTGGCAGCAAATCTTTTCTAACAGCAGCCTGACCCCAACTCTCCTCTCCCCAGCATCGCTATTGCAGTGGGGTAACTGAAGTAGCCCATGATCAGCCAGGCCAGGGGAAACAGTGCTTTAGCCCATTAACCCTTAAACCGAAGGTATGAGTGATTTTAAAAATATGCCTTTAAAGATTGGGGTTTATTTCCTTCACAGAGGTTTTAATGTATTTTAATCAGACAGTTACACAGACGCTTTAGCTAGCCCAACAAAATTTTGAGTGGTAGGGTAAGGCTGCAGGCAATCAGAACTTTATTTCTAGGTCTGTGTGACCAGTGGTAAGGAATTCACTGCAGCTTGATTTTAAACAGATCCCAGTCCTCTCTGAGTGCAAAATGAGCTAAACACAAGTCCACTCATAGCTTCAGCTATCCTGCAACTTCAAACCATGTGGCCAGGAGCTCTGGAGTCTCATGTGGGTTTTAGAATCTCTTGTGAGTTCCTTCCAGAAACTAATAGAGGAAATTTTAGAACCCAAAACAGCTAATACCAGGCCAAAAAAGCATCAAACCATCCCAGAGACAACCTGAATCAATGACTGCATTCCCAAATATAGCCCTTTTTTTTCTCAGCAGCTCAAGTTCATCATAGTGATATGGAATAAAATCGTCACTCTGCCTTCTGGGATGTTGAATGGCAAATCATTTGTTGGAAGACTCTGTAGTGACAAATGCAATAATTGTCCATACTTTTTTAATGTTAGTATTGTGCTGCATCTCATTTTGGTCTCAGAAATTCAGACACTTCATCTTAATTTGGACTGGTCTTTGCCAATCCACTACTCTTATTTACATCAGGGGGATGCTATGCTCTGTCCCTGCAATTTTGTCAATTAATACAGTGGTATATATTTTGCATTTCATTGAATTTCATATACCTTTAATAAGGCTGCTGATCTCATCCCAGTGTAGTAACTGCCTCAATATGAAATTTCACTGGAAGAATGTTTTCTGCCTGAGAGCCATTCATATATATGAGCTGCTGCAACCAATTAAAACATTGAGGAACCCACAGTTGAATAAATATCAGTGAAAATTTAAGAACAGAGTGGTAGTTTTCAGCCAGTTTTATGGAAAGTCAATAGGTATCCGGAGGTCCAATTACAGGAAATGTTTTTGCAGTATGAAATAAAATTATAATAAATAGAGAGGTAAATGAGAATGTTACAGGCACCTAGCATGCTTCTAGTCTTGGCATAATGAATTAAGAAGACTCAGTATTAAATAGTAAAGATGAAATTCTGCTGTGCATTGCACCTCTTTGATTCTGGCATAATTTCGTAGACTTCACAGAAATCACATTGGATGTAAAAGTGAGAAACACAGAAAAGTCACACCCTACCAAGCCAAAATGTACTGTCCCTTTTGGCCAAATGTTCCCTTTCCCTGCCTATTTAGTGTAGTTCAGAGGCTGGTTCGGAAGCCAATGCCCCCTGTTAATAGGGAGCAGCAAGATAAAGGGCCTCATTTTATTCCCACTCAGCTACTTCAGGGTGTCTGAGCAATGAGGCACCTTCTTTCTTTGGCTGTATGTTTCAAATCGACTGAGGAGATCAGTTCAGTTGGTCAGAGCATGGTGGTAATAATGCCAAGGTCATGGGTTCAGAGCCTGTATGGGCCATTCACTAAAAAATTGGACTAGATGACCCTTGTGGGTCCCTTCCAACCCAGAAAATTCTGTGATTCTGTGAGGAGGAAGTCTGCTGTTCCTCTTCAAGATTCATTTTGGGCCATTTAGCCTCCCTGACTTTCTGCTCCTGTAATTTCCGCTGTTTCCTTGCAGACAACCTGCCAACCCTGCCTGCAGCACACATGGATCAGCATTGTCACTCTGCCCCATCTACCTGCTCTTTGCCTCAACAGCACCTGCAAGTCCTGTTTGCTGTTTAGACACCTCTAGGGCTGCCAATTGTGCTTGGTAAAACCTAGTCAGCCATTCATTTAAATACTTGTTAAACAGGAAGCCGCTGCTGGAAAGTTGAGTGCTGGTTTATATTTAAACAAATAGTGGGAACAGGCATGAGTGTCATTTTGTGATGTAGTGGAAAATTTGAATGACTTGCATTATCCCACTAGTATCCTGTTGAAAACAAACCTGAGAGGCTGTTAAGGACCCTGCTCAAACCTGTAAGCTTTTGCATTGGTAGCAGACGTGAAAGGGTTAACTTGCACAGTTCTTTCACTGCAAGCGTAGGCGTTAAAGGAAAAGTGATGCACACGGTGTAGCATTGGTGTTTCCCTTGTGATTGAAGGAAAGTAGTTATTAAGGTCAGCCATGCTTATTTTTGGCTGATGTGGAGCCCCTTTCAGCCTGAACACTCCTAAGGAGTGTACTTAAGGTCAAGAAAGTTGCATATTTTGTGAGTGAAGTAAACAAGGGCAGCAAATGTTGGTGTGTTGAGCACCTCCTTTTAGTTGCTGTGGACTATCAAGACTCATGATTTTCATCTAACCTCTGCCTCCTGCAAAGTTTGACATCAGTATTGTCAGGGAGGACAGTGAGGTCAGATGCAGCTGTAGGGTCTCCTGAAAGTTTGAGACATCCAGAGGGATGCCAGAATGCAGAGGTGTGGAAAGCCCAGAGAAGCCAAAGGGCACATGCGTCAGAGCGCTTGGGTCTTTAGATGCTCTATGAGGGCGTAGCTTTGCATTTGCAGGGTTTTGCCATCTCCTTCTGTTCTGCAGGAGATTTTGACTCCTCTGGTCTCCCTGCATATGTTGGATAGGCCGTCCATGAGCAGAAAGTGCATGAACTCTCAGAAGGCAGAGCTCTCCATGCCTGTCACTCAGCGAGGTGTGATAGCCACTACAGTGTCACAGTGTCTGTTTTACTCACTGCAGGGTTACTCCTTGACAGTGACAGTCACGGTTGTTTACACAGCCGACGGTTCCTGCCAAACTTCACAGCACAGCCAGAAAAGTTTTCCTGAGAATGCATTTGGAGACATGCATTGGGATGTCACAGAGTCATGTAGCAAGGTGACAGCAGTAGAGAGCCTTACAGTTTTCCTGGGTTACCAAAATGGCTAGCAGCTCTAGTCAGCTTCCCAGATATATCACCATGTTTTTCTAGACATCATCAGACATCAGTCTTCAAGCTCTCCTATTTGCCTCTCTCACTTCATGGTGAAAAGTGCCACATAAACAATCCTATTATTAATAGAAATAATATATTATATTTATATATCTGATTCAGATATTATATCGTTTATATAATTACCATTTGCACTCCTTTTTCTTGTTCATGCTCCACAGATGAAGGTGGTTATTGATGATCCAATGACAAGAAAATACTTTCAGTTCCAATCATTTTCTCATGACTTTTTCTAATAATGTTTCTTATACTTAGACATGCACAGGCATTACAATATTTTGAAAGGATGTACTTTTCCTTCAGTGTTAAAAGTCATCTCCATTTAACATTTAATATATTCTTGTCTGCTGGCATGTTAGAGCACAAAAATGCATTGCAAACTACAGGCCAAGTTATTTCTCCTTTGAATGCTTTAAAGCATCAAAATAATTTTCTGGTCTTGGAAATGTGGCCTGAAGAGAATGCAAAGTGACGCTGCACAGTGGGTGAGATGCTGCTAAACTCCTCCGTGGCCAGCCAGCATCTGCACATGACATCCTTCCTCCCAGCATCCCAAGCAAGCACTGATCCCTTTTCTCTCCAGAGCCCACCCTGATCCCAAGATAGGTGGGTGAGGTAATGCAGCTGCCTTTCATGACTGTGACCCAAGAGGGTGGTGGTGGGTTTGGGTTTTTTTGTAAGATTTTGCCAAAACAGAAAGTCAGAATTAGCGTGTGCAAAACACATCTAAACAATGGAACACATACAAATTAGAGTACCCACCCACAACGCCTAATACATAACCAGTGAGTCATGCCCAGGGCCCAGTGTGAGAAATCTGTGTAGGTGGGTTTTATTTGGCTTTCTTTTTGATTGCAGTTGTGCTTCTCTCTAGCTAATAATTATTGCACTCTGAACTAATAAACATAAGGATCTGAGCTTTCCAAGATGTCCTAGTGGTACAACATGCCATTTGTTAGACTTGAAAGTGTGATCCCTGTGGAAATGCAAATGAGTTCTTAGGACCCTAAACTCTTTGGTGCTCACTTGAGTCCAGAGATTGAAATTGAGATACTAAAGCAGTGAGATGAACCAAATTCAAGGTAGTAGAGACCAAAACAGTCTCTATTAGCAAGTTATTTAATCACCCAAGTAAAACATGGAAAGGAATGAACCACGATAGTCTCCTGGGGATAAAAGGACACATCACAGACACCACCAGCAGTACTGGCTGGTTTCTCATGAGACTCAGCAGAGATGCCAAAGGTTTCAAAGGTGTGGAGCCTGAGCCGCCTTCTCACGCCCAGTGATGGCCCCTCCAGGTCAGGGCTGGGGCTTGCTGGCAGGGCAGCGCTGGGAAGCGCACAGTGCCGCTCCCTCCTCTCTGATCAACCTCTGATAAACAGGGAGAAGCCCAGTCCACAGAGACGCAAACTTGGCACTTTTCCTGAGTGCTACACTTCAGAAACACAAATAATGAAAGGGCACATAGAAGCCTGAGCAGTCTGTACATGCAATTTGACTTTCAGGGTTTTCATTTTAATTATCAAGAGACACAGATTTTTCTATGCTCCACAATAATTAATATTTTTACAGTATTTAAAGTGAGTTTTCCAACCAGCCTCTGAGGGCCTCAAAAAGTTCCTGTGTGGTAATTGCTGCTGGGTGTCTTAATGCCACAGACATCTGAGGTTTCCCAGAATATCTAAGTGGACACTAGCTGTAATTTAGTAGCCACGAGTATTGCTTGATGCTATTGTTGCAGGCAGAAGTTGTAAGAAAGCAATTAAATTCTAAGCTGACGTTTTTTTAAAGTGTTCATTGCTAGACTGACATTGCCACCACTACTTATTTTTGTTGCCAACATCAATGGGAAAGTACAACTTTTTAGGACAGTGAGGCACTTCTGAAAATCCTGTCCTTAGTTTACTGCTTCTGCAGTGCTTCCATTTCATTTTCCCTCCCTCCCTTTCTTCTTTATTTCTAATGTTTCCACATTTACTTCCTCCATCTCCACTTTGCTATCACGCCTGCCTTTAATTTTAATGTCTTCTCTTTTCTATTACTGTCTCTTGGGGTATACTCCCAGGGTTGTTTTCCTATTACACTCATAATTTTCCATAGATGAGGTGACTGTGACCCATCCTCACGTTGTGACAAGTCACAAAAATCAGTACTTCCCACCACCTCAGTTGGAACCTTCTTCTTTTCACATCCTCACTGAACCTTACATTTCTGATGTTATTTAATTGCTCATCTGACCATTAACACAGCTGTAAACAGCAATGCATAACAAATAAGATTTATTTCTAAAGTAATTCTAGAAGTGCAGTTGTGTTCTCAACCAGCATTTATTCCAGGAAACTTCAGTGAATGAGTAGACTTGCACACGTCTACTGTTGCACCAATTCAATATTCATTGAGATCAGGCTAGGTTCGGTGTTTTCTGACCTATGGAAATGCTCATGCAAGACACACAGACAGTGTTTAGGACACCTGCAGTTCATGTTTAAGGTCGTGGTGAGAACAGTCCAGCTTAGCTAGTGGCATGGCAAGTGCTAAATGGTATGAGTCAATTAGACCCCTGACACTGCAAAAATGCACATTAGAGGGAAACCTTTATTCAATCTCTTGGGCTTTTGCAGCTTTCCTTTCTTCCATCCTGAATAGGATAAAACACTATTTTAGGGCTGACTAGTGTTTCCACACAGTCTCCTTAAGTCATGGTCTAGACTCAGCAGTTTTGGAATGGACTGTAAATTATCCTCTGCTACCCTACCCAGCAGATATCACAGCAAGGAACTTGCTGGGTCTTTTAGTTCCTAGTGCGATTTTGTTATTCCAGATGGATTAAAATCCTTCTGAAGCCACGGCTCAGTACATCCTCAAACATTTATTCAGAGCATGTAAGTTCAATGGAAATCTGATAACTCATTACAAGCTATGGAAGCTCCCTTTCATTTGGATATGTTTCACAGCCATGCATTTCCTTTCCTCATTCCACTCTAAGTGTTGTATATTTTTTAGTCTTTTCTTGGAAAGAAGAGTCACTTGAAGGAAGATAAGTACTTGACAGCTTTCTCTCAGGCCATGATAGGCAGCCCTTTAGTGCTCATGCATCTTGTTTACTCATGACCTGCTACACTTTGCATATTCAGAGCTCTGTCTATTGTAAAAGCAGAAAACTGAGATCTCTGTTGTACTGAAAACTTTTAATTTTATTTCTTTTTAACTACTATTTGCTTGGAGAGGAGAAAACACTAGTGCTACCTGGAAATCAGAAATGCATAGGAAAAAACCTCACATGTGTAGCTACATGTGCCAGATGCAGTCCACAAGTAGCTCCATTATTCTTAGTTGTCCTCTCAGTAACCTCTACCTTTTGTGCATAGAAGCACCTGCTTCTCTGACAACAGCAGGCAATTTAGCCTCCAGGGGGGTTATAAGAAGCTCCTCAGCCACTAAATGGGGACTTACAGTCCCAAGAGCCATTTTTGTCTGGAGCACAGTTCCCCTTAAAATAAGGTGATAAGTTTAATGCAATGGTGTGTTAGACAGAAGAAAAGGAAAAACTACCTTTTTCCCTATATTTGAGGTTTTCCAACTGACCACAGGAGCAAATGCAGGGAATAGGGCCCAATGAAATTATAGAGTGCTACCAAACTATTCCAGTGAAGTGTTTTCCAGATGTGCTGAGTAAGACTTTCATTGCCATGAACTGATTACTCAGAGTTCAGCAGATTTTAAAGGTTCAGATACTACAAATACAAAAGTTAAGGGCAGATTTGACAGTGATGTACAAGGAAAGTGAGCAGGTCCCATATTTGCAAACCACAATCTGCTTTTACTCTGCCTGGCAACATTATCAGGGTTTGGAAGTGTTATGTCACCTGAAAAATGCTTGGTGTGAGTTTAATTTCCCACACGTGAACTCCAGCAAGGCCCAGAGAACCCAGCCCAGCAGTGTGGGTCTCTCTGATGTGGTGTAGGCTCCCCAAAACAGCAGCCAGCTAAAAGGAATTAAGCAGCACCACATGCCTGTCTGGGCTACAGTGTCTGAAAACGAGGTGTGCAGAAAAGGACCCGTGGTTTTAGTAATGTCAGCTAGGGATGTGTGATTGAATACCTCACTGTGGACAAATACAGCTGGACCATCCATTTACAGTTGCAGACTATATTCTCTCAAACCACCCTTCAAACTTTTTGTAGGCTGCTATTCATTCCTGTTGTTATCTGTTTTTTTTACCATCCCCGAACCTGTTTGGAGTCAGTTGTTACCACTGTGATGACTGCTGGAAGGGACCAGCACAGCTTTCTTGACATCTCTTTATGGGTGCTCGTTTTAGTCCCTCCCAGCTGGCGGGCTTGGCTACACACATTGTTGAACTGTGGGACTACCAAATACTGTCCACGCTGGTTCACTGGCAGCAGAAGACGTGTCACTCACGTGTTCCAGTCACTTTAACATTCGAAATCCTGTATTCTACCACTGCAGTCTGTCACTATCTGAAACAGCTAGATATCACTTGCATTTTGATTGTTCCTTTAATCACATGAGCTCTCCCAACCAAAGAATTATTATTTAACTGAAGTAGATTTCAAAAAGGCAGGGACAGAAAGTCTGAAGTCAAGTAATGTTACTCTGAGTCCATCACAGTTTAGACTTTATGGCTTCTTGGTAGCACACTAAGTACTACTTAGTCCAGGAGGGTTATTCAGTTTGTGTCTCTCTGGAGTTGTTTTCAGAAGGAGCTGAGCCAAAGCCCTGATAACAGGATCAGAGCAGCAATCTGGCATTCCTGACGTTCAAGGTCAACAACCGTGCTGAATAACTGGCATCATCAGCTACAAGGATACTTCTGTAAACCAAGATGATGCTGTTACCTGGCAGAGAGAGAATGTGTTGTGCTGCTTCCCGTCATCCTGCAGAAGCCTTTCATCCTACCAGTGCCAAGACACTGTCTCAACTCCAAAACACTAGCAAAGGTTAGTAAACAGAGGTTCACCACAATGCTCACTATTTCAGCAAGATCACACTTTTGGAATCTCCAAAGCTGTTGCATCTCCTGAAGAGAAAACCATATGAAAATTCTGAGGTAAATGCCTTTGATTTTTCAGTCTGCTACCCTTACCTGAGAGCAACTGCACTCCCTTACCTACTCTTGATGGAAGAAAACTAGAGTTAGGTCTCAGGGCTTAGTATGCCACCTGTTCAAGTCTACCAATACCCTTAGTGCATCTTAAAATGTTTCCACAGCTGTTAGCCCTCAGGCTCACACTTGGCTAATCCTGCATAGAGGAACCTACTAGTTTCCTGATTTTCCTCCTTCCTGAGTCCAGCCAGAAGACATTTCTTATGAGATGAGGAAGGTGTTGGGGTGAGATGGAGTCTCTTGTTTCACATCTATATGAAGACTTGAGACAGCTGATCTCAGAGGAGGGAAGGATTTACAGTTCCCATCTTTAGGGCGAGAATAGAACTAAATAAGGAAAAGGCCCAAACTGAAGTAGGATTGCTAAGTGAAAAGGTTTCTTGTCCATTGTCAGTAGAGTGCAGACTGAGAGAAAAACTGTCAGCTGTGTGCTCACAAATGAACACTGAGCTGCCTCAGTCAGCTACAGTTACCCCTATCACCACAGCATGAGACATCTCACCTTGGTTTGTTCCTTGTCTCTTACGACATCTCAGAATTTTCAGAAAAAACAAGTATCTTCTAGGTTCTTTGCTTTTTCTCCTGTTGCAAATTAATTAAACTTCCTACTATCTCTCCTACAACCCAAATTAAAATCTGAAACATATCTTAGACACTTCCTGGAAATTTTTAGCTCATAATCTGCTCTGAGTTGCACTTTGCTCTTCACTGGCTACTTCAGTGTATATTCTTGCAGACCATGGCTCTCAGGTGGTGGTGAAACATCTTGGATAAAGCACCATAACAGCTGTATTCTCATCTATTTTAACTGTTTGTTTGTTTGTTTGTTTGCTTGCTTCTTTTCATGGCTGCTGCTTTTCAAAATGAATATTCTTCTAAAATTATGGGGAGAAATTACACTTCGGGTAACCACTGAGGACAGGAAGCTTCCTATTTGGACAGAGCTCCCATTCAGTGGAATTTTATTTAATCATGAAATACAGTCTCAGATGTGCAAAGAAATGTAAATACCAGCATGATTCTGCAATTAGGGCAAAACTCACAATGACCTGTGATGAATTTTTACCTTCAGAGAAGCTGTAGGGTTTTAGTCTGTCTGTAAAACGCATACAGCAACCCTTTCTTCTTCCCATTTAATTAAAACTAACACAATGTTCTGAATTCCTTTTATCTGCCTGTTCCTTCACTTGACTTCAGAATTTTATAGATTTTTCACCAGAAATGCTTTAGACTACCCTACACAGACCTCTAATATTTCACTGTTCCTATAAAAAATATCTATCTCAGAGATATTTTGGTTTTTAGAACTATGATCAGATAAAGCAGCATTGTTCAGCAACTGTTGCTAAATAAAAAAGAATGGGTGGTGCCCTGTTTGGCATCTATGCAGCAAGTGATGTGCGATTTATTATTAGCAAGCCAAGTATAAGAGAAGATTATAATATGAAGGAGTCCCAGGCTATGGGCTCTGTTTTATTTGCTGCTGCTCCCACATTCTGGAGAGATGTGCAATCCAAGTCCTGGAGGAATTTTGCTTACGCTATGATGAAGTGACCAAAGTGCCCCAGGAATGTGGAGCAGAGAATTTCTTCCTGCCACAGCCCTGCTTGGGCTGTTTTTCTCTCAGAAATTGGTAACCAGCCCTTCATGTTGTGCAAGTGCATGCAAGGAGAAACATGGAAGTGGTCTTTGTATGCTAGCTTATTTCTGTCTGTGCACCATTCAGCAGAACTCAGTCCATCCCCACATTAGCTAAAGTGGGCTTATTGAAATTCCTATTAGCGGTTATGGTAAACTTCCTACTGATTTTAATGGGATGTGGATCAAGCACGGGGGTCACCAGGATACGGAACTAGCAGTAATGCAATGATACATTTTTAGTTTGAGTTTGTGTGCGTGTGTGTAAACATGAGCCAGCAGAGAGGGCTGCTAGTAGCACAAGATTAACGCAAGCTTTACTGATGGATGAAATATGGAAGTAGTGTCCTGTGGTGATGAGTGTTATTGAAAACTCTAAGACAGGCAGAATGAAAGAAAACACAAATGTAGAAAAACAAAGTCTCGGTCTGTGTGATTACTGAATATATGTTAAGAACAACCACAGAGCACTGGAGACCAGAGCTGACCCAAAGCTGAGGAGGAAAACAGAGGCATGGATAAGCGCCATAAATCACTCTGACAGGCCTATCATTAGATCTGAAGGAAAGACCACCTAGAAGGCCAGAGAGAGGGACTCACCACGGCTGTCTTCTGCTGGAAAGCATTACGGCTGGAGATTCTATGCTCCTTGCTGTAGAACTGCAGCTTTTGTGAACAGTTAATAATAGTACTTCTTTCCAGTTAGTATAAAGCAGGAATTGTTTCCCTGAACAGAACTATAGCAGAACTATTTAATTTTGTTGCCTGGCCTGTCATAACCCAAGAGCAAAGAGTTATGAGATCATTTCATTATCACTTCAGTATTTAACTATCCTGATGAGCTACTAAAAAATCATTAGATGTGTTTTCTCACAGCTTGGAAACATAATCCCTCTTTTACTTTCAAGGAGTGGTTATGACCTCCAGAAGAGATAAGAGTTTTCTCTTATGGGGATAAAACAACTTTGTTGTATCATGTATCTCAGCAGCATTAAACAGGGCATTTTGTCAGAGAGTGAAGGACAGAGATTCTGCCTCTTGTCACAGTGGCAAAAAGTGTATCTGACAAAAATGTAATTATCATTTGCTGTCTGTGTTCCTAAAAGACATCTATTGTAAGATCAATTTGTTTATTTACTTTTTCACTGAGAGGAGGAAGCATTTATTAAAATTTCACTTGGGAAAATTGAAACTATCATAACTTGTTTTACAGATGGTCTATTGACAACTGGCCAGGCTTAAATTTCATGATTCATCCTACTTTGCTGTAAATGCCATACTAGGCTGTGCAAAGAGACTATCAAACATGGGCTGCTCTTGGTCTTTCTTCTTGAGGTAGTTGATAAACCTGGTGTTGGTTTCTCATGGTTCTTGAAGGTGAACTATGCCCACTTATAGGCATCTTGCCTCTTTCTAAAGAAGAAAACAAACTGCAAAAAATGCAGCCAAGAAGTGTCAAAATGAATGCTAATCTGATGTTTGAAAAATTTAATCAGATTCCTTGTGCATGGGCATTCCTGATGCCTGGCAACAAAGTACTCCAGGCTGGGCTCTATATGGTTAAACTGAGTGACACTCAACATGGGGGCACAGCAAATGATGAGGCAGAGCTGAATATTTCCAACTTCCTCATGTGCACATTATCCAGCAATGGCTTGTCCTCAAGTCTTGTACTAATTATGACCTGAAAGGGAGGGTGAGGTGGTGTGTGCTGGCTTCTGACACTTCCCACCATCAGTTCCTTGGCCAGTTTTTCACTGTACTAACTTCTCCATTTCCATGCTCAAAAAGGAAGTGCACATGACATGCATCCAATTTTATCTAGCCATACTAAATATGAGATTTTAAGGACAGTGTTTTATAAAACAAAGATATTAATTGCATGTTCCTTTCACCACAAGTATTGAGGGCTCCACTCCATATCAAACATAAGCTTCCCAGCCAGTGTTGAGCCTTGTGCTGCTGCAGTGCATGTGCTAATGCTGTCACACTCAGCTAATTTTAAGCCAGCTCAGGTGTTTCTGTGCTACACCAGACACTCACAGAAGGATTAAGAGACTGGCAGTTTTTCATGCAGGAATAGGACTGCACCCTGTAGTCTGTAACATTTCATTTAACACCGGTATTGCTTTTGCCACTTGTTTCTGCTAAAACTGGGGCATTGAATTAGTTGAAAAACCTTGTCAATAGGCAGGAAAAGACCCAAACAATAGACTCTCTGAAGAGCTGACTAAAACAACTTCCAGCTTAAAGAGACAAATCAGTATGTGAAGTAACTTCTGGTTTTGTCCCTCAAGACTTAGTATAATATTGGAGAAAAATGGGCAAAATGCACTAGCTAGGGGCCTGTAGGATCACAAAAAAATTGAATGGGAAAGGTGGTTTAGGCCACCTAAATTAACTGGGATGCTGTTTCTACTGTCTATCTTTGTCTATCTAATCTGTTGTGGGACTCTAAAAAAGTCACTTCTCTGAGCTACCAGCTTGAAAAATATTGATAAAGCCTCATTTCAGAAATACAGCAACACATTTAAAGGACCTCTGTAGCCAACAAGGATAAGGTGCTTGAAGTATTTTAAAATTGCTGTTCAGTTTTCTGCAGTGCAAGCTTAGTTGTGTCTGTCTCAGGCACTGAAAAGCACCATTTCTATTTGATCAAAGGTGAAAATATCTCCTCATTATGACAGTCCTTGAATTTCATCAGGAGTTACTTTTTCCATTTCATATTACATTCCTTTAAAGTAGATGGTAGGGTTTGTTGCATGATTTTGTATCCATGCCTCTTTATCAAAACAACAATTAGAGCTGAAGACTGACTGCTCTGTCTTGGACAAGCTATAATGCTTTTCCATAGCACGTTATGCCTTGAATCGGATTAAATCCTCCTGTTATTCCACGAAAGTTGTACCTTAAGTCTGTGCATGACAAATCTCCTGTCACATGGATGATTGTTCCGTTTTCCCTCTGAGTTTGCAGATGCTGGGAAAATAGGACTTATCTATTTGGAGGGTTTGAGGGCAACAGGATCTCTATGTCTGCCCTACCAGCTGCAGTGATCCTCACCGTTGAGAACAGCTGACCTGTTCAGCAATAGTACCTCTCCACTGACAGTGGGCCTGAATCTGTCTGGAAAGGAGATCCTTGGACAACAAGTCAAATCACTCCTCACTGTAGTAGCTACTTCCCTTAATCCATTTAATACATTAAAAATTCCAAAATTATCTTTGTCAGTTGCAAAACGGTAGTGTCTGGGTGTAACTCTGGAGCAAAGCAAGGGCAAGTGCTATTAAGCTGAGTGCCCATCAGTTTTAACAGCAGGGAAGCAGTTAAAATGCAAACTTTTACTCAGGGGGCAGTTATTGTAGGGCTTTTGTACCCCAGAGAATCAGCCAGCCAACACTTGCACATGCAGAAAGTTAAGATGGTTGTGAAACTGTGTGTTGGTGTCAACAGGTAAAACAAGACAAAAAGAAAAAAACAAAAAACATCAAACACCAAAGAAAGAAAAGAAAAACAGAGAGCTGTCCCAGAAATTCTGGTTCTGGCTGCAGAGGCTGTCTGAGCTGCCAGCTACGGAGCACCTTCGGCACACTGAATTCAGCATGTGCTCCTCACCACGTCACCTGCATTTAGCCCATCACATTCTTCTTCTGCTGGACCACCCAGACTTCAAAACAGAACCAAATCTCTTGCAAGAAGCATTGTTTTTTTAACCAGATTCAAAATCTTCCCTCACAAAATAGTAACAACTTGAGTTCTGGGTGGGACAGTATTGACAATGGGAGAAGAATGACAAAGCTAAGACCTGCCATCTAGAAGTGAATACTAAACAGTGAAAAATCTCTCTAGTGAGTACATAGCAAAGCTCCTCTTTACCCATAAACATAAAACATATTATTCTATTTGTAGACTAAAATATCATAGAAAGGAGGAAAAAATTCTTTATTCCTCTTTTGCCCTCAGAGAGTCAGTTTTATGGCATTTGTGCCACTTTTCCTTCCTGGACTTTTGACACACCACATTAATCCTAAAGCTCGATTTTCAACTCCAGGAAGTCAAAGGGACTCACAGTGAGGTGACATTTGGGCACAGTCGACTCTTGTGCGTAGACTATTTGTGGTTCCAGCATTCTTGAACCACGTGGGTTTTCCCAAGCTTCTGCCAGAAGCCTTTGCACCATCCCTTCCTGGATCTGCACACACCAGTTCTGTTGCCTTCCCTCTCACGCACCCCTCTGTCATTTATGTATGTTCTAGGGCTGGCAGCTGCAAGTGTTTATTGCTGATGTTTATCTTTGTGTACTGATTGTTGCCCTCTCCTCATGTAATTTTATTGTTTTTCTGTCCTTAATGCCTTTTATTTGTTGGCAAAGGAAAGCTACTGAAAGAGCAACAAAAAGTGCTCCAGAGCACAGAAGCATGCAGTGAAAAGAGAGATTGGATGGAGCCTCTTGTTTCCACTCCATGGACAATGTCTTGCGGTCATTTGAAGTGGGGCATTTTCTCCACAGTTCTTTTTCAAAAGCACATCTCATCAAGGAGCCAGGCATGGGTGCAGTGGCCACTCTGGGCTGGGGGGCGAGTGGGCACCCTGGTGGCAGCAGTGCTTGGTGGAAGAGGGTGGCTGGTGGTAGCAACATCCCCCATAGCATACCTAATGTTAATGCTTGAACATGTGGATTTGCTCTCTGAACGGCCTGGATTCAGAAATCAACTCCCAACAGTTTTTTTGTGAGGTCTCACCTCCAGAAATTCATAAACACCAAAAAGAAAAGAAATTGAGGGCGAGGAATAGAGCATCACCTGACAGAATGGGAAAGTGTAGTGCCACACAGCTGAGACTGGTGCTTCTGATAACGAGTGACAGACACAACACCCCACTGAGGGTTTTCTTTCAAACAGCCCTAGGTTACAATGTTTGACCTCAAGCCTGGTCTTTTTGACATTTAGAGGCAATGTGTTCAAGACCATCTTTGATGTCTAAAGCCTCATTGATATTTTCATCAACAACGTGTTCAAAAATTCTGGTTTAATCTCATCACTGCTGATCACCGCAGCCATAACCAGTAAATCCTCTCTGTGTATGTGTGCTTAAGTGCAAACTAATATGCCAACCCACAGCTTGCAGAAAGAGCATCTGATTGTATTGCAGGTTTGACATGTTGGTAGATCAGAGAGTTTACTGCAGAAGTGGTGGAAGACAGAAAAAGGGTACTGGAAATTAATATGCAGTGACAGACAGTGTTAATCTATTTTATTTCCTGTTCATACCATGATTTAGCTTGCTGCTAATGGAAACATTTGGACACATCTTTAGGTGATGGACACAAAGGGATGGAAATCAGACAGTCTATACCAATGAAGATGATACACTTCCAGTAAAATTCCCAGTGTTGCTTTCTGTTCAATGGAAAGCAAATTTCAGAATGAGTGGTAACATTACAGCAGAGAGTACTGAACTTCAAAGTTGTCAATAGCAGCGTAGTTGTCTAGAAAATTCTTGCCCTAGTTCATTCCACAACTTCCTGCTCTGGTTAGGCTTTATGTTTTCTAACATTTTTATTCATTCTGAATCCCTGATTCAGCCAGATGCTCTTTCAGAGGATGAACCAGAAGCCCTGAAAAAGTCTATTCCCCCTTAACAATACATTTAAGTACAGGGTTGATATTGAGCATATTAGTAATTTCACAGGTAACAGTACATCAACTTAAAAAGTCTTGGCCATGATTCAGCAACATATCCCTATTCAGCAAAACACTTAAGCACTTTAAATTCTGTAGACTTCAATAAGATTTAAGCCTGTACTTAGGAACCTAAACATTTATATAGCGTTTTTTTCCTCCTTTTCACAGCAGGAATGACTTACTTAGCCTTTTAGTAATTTAAGATGGAAAAGACTGAATAGTTCATCATAGTTCCCCATGCAGGCATGAGAGATTAAACGGGTAGGCGACAGAGAGCTGGGATCTAAGTGCACTCACCTTTATTTCACTGTGCTCCAGGGGCAGGAGTCTGAAGTGTCTCTTCCTGAGTCTTCAAGTCATCTCTTCATCATCCAAACACTCCATTTGTCACAAAGCTTCATGTGTCTCCCAAGACCTTGATATAAGCAGAATTTTATTGTCAAAGCCATTTGAAGTTGAGGAGAAGCCATTTCTCACTTTTTTAATAAATAGAGATACTGTTTATATGAATAAAAGTGAAAAGTACTTTCCCTGGATACTTTTGAAGCTTCCAAAAATAGTCCTAACTCTCAGCCAAAGTTACTGCTGCTGAGCTTCCCCAGGAGAGCATCAGTACATGGTACTGCTGTGTGAAATATTCTTGCTGCCAGTTAAATTGGTGAGAAATCACATTTTGGTGGTTTTGTAATAAAACAGAATATTTTGTGGCCTGGCCCCTAATTCTTGGCTTATTTCTAAAGAAACAAAAGCCTGTTTCCATAGCTACAAAAATAGAGAAACATCTCTGTTAAAAATTAGCCTGCAGTCTAGAACTGAGAAATTCCACAATTTTGTCCATAGCTGAGTAGTGATTCCATCCACACATAGAGAACCTTGTTCTATTTGCAATAAAACACTGCACTGTGTGACAGGTGTGTTTTCCTCTTGATCAGTTTTGAGATGTGTAGGTAGGGGGTTCTCACACAAGTTCCTCTTACTGCAGAAACACTCTCTAACACAGGACCTAATCCTGCAAGGTGCAGAGTGCTCTGTTTCCAGCAGTCACATGGAACATTTTTTTTTTAAATTTTTGTCCTTTTTTATCAGAAAGAGCTAGGTTTTGGACTTCCTGCTGCATTCCTTACTTATTTGAATAATCCCATAGGGCAACCAGATAAGACAGTAAAAGCTATGGTAATGTTTCTTTTAGTTTTGACATAGTGATAACTGTGAATAGGAAAGCCATTTGGACAAGCACTAAGGATCAGGGGATGCAGTCACTGATTCCTGCTTATTATTTTCTGCAATGGAGAGGCTATTTACACCGAGTCTTTAAGGCTGAGTATGTATAATGTGGATATATATTAAGCAGATCAATATAGCTAAGTAGAAGGAGATCTGCCAGGCACCAGTTGTCACTGCCACCAATTTGTTTAGAATGACCAAACTTCTAATAGTAAATAATCTTTGAAAAAAAAGTACCTCTGTGTGGCTTTATTTTCAAATACCATACTTATCCACTCTCTCTGAAAAATACAGCTTAATGAATGCACACTGACATGGGAATACGTAACTACTTATAGAGCAATAATTTTAAAAAATTATTAATGTATTCTAGTGTTTTAAATTTTATCTTAAACATAGCAGTGTGTGCTTCTATGAATGGGAAAGAGCACAGAAGTTATCAAATAATAGCACCTTCATGAAGCCCCAGAGCACTGCAAAGAATAGCAGTGATTCCCCTATAGAAAGAATCCATTATTACTTTTTCACAGCCATGATGGTCACTTAGGGCAGAACAGGATCTGCGTACTTCCTGAGCCTTTGCAAAAGACAGCCTGAGATGATGGGAACCATCTCTTCCAAACCATCCAAAGAGCTTATGAAATAATTTCACACTTCAATTCTGCTTCATTACAAATGGGATTTTGTAATGCATCACCATAAGCCAGTCCCTGTGCGTGCTTTGGAACATGACTGACACTGCACTTCACTTGTCACTTAAAAGAAGCCCCTTTCAGGGAGCAGAAGCCTCCATTATTGCTATCAGTTCCTGCCGTGTACAGTGGCCTGAGGATTGTTTCTAACTCTATTGCTACTTCATATTCAGGACTCTCCTTCAGTAATATGCATCAGTGCATTTTCTATTAGCATTGTGGATGGTAAAATCCAGTGCTGTAGCCAGGGTCACTTACACAATTCATTTACTGCCAACATACAAATGCTTGAATGTTCAGCTGTTTCTAGCACCCAAGAGAAAACACTGTGCTATAACTGGACTTTACGTTAACTAGCTTAGGTCCTGTTTTTCCACAGGCCAGGTTTGGAACCAGCACTCAACGCCTGTCTCTTGTGTCCCATTGATGTGATACAGACATTTCTCATTGAAGCACAGTAATTAGATTTGCTCTTTAGTACTTTGTAAGGTAAAACTGAGGTTCCGCTTAGATGGGTATGCCAAGCCTGCAAGTACAGTAGGCCTGCATCTCAGGTGCTAACCTGTTTCAGTGTTATTTATAAGGTACACCCATACTATCCTTTGGAATCAGCTCATAAAAGAGAAAAAGCAGTCCATCTCTTAGATGATCTTTTTCTAAATTCTTAAAATGAAAAAATAAAAAGAGCCCAAGCATCATGTGTGGCAGTTTAGTGCAGTGAGTTGAAGAGCCAAGGCTTTGGCAAACATTGCCCTGCTGGCAGTCCTTGCTATCAAGCAGAGCTACCTCCCAAATGCCTCCACTGATGCCTGTCTAGTAGTGAGCTTTGAGGAGGGAGCCTGCATCCAGAGTTTTAAAGGTCAGCACCAATACCTTGAATGCTGCTGGCTGCCAAGACAGCTCAGAGAGCGCTGGTGTGACATGCTGCAAATGTAAGATCTGATTAATATGTGACTGCTACATTCCTGACTTCCTTCAGGCTCTGAATGATCTCAAGCAATAGCCAAAAGGAGAGCATATTACAGGAGGCTAATCTTGAGGTGACAAGACTGTGAAGAAGCATAGCAATTTCCATTTAGAGGAATTTTTTGTTATTCCAGATAGATCAAAAATTGTGGAATGGAAATTAAAATGCTTATGCACCTTCTGAACTGCAGCACGTGTGAGCTACAGCAGCTAAGTTTATTGAAGTGATTTGATGTTAGGTATTCTGGGGGTGGAACAAGTAGCATTTCATTTTTCTAAAACTACTAGAAGTTTGCTCCAACTGCCTGTATGTACCTTCACATCATCCAAGAGATTCTGATTTCTGCCCTGGATTGGTAGTGAATGTTCTGTTTCATCTCTCCTGTTTGCAAGATGGATGCAGAGAGATTTGGTTGCGTCTTGATTGCACATTGCTGCTAGTGTTCCAGCCATTTAGAACAGACACTCAGAAAATAATATTTTATGCTAACATACATGTATGTTGCCCATAGCAGTAGATGAGTTGTGTATAGAAAGGGGCACCTTAGGTGACATGCAGCTCTTTTGGAATATAATGTCCCACTAATGCTGGCTCAACTCACATATTCATCAAAGGCCCTGACTTTTACAAGATAAATGAGGATTTAAATTCTAGGAAGTAATTTGCTGTGTTGCATGAAAATTAATGAAAATCTTCCTGCTCCAATAGTGGTAGATAGAATGGTGGAAAAAATATTTAGGTCTGGGAGTAATTAATAAACCAAGGGGTTTTGATGCATTGGCTAGAACTGAGCCAGAGATTAATTTGGTCCTCATTCCACACACTTTGGGTAACGAAGGACATTAAACTCCCTTATAATGCAGTGTTGTAGGATTCCTACATATTCAATACAGGGCTGCACCAGTTTCCATTTACCCAAAACTGAGACTTTGACAGAGACAGTAGCAGAGTTATGGTGTGTCACTTTTTCTTTGTATTGAATTTTGCCTGTGGTTTTATTTTCCTCTATAACATAACATAACATAACATAACATAACATAACATAACATAACATAACATAACATAACATAATATAACATAACATAACACTTTATGGCCACAATCTCCTATCCTTCCAAACAATGAGCAGTATCTTGCCTTATTGCTTTCCACAGATGACTGCACACAGGTGCAGACTTTACAGGTGACAGGATCCAGTCATAGGAACTGGATCCTACATAGGAACTCACATTAAATTGATCATAACTTAAATGTTGGTAGAAACATCTGCAAAATGCCAAATTGTTGCCAAGGCTCTCTTCCTTCTCTTCCAGAAGGAAGCCTGTAGGAAAGAAGCATGCTTGTTTGCTCTGGAGACCTGCCTCCCAGTGGCAACACACCCTAGCCAGGCTGGGAGAGAAGGAGAGCAACAGAGGCAGAGATGAAAGTCAGATTTCACAGAAGCAAAAGATGATGCCAGAATTAAGTACCGCATTATAGCTGTTGCATGGTACTAGGTAAAATCCTTTGGTTAAGTCTGCACTCACGAACCATGGGCCAGGGTGCACTGGGAAATTATCTGTAGCACATTTTGACCTGAGGAAGCAAATAATCTCCTAGACTTGCAGGCATGTTTTTTGGCCATAAACACAGACTAGGAATCATTCCTGGTAGGCAATTTGGAAGTGGCCAACCTGTTTTGACTGAAGGATCTCACAATCATATGGGCGTGAAATACATTACATCAGTCATGTTGGTGTGAGGGAATTGGAAATAGCCCATTTTATTATCATTTTATGTTAATATAGAATTATTGTGTATCAATTATTCTATGTCTATACTAATAGGGTGATCAGTGTAGACATATCCTCAGAGACCTGTCTGCCTCACTTCACTGACTCTGTAATATAATGAACAAAAGGATAATAACGTTTGTCCCCCCCACTGCCTAACAAGGATGCTGTAAAAATTTATGTTCATATAAATGGTGAAGCTTTGACAGTTTGGGGAAAGGATGAGGGGGGACACATTAAATAGCACTTATACTTTTAATCTAACTTGGTTATTCCTTCTAAGCATGCTAGCAGCTGTTTCTCCCACCTAGAACCCAGTAATTTATGTTTTCTGATATGGGGTGAAAGGGAAGAGTCCTGGTTAAATTTATTCTGCTGACTAAGTGCGAAGAAATTAATTTAAGAATTAGTCTTTTTACTCTGCTGGACAGCTGCTACAGAACTGACTGTCTTCAAAGGAAGGAACATTTGTCTTTATGAAGGATTTAACACATAGGCCATGGGCAGAGGGAAAGGCATATACATATTAAATATATATATATATATATATATATATATACACACACACATACACACACACATGGTGTTGTATGTACAGTAAGACCTGCTCATGTAAAGGTTACATAAAAACTATCAGCTATACAAAATAACAAGTTGGCTATCAGCTGTCCCTAGGGTCAACTTTCTGCAAGACCTAATGAAATCAAGTTGGCAGGATATAAAAGGTACGTTGTTGCTCCCACACGTCTCATGCAAAACTTCAGGAAATTGCATTCATGTTTCTTACACCAACACTCGCAAATGAAATTCACTTTTTCAGTGCAAGGACACTTAGAAAGACAGATTAAAGAACTGCTATCCTCATCCACTCTGAAATTTCACTATATTAAATACTGTCTGGAACAGCGAAACCAAGAATATTGGAAAAACACCAGGAAGACGAAGAAGAGGAGAGAGCAATTTGTTTGCTGATGTTGAGAAAAACAGGGAGAGACACAGTAGGTCATCCTGTGCAGACAGGCTCAGGAGAAAAGGCCTGGTGTTGCTCTGTGTCAGAGCACAGGGCTTCTCCAGGAAAAAGAAGGCAGGAGGAGCTCTAGCAGGAGTGTACTGTGTGCCCATTCTATGTGTGGAAGCCGGGGGGAAGATATATGAGATGTTAACACTCTAAACAGGCATCTCCATTTCCTAGCATTGTTGGAGTGCTTAAATGAGCTGTGGGCATTACTTTCTCTATATCTTATCTAGCTCTACCAGGACTTAAAGGAAGAGCAAGTTGAACATTTCCCCTCCCCAGACTCCACAGATACCTTAGAGAAAGAGCACCTTGTGCTGAGAAGATTATGTAGAGTAGAAGAGTCAGGCAATCTGTTGTGTGTCCATTCATCAGTTCAGGAAATTAATGCTTTCATTATACCCACAATCACAATTTAACAAATTCCCCTAAAGCCAATGCTGCCTTTCTTGTGTTTTTATTTTATTTTTTTAATCTAACCTTGTCAGGTAACTTTGATGATACAGAGAGTGAGTTATGTCACTGGAAAGCACTGTCTGGATATTATTAGTACTATGATCCTGTTCAGCCTTGGTGGTTTTCTCTTTTGTGCTGAAGCAGACAAAGAGTCCTCATATTGCCAGTGATGATACTCAGATAAGGAGCAGTAACAAACCAGTGAAGCAGAGAGGAGAGATCAACTTAAACTGCACCAGCTTCGTTGGTGATGCACATCCAGTTCCACTGCCTGGAGAAGGAGTCTTTGCCACGTGAAGCTGGCTTAGCACACGGTTAGCACATGGTTAGCATATGGTTCGCATATGGTTCACATATAGCCCACTGAAATCGCTCTCCCAGCCCAAGGGAGAAGTTTAAGTCTGGAACTTTAATGTCTAAGGTTGTGATGGCACAGAGGCAGCAGCTGAGCACTCCTGCCTCCTCTGCAGATGCCTGTAGTCTTTGAGTGCTACAAAGTCCCAGCAGTTTGAACGAACACTCAAGCTCAGCTTCAGTGACAAGGTTCAACACAGAATATAGGTGAAAACTGTGGCTTAGAGACCACATGACATGATGATACTTGTTCCATTTACCCTTCAAAAATGTATTAACTGTAAAATGTTTGTGACCCTAGAAATGCTTTAGGAGACTGACTTGTAATGAAGGCTTTGTCTAATGCACGTGAAGTAACCAGCACCTCTTGTTGGTACCATATGTTGATAGCTCAGCTCATGCCTCTGTCCTAATGAAGCACATAAGGTGGGACAGCCAGGCTCAGAAACTTTGTGTGCTGTGGCCGAGGTTTTGGGGGTTGGGATTTTTTAGGGACGCTAATTTAGAAAAAAAAAAATCTTACTGATTCAAACACTAGGTTTCCAGTCTCTGGCAAGCACCTGAAGAACAAGCTGAAAAAGCTGGTTTATAATTGTCATTCACTGATGGCAAAGCTATGAAACAAAGTGACAGTGCTGGGTGTTCAGCCAACTGCTAACTACAGCCATGCTGAAAAGAGGCTGAACCACAAGAGCCACGCTTAATTTGCACACCAAAGGAGGCCACTGAGAATGGGCTGGGGGAAACTCGAGAAAACAAAACACTATGATTTCATTTCACAGCTACATTGTAAAAGAAGCCTGAAAAGTCACTGCTGAAAGTCAGCTTTGCCTGGTGATTTTTCTCTTGTTGAACTGAGGATGATGTAACACAGG